>CM073464.1:31501369-31833869 GCA_037074535.1 Gleditsia sinensis | reverse complement strand
TTAACTATTTCTCTCTCTTACTTTGGCTGGATTTCCTTACTGTTCTTCTAACTCTAAGCTGCAGAATTTTCTTCCACACCATTAGAGTTACAAGAAGCCCATTAATAAACTCAAGGTTAAGGAAGATTGGAGGGTCCAAACTCACCTTTTCCCCTTCTACTTCATCTTTCTCTCTCTTTTCCTCTCTCTCTCCTTCCTTTCTTTCCTTTTTCTTCTTTTTTCCTTCTCCTCCTTTCCATGGGTCTTCTCCTCTCCCTTTGGCTAGCTGACATCTCCCCTTGAGTCAACAAGAAAATAATAAAAAACTAAAGCTTCTCCAAGAAATTTCTCCCTCCCTTAATTAAGGCCCCTAGTTTCTCTAAAAATTACCTTTGTTCCATTCCATTACATTAGAACTATATCCTTAGCTAAAGGTTTGTTTGGTGAGTGGAAATTTTGCCAAGTTTTTAATCTCCTCTTGAAACATATTCCAAAGACCTTTTGTGCCACACTCTACATAGTTCCTTATTCCACTTATTGCTGCTCGATTCTAACCCTACAAGCAAAGAAATTACTATTTTGCCCTTTAGAAATTTTCTCCAAAAATGAGAATTCTCTTATCTAATATTCATCATTATTTTCATACAAATGTTTTATTTAATCCTTTTTTACCCTTCTCATTATATTATTTTATAAAAGTAATAGAAAATCTGGGGTGTTACAAGTTATGTATGTGTGTCAGTTATGTTTTAGAGTAGTGGCTTAGGTGTGCAAGTAATTAAAAGGGTTAGCCTATTAGTGGGAATTGGCATTGTGTTATTTTCTATCTTTGGTGTAAGGTCTGGGAAGTATCTCAGAAAAAGCTTCATCTTTGGGCTAGTTGTGAAGTTTTCCAACTAGATTATATTGCTTTGTGTATTTTGGTTATGGAATCAAGTAGAATATAGTGTGTTTTTTTGTCAAACATATCTAGAATCCTATCATACATAAACTAAAAAAAGATGTGAAATGAGCTGATAGAAGTCATGAAGTTTCTTAGCTAATCCAATCATATTTCAACTATGGATATATTGGATGAAGCAAAAATCTTTGTGAAATATAAGATAATATGAATAGAGAGAACTGAGTATACTAGCTAATTTTAAGGTAAAAAAAAATTAGGGCACATACAACACATTATACAGAATAAAGTTAGAGTATGACAGTACCAATATGTGTGACAGAGACTTTTTGGCTATTAGGTAATGTGACAAAGGTGTTGAAAATTGGTTTGTAGGTACAAGCAAATAGTAAGGGAAAAAGTCATATGGTTTATGGCTCCAATATCTAGAATCCAACACATATTACAAGGCATAATTTTATCAATGCAAACAAGAAACATTATCTTGATCAATAGCTATGGAAGCAAAATTAGATGTAAGGTGATTCACTTGTGCATTAGGACCTCTAATAGTTGTATTGGCCTATTGCAGCAAGCTTATTAAATGAATATTTTTTTTTGTGTAATTAGGAGCTTACTATCATCTTGACCACCAATACTGGTCATTAGGTTATTAGGTGCAATAAAATTGGAACCATCAACTTAAACATTATGGTCTACTGCTAAATCAGAATTATGCATATGACTATTTCCATTTTCTTCTAATGAATCATTATAACTCACTTGATTAGCATGTGCAATGTTAAATCAGTTTTTTCTCTTAAACCAATAGGATAACCATGCTTTTTAGGGCAAGTTTCAATCATAAGGCTTAATAAGTTGTAGAATGTGCATAATAGGTCTAGATCCATTATTAGAACTAAACTTTTTTTTATTAAAATTAGAATTAAAGTTGGTGCATTATTTAATGTATGGGGAATAGATTTCATGGGCCCATTCCCTTCGAGTTTTGGGAATCAATACATCCTAGTAGCCGTAGACTACGTCTCAAAGTGGGTGGAAGCAAGTGCATCTCAAACTAATGAGGCAAGAGTGGTGACCAGATTTCTGAAGAGAAACATCTTTACAAGGTTTGGAACCCCCAGAGCCATCATCAGCGATGGAGGGACCCATTTCTACAATAGGCAGTTCAAAGCACTCCTATCCAAATATGGAGTGAGGCACAAGGTGGCAACACCCTATCACCCACAATCGAGTGGGCAGGCTGAAGTTTCCAACAGAGAGATCAAGAGAATCTTGGAGAAAACAGTAAGCCCCACGAGGAAGGATTGGTCCTCGAGGTTGGATGATGCATTATGGGCCTATAGAATAGCCTACAAGACACCACTAAGCATGTCACCATACAAGTTGGTGTTCGAGAAGGCTTGTCATCTACCAGTAGAGTTAGAGCATCGAGCATATTGGGCAGTGAAAAAGCTAAACTTGAATTTGGAAGCTACTGGTGAGCAAAGGATGCTGCAACTTAATGAGCTAGATGAATTCTGTGGTCAGGCTTATGAGAATGCCAAACTATACAAGGAGAAAGCAAAGCAATGGCATGACAAGAAGATACAACCAAGGAACTTCAAAGTGGGACAGAGAGTGCTGCTGTACAACTCCAGGCTGACCTTGTTTCCTGGGAAGTTAAAATCTCGTTGGTCTGGCCCTTTTCGCATAAGCAAGGTCTTCCCTTTTGGAACTGTTGAATTAGAAGAAGAAAAGGAAGGGAGGACATTCAGGGTAAATGGACAAAGAGTCAAGCACTATCTGGAAGGTGATGTGGATAGACAGCACACCTCCATCCATCTTCAAGAGGAATGAACAGGAAGGAAGTCAGGCTGATGACCTCCATCCATCTTCAAGAGGAATGAACAGGAAGGAAGTCAGGCTGATGACTCTAAAACAAGCGCTCATAGGAGGCAACCCATGTTTAAATCTGTTGTTGGTTAATTTAGCAGTTTTAGAAAATTTAATTTCAGAATTTAATCACATTTATGTTTGTTACGCAAGTGGGGAAACATAGTAATCTACAGGACAGTTCTCGCTTTGCTGCAGCAAAAACTAGGTGGAAGTTAGACTTTGCTCTGCTGAAGTAAGATTTTGGGCAAGCCATCTCTGCTACAACAAAATCCTAGGCAAGCTAGTTTTTGCTGCAAAAATTGCTGCAGCAAATGCATTCAGCCCTAAATCAAGGGGTTCCCCTCTGCTATTCTGAAAAAAAAAATTTCAAAAATTGTTGTCAAAAGCAAAATGGGGGCAGGAAAAAGGCAGAAGCCCATAAGTCATGAAAACACGTTCCCCCACCCTCATTACACTCTGCAACTCCCTCACCCCCTTCACCCTCGAGTATCTCTCCCGAGTTCCCAAAACCCCTACAGCTCCCTCACCTCCTTCGTACCAGAGACCTCCACTTCCAAACCCCCGAAACCAACCATGCCGAGAATTAAGACGGTGGCCCGGAAGGCGAGCAAGGTGAAGAAGTTCACCTCCGAGGTGAGCAAACAGAGACACGATGAGGAGATCCTACTACGAAATTTCTACGCAGAGAAGGGTTTCACTTTCACGGCCATGGAGGATTTGGGACTGCCAATGTACGTTGGCACTGTGGTCAAACAGAGGGGTTGGGAAGCTTTCTCCAGACACCCGTAAACAGCCCTTATCCCTTTGGTACGGGAGTTCTATGCAAATTTCTCACCAAGCAACGAGAAGTGGGTGACAGTCAGGGAGACCAGGGTCCGGTTCGACCAAGCCTCCATTAACAAGGCGTACAATCTGCCAGACGAGGATGACCAGTATGAGGAATATCTACAGGCTCTGACGGACCAAGACTGGGATGCTATGCTTACCCGGGTATGCCTGCCCAGCACCACCTGGGATAAATCCGCACAGGGCTCCACCACCATTAATCGAGTCTCTCTGGTACCAGCAGCAAAAGTGTGGTACCACTTTCTCAAGACCCGCTTGCTACCTTCTACCCATGGGCAGACAGTGAGCCGAGATAGAGTAGCAATGGTTGATGCACTCATATCCGGTAGACCACTCAACGTTGGCCGAATCATCAGTGGCCAAATCGAAGTATGCGCCAACCGGAAAAAGGGAAGCTTACTCTTCCCTTCCCTCATCACTACCCTATGCAAGAATCGTGGAGTCCCAGTCTCCATTGATGAAGAAACATTGAAGGACACTAGCCCCATCACCACCATCAACATTGCCCGGATTGTCCAAGAAAAAGCTGCCCTACACCCACCAGCTGCCTTCCGAGATCCTCCACAAGCTGTCGGACCCTCTGCTTCTACCTCTTCCCCCCAGCCAGCTGACAAGACCCTTCAGCTCATCCTCCAGCAGCAAGCTACAATCCTCATACAGCAAGCAAAGCTGTTGCAGCATCAGCAGACATTTTGGCGCTATGAACAGAAGAAGGACTTCGCCCTCTACACCACCCTGGAGTAGAATTACAAACAATTTTTCCCATTTCTGGAGTTCCCTACTGAATTACTCCATTCCACCTTTGAAGAAGAAGGCCACGCACCGGAGCCCCGGGCAGAAGAGAATCAGGAGTCTCAAGACTCCTCACACAGCAAAGAGCCACAACCAGAACCCCATCAGACTCCAGTAGGCACTAAGTCCTCAGAAGATGATGAACCCATTGCAAATCGGGTAGCAGTAATGCGCAAAGGAAAGGCCCTACAACAATCAACACAGCGAAGGAGTGAGCTCAAGAGCTCATCAAGGTCTTCTGGGGGTCAATGCCCCTAGGGTGCTGCAACATCCCTGCAGGCACCCCAAGAAAGTTCCCTTCTCTCCTATTCCTTCTTTGTTGCATTTAGAATTTCTTTGGCCCTGCCTCTGTTTTTGCCTGGTGCCCCTTCTGTTTTTGGAAATTTACTCAGCAGTGGGGACACTGCTCACCTTTAAGTTTGGGGGGTGATATAATGTTTGTTATGGTATTTGTGGGACTTAGTGTTGTTTTAGTTATTGCTGTAGAATTTGCTGAAGCATATGTTAGGCTTGGACTTGTTTATATGTGTTCTGTTTATCTGTGTTGCTGTTCATTTGTGTTTCTACCTAACTGTATTGGATAAGACTGCATTAGTACTTGCTGCTGCTTGTCTTACTGTCTGTTTCGATGTATATATTTATATATAAAAAAAAAAAGAAGAGAGAAATGTAGAGAGAGATGAGTCTGCACATTGTATAGCCTGTTGTAAGCTCTGTGATACTCCATGAGGAGGATCAGGAACTTCACAAAAAACCAGAATAGGAGACCTGCACACCTACCCAACCACACACAGAACCTTCTTCTAATAAGCACAGGATCATGGGCAGTTTGCCAAAAGAAATTTGGTAATTTTTCAGGAAGAGGACCTAAGTTTTAGAGCTAATATTGAGAGTTTTCTGGAGAATTATAAAAGAGGCATACGCATATGGTCAGTAAGGCTTAATTTTGGGGGGGGAAGTAGGAAAGTAGGGAAAGTAGAGAAAAATTTGGACACTCCAATGCTTTAGTAGTTCCTTAGTAACCAGGGGGATGCATGAGCCCCATGTGTACCCTTGCGTAAAATAGGGACATAGAGTATGAGTGGGATGCTGCTTAAAGGTGATAAGGCTGAGTAACCGGGTGCCTGCATCATACATGTTGGCATTCACGTCAAAAGGCACTAATGACCTCTACTAGAATAATAAACAAAAATAAATAAATAAATAAATAAATAAGAGAAGAAGAAGATGAAGAGAAAATATATATACAAAGGAAGAAAGGAAATCAGTGAGCTACCCCCCCCCCCCCCCGGGTATTTGCTGCCCTGGCAGCACCTATGATGCATGCCAACTTGTCCAAAAAGGAAGCTCAATATATTAGCAAGAAAATCTCAGGAACTCTGGCTGATTTGGAACCAAGTAGCTCTTTGGGAAACTGTCCATGTAACATCCCTAATTTCGTTTCTTTTATTGATAAAAGTACATAAATATTTAATTAAGGAAATAAAATTTATTAGACAATATTTTAGATATCTAAGGAAATATAATCCTTAGAAATTCATCACCTTATGTATATGCATAGAAAATGTTTCTAACATTAAGAGAACAAATAAAGAGGGAAAACCGAATAGGAAAAAAATTAGAAATAACATACTAAAGAGATGCAAAATTCTTGGATAAGGAAGGTAAATTTTTAGAAACAAGTAAAGGTCCTAAAAGTTCAAGAATATTGGATTAGGGTAATTTTTCCTAATTCAAGAACTAGAGTTACTAAGTTTAAAATCTTTACCTATACATTGGGCTTTTACCTATGGACACTTCATATAAAGTTTTTCCACTTCACATAAGTTTCTAGCAAGCCCATTGGATAACCTAAGCAAGAAATAAAACATAGATTTGGACTATGATATAGTAATTGGACCAATAGCCCAAAAATTATGAAAATGTGACCAAGCCCTCCAAGAAAGGTAGAATTTTATCCAAAGCAAAGAAAATGGGTAGGAATAAGCCCATAATGGGTAGGAATAAGCCCAAATCCAAGAGGAAAAATAAAATAAAATAAATTAGGTGATGATATAATAATGTAATAATAATAAAGATTAGGTTACATGGCATTAAGACAAAAATTTAGCAAGTGGTGTGATTCTACATTCATAATTTTGGCAAGTAGCATGATAATACAAGGCTTTAGGACAAAAACATCTATATCCTACACTCATAATTTTAGCAAGTGGTATGATAATACATGACATTAGGACAAAACATTCCTATTCCACACAAATAATATCAACCAAATAATGGAGATTCAAGGGCTAGAAATTTGCCACCTAAAAAGGCAAACCTATCATACTTGTTTAAGACAAAAGAAAATGGAAATGAACCCCTAAATCAAAGGGACCTTGTCCCTTATCTTAAGAACATATCATCATACTTTTCAAAATAAAAATCTCCTTTTCCTATGCATATCTTAACTAAGGAAGAGGAAGACAAGAACATAAGTTGTTTGTTTTCCAAAAATTCAACAAAGTGTATCCTAATTGTGATAAGGTAGACCCATGATCATGAAAGGTGTATTATTTGGTGGTCTATTTAAGCAAAACCCACCCCTACAACATTTTAATTTCTTCCAAGTGAGGAAGAGAGAGAAATAGAAGCAAGGTAGAGTGAGGAAAGGAGAGAAAGAGAGGAGAAGAAAGGAAGGAAGAAGAAGGCGAAGTTTAGAATGCTAAGTACTCAAGGTAAGTTACCTTAATCCTTAATCTCCACTTGAATCCATTTTTCTTCTTCATCCTTGAGGTTCAAAAATTCACCATCCTTCTCTTACCTAAGCTACTAGAAAAGTTAAGGGAAGGGAGGAATCTTGCTACTTCTTTCAAGAGGAAACAAGAAAACCAATTCACTAAGTAAGCTAGGGAGATTTTTAGGTAAGTTTAACAATATTTCTTTTTGAAGAAAACTTTTGAAACTTATAATATTTATATGAGATTTTGATCTTAGAACTTTGATGATTGGTCATGGATGTTGCTATATCACGTTACATATTGATCTTGCATGTGATGTATGTTTGAATACTTAGATTGGTGTAGATAGTTCTGCATGGGTATGGCTATGGGTGACAGAATTTTAAACTTCTGTGTTTTCATTTTTGGGAACATTCTATAGGGAATCTAAACAAATGGTTAACATAATAAATGTATATTTATGTCTCACAGAGTTTTAGCCACTGAAATCATTCAATTTAGAGTTCATATGAGGTAGATATGGTCCGATTAGTAAACAAAGGTCAAAAAATAGTTAATTAGGGAAGAATATGTTAGGATAGCTTCGGTGTTTTAATTTCTGGGAATAATCTATAAGGAATTAAAATAAATGGTTAACATATGAATTATAGATATATTTGTCACAGATTTTAAGCCACTGGAATCATTCAATTTAGAGTTCATATGAGATAGATATGTTCCGATTAGTAAACAAAGGTCAGAAAATGGTTAATCAGGGAAGAATATGTTAGGATAGTTTCGGTGTTTTAATTTATGGGAAAATTCTATAAGGAATTAAAATAAATGGTTAACATATGAATTATATATTTATGTGTCACGGATGTTTAGACACTGGAATCACTTAATTTGGAATTCTTATGTGGGATATATAGTCAGAACAGTAAGTAAAGGTTAGAACCTACCTAAGAAGAAATAATATTGAATTTAAGGGAGTAATAACACAAGGATTTATTACTATTTTGCTGATATAATTAACATAATAGTTTTATATAATTGTCTTAGCTTTCCATAGACACTAAGATCACCTCAATCGGAGTTAAACTGAGGGAGTTATGCTCTGATTAGTGAGCAAAGGTCACAGAACACGGCCAGGCCTTGTTCTGGGTGCTTCAAGCACGGGTTAGCCGTGTTCGGGGCTATTTTTGAGTACATTTGAAATATTTTTAAAGCATGGACGTGTCCTGGAACATGGCCAAACTGTGTTGGAAGCTGGTGAAGCCTATTTTCAACATTTTTTTACCTTAGATGAACCTCTTTAACTATAAGGTAATAGTAGCAATCAAATTGGAGAAAAATGTTCTATAAATTTGTAAGAACATGTGTTAGAAATGATATAAATAAGAAGAAATTGACTGAAGTCCAAGCATAAAGAAAATGAAGAGATGAAATTAATATTTAAAAAAAAAAAGACGAATCTTATAAATAAAAATAATAAATGACTAGTATATGTCATGGCCATTGCCATTGTATGAACTTCTTACCATCTTAAGTGTGAAATTCTGACATGGAAATATTTTATAAAGTGATATTTGAAATAGTTATGTTCATGGCATGATTACCAATGATTTATGGTAATAGTTATATTTTAATGAACATATTTGTTATTGAAAGCATATTTTTTGCTATCATTATGAAACGAAAAGAAATGAGCACAGTCACATGGCAATCCGTGTGGTGCACCAGTAGGGGACGCCCTACCAACAGTTATGATCATGTTAATGAGAAAAGAAAGAGAAAGTGGGCCATGTCAGACGGAGCGAGGAAAGCCCGTACCGGAGAGTAGAAAATACTCACCCTGACCGGGGTAGCTTGATATGAGAATAAATTGATAGTCATCATATGATATTCTAAAAATAGTTAATCCTGTCATACATATCATTACTGTATGATTCTTATGTGCATAGATATAATGCAGTCATGTGACCAAAGATATTTTCTGTAGTTTATACAGCTGAACATGACATGATGAACTATATTAATGGTAAATTATGATTTATTGTTGAACCTACTGGGATTTAATTCTCACTATATTTTCATATCATGTTCAGAAAAATAATTATGCAGATTTTCTCTATGACACTTTATTATTTCCGTATGTTGGATCGAGGTGCCATACCTCTGGCAACTACCAGTTATATCAGATGTATCTGTCGTAGAATGTGACTAAGATTCCGGTGGAGGTGCCACCCGCACCAGTGTCCCGGAAGTAGTCGACATAGATGATAGAGCTAATATGTATCTTTGTACAAATGTTTGTAAAATAATGGTGTGTAGTTTGTAAAATAATGGTGTGTATGGAAACTCAGTATTGTATCATTGTTAATAACAATTATGCTTGGTTAAAGTGATTATTATTACGAGTTAAGTGGTTAGAATTAAAGTAGTAATAACTTCATGGAATTTTACAAATATAAAAAAAAAATTTGTTACATTTACATAAATGGAGTTGTTACAGTCCATGTCACACACACAACTTCAAAGAAGGTCTTGGTTGTGATTGGGAGAAAGCTTTGTGGTGTCCCTTGTATAGAAGCAATCTTGAGAGTTGAGAGCTATCAGCAGAACTACATGAAATCGTGCAAGAGAAAGGGCTGGAATCATTTGGTAGGGCTGTGGTGAGCAGAGCAGATTGCTTGGGGACAAGCAATCCGTTAAGTTTGGGGGGATTTGATAACTTCAAATCACTGCAATTTTTGTATGTTTTCCATGTGTGTTTATTGTGCTGTTTTAATTATTAAGCACTCTTATTCCCGGATCTAACCGAATGTGATGATTCCCTTAGATGCAATATCATCCACCATGTGTGTTGTAGCAATGTAGTGTGCATATGTGGCAATCTTAGCGGCAAACCAAGTGATATTCAGTAAAGCTGCTCCTTTTTTCCTGCAAGGCACTGATTCTGTTTTATCTGGCGCAGGTGGCAGGGGAGCAGAGCTGCGCAGCAGGTGCAGCCACCACCTAGCAGGAGAAAGCAGTAAGCTGACACAGCAGGCTGCTGGTTGGGATGGTGCAAAACTGCCTCCACTACTGAAAGTGGAGAGGAAAAAGCTGAAAGCAGAGATGCTGGCTGCAGAGCAGGGAGAATGTCAGAAAACCTGAACACTTTACTGGGACCATAAGGCCTGATTATAAAAGGGCAGAAAGCAAAGCCGGAGAGGGGAGGGGAGGAGAAAAGGAAGAAGAACAGCGACAGATTACATAAAAGCATTAGAGCACGAGATAGTTGGCAATTTCTGATTTCCATTTATCGCTGTTGTGTTTTCCTTTTTCTTCTGTTTTTATCCAAAAAAAACTGCACTTGTATTTTTATCACTCGGGATGCATACCAGTGATTCTGGGATATTTGTAGCCAGTGTAACCATGAGGCTTGGCTAGTTTCCAGCTAGGGTTGCATAAGGGTTGTAATGAACTGAATCACATTTTTAGTAACAACACATTTTGCTGCAGCATTGTTTTGACATTCAATTGTGTTTATATTCTAATTTCCCCTATTAACGGGAGTTTAGTGGAGGAAGGCTTAGGCCAAAATTCACCTGGGAGGGGGATGGAGGCTGGAAAAATAGTTGAATATATAGGATTAAGCCAATATAAGAATATATGGTTCCCCATTTCCCCAAGAGTGGAGCTTCATGCACAATTTCGTGGTGAGGACTGATGCAGAAATGCATGTCTGAACCTCAGAATTGTAAGGAATGGAAGTCTAGGAAGACTCCATTCAAGACTGAACTTGGCATTTAGAGCAGTTGCTGCAGCAATCTCTAGAGCAAATACGAGTGCTGTAGTTCATGGCAACCCTGAGCAACCCTAGACCTCCTATTATCATTTTCCTTTACATCCTAGTACCCCTCATCTTAGTTATAGTTACATTTAATTGATCCACCTTTATTTTATCTTTTGAGACATCTTATCTTTGCAACAGCATTTCACACGGCAAAAATCTCTTTGATAGTTTTAGTTCACTCCTCGTGGGACGATACTCACTCATCACTTTATTACTTGGTCACGACACGTGCACTTGCGTTTAGACATTGCATTCATCTTTGCATGATATTCAACAGAACCACATATTCAATGAGTTCCAAAATTCATTTCTAAAACCATACTCTTCTTGAACTATGTGCCAATTCGTAAGTATAACAGATATTTTAACACATTTCAGAAACTTATAATAGGATAAATAATTTAAAAACAGAAACAATAATACATTTATAATTCAAGAAGAGTATGGGACAAGTCATAGAAAGAATTATCTACTTACAGAGTAGGGCTCCTGGTTGGACAGCCCTAAAAATGTACTTTTTCCAAGCTGAATTTGACCAATTAGACCTCAAAAACGTGTTCAGAGGATCCAAAGACTTAGAAATGACTCCGGGAGCTTGGTCACTATTCACTCGCCGAAAATCACTATTCACGACGAACAAAAAGTTGTCAGATAGCTGAAAAATTTCATATCTTAAGGTTTATCTAACTCCTGAATCTATCTACGGTGTTAGATTTCCAATAAGAGATATCTAAGTAAGAGTTTCAGAATTTACCTTTTTCTGAGATTTTCTACTTCAGATCTACGGCGATTCAACGGCTAATTTGAAAAATTGATCGGTCAAAACCATAGTATTCTTCGTCCTGAATCCAGTAACACCTTCAGTTTTAAGATTGGAAGCCAATAAGCACTCCAGATCTAGAAAAAAAGTTAAAAGTTACTATTTACTATTCACTCACTATTCATCCTTTTTTTTTCATTTTGCAACATCCCGCCTTCCGTTCTCGTCCTCCCCCTTCCCCTTTTTATTTTTATTATATTTAATAATTATTATTATTATTTAATAATTGAATAATAAGATTTTCTTTATATAAATTCATATAAATTCCGTTTTTCATCTTAAAATATCCCAAAATTTTCTAAAAATTTACACTCTCATAAACCTTTAGTTAAACTCTTAAATCATGATTTTTCTTGATAAAAATCATAATAAAACAAATCTCAAAATAAATATCTTTATACATATTAAAAGAAAGAATATTTCTAAAAATACAACAAAAATTTATTAAAGACCAATATAATTATTTTAAGCAAAACAATAATTATTTTAATTAAAAATAGATTTACTTTTAGCAGAACATAATCATTTTTAAACAAATAAAAATATATTTATTTATAACAAAACATTATTATTTAAAAATAAAAATTATGGGATATTACACAGTAGAAAAGATTTGCAAAGCCTTGAGGTGTTCTGATAACCAATTTGTAGAATTTGTGTCATTTCAATTATCAGGAATGGCACAAGTATGGGTTACTACTTTTAAGCGGGGAAGAACAGCTATGTCAACACCTTTAGGATGGGCTGAATTCAAAGAAGATTTATGGAGCGTTTTCTATCTGAAAGTGTTAGAGATGCTCAGGCAAAGAAATTTGAAGAGTTAAAACAAACTCCATAAATGATGGTCATAGATTATGATATTCGCTTTACTCAGCTGTCCCAGTATGCGACTCACCTAATTCCTAATGAGAAGGAAATGATTAAAAGATTTATCAATAGATTAGTTTGACCATTGTTTAAATCTGTAGCACCACAGATGAAACAATTCCCTAATTATGCTGCAGTAGTTGATTGTGCAAGAATGATTGAAACCAGAGAGTTAGCTGAGATTGAAGGGCTGAAGAAAAGAAAAAGAGATAGAGATGGTAGTTCTAAAGGTGGGCATGTTTCCACTACTCAGGGCTTAAGATACAAAGTCAACAGCATCCATTATAATTAGAAAATGGAATTCATAACCTTGTATCAGCTGGGGGTGGTGGACAAAGGTCAGGGAAAAAAGTCATGAGGCCAACTAGTCAGCAAGGGCCGAAGACAGTTCAGCAAAACATACTCCCTTGTCCAACATGTGGCAAATATCACTCCGAACAATGTTACAGAGAATCAGGTGTTTGTTTCTATTGCAAGCAAGTTGGCCATATAAAGAGAGATTGTTCACAACTACATGGCTCAAGTCAAGAGTCAGTACGACCGGCTTTACCATCTGCCCCAATAACAGCCTAATCAGTGAGAGCAGTGCCTGGCCAAATAAGTTATGGTGGGTCAGGTAGAGGATCATTGGGCCAAGGTCAGAATCTTTCAGGCCGAGGTTAGAATTTTTCAGGTCGAGGCCAACCTAGAGTCTTTGCATTGACTAGACAAGATGCACAGGCCTTAAATGCAATTATGACAGGTACTTTATTTGTTTGTTCACATAAGACACATGTGTTGTTTGATCCTGGGTCCACCCATTCTTATGTATCCCCTTACTTTGCTAAGCAAATGGATAAGGATCCGACTAAGTTAAGTACTCCTTTTATGGTTGCAACCCTAATCGGTGACTATTTGATGGTGGAAAATGTATTTCAATCCTGCAATATTTTTATGGATAATAGGGAAACTTCAATTGATTTGATTGTCTTAGACATGCTAGATTTTGATGTGATTTTGGGTATGGATTGGTTAGCTGCATGTTATGTCACTTTGAATTGTAACTATAAGGTTATTGAGTTCAATATTCCCAATGAAACCCCTTTTCAGTTTTAATGTGACCGTAGTGAAGCTGCAAGCAATTTGATCTCCGCTTTGAGAGCTCAAAGATTGTTGAAAAAGGGATGCCAAGGGTACCTAGCCTTGGTTAGGGATATTGATAAGCTTGTTATTGATATAAACCAAATACCAGTGGTTAGGGAATTCTATAATATTTTTTCAAAAGAGTTACCAAGATTACCTCCTGAACGAGAGATTGAGTTCAATATTGACCTTATTCCTGGGGCACAACCGGTTTCAATACCACCCTATAGAATGGTACCCACAGAACTTAAAGAGTTGAAGAATCAATTACAAGATTTACTAGAAAAGGATTTTATTCGACCTAGTACCTCTCTTTGGGGAGCTCCAGTCCTTTTTGTGAAGAAGAAGGATGGATCTTTACGATTGTGTATAGATTATAGGTAGTTGAACAAGGTAATAGTGTAGAATAATTATCCTTTGCCCAGAATAGATGACTTGTTCGATCAACTCCAGGGTGCACAATGCTTCTCCAAAATTGATCTAAGGTCAGGATACCATTAATTGAGGATAAGAAAAGAAGATATCCCGAAAACAACTTTTAGAACTTGGTATGGCCATTATGAATTTTTGGTTATGTCATTTAGATTGACTAATGTACCAGCTACCTTCATGGACTTGATGAATAGGGTGTTCAAGCCATTTTTAGATAGATTTGTCATAGTATTTATTGATGACATCCTGATGTATTCAAAGAGTCTTGAGGAGCATGAGCAACATTTAAGAACTGTTTTACAAACTCTAAGAGAACAACAGCTTTATGAAAAATTCTCTAAATGTGAATTTTGGCTGGATAGTGTCACATTTTTGGGATACATAGTTACAAAAGATGGTATTCGGGTAGACCCCAAGAAAGTTGAGGTAGTATAGCAGTGGCCACGTCCTACAAATGTGACGAAAATTCATAGTTTCTTAGGTCTAGTAGGGTATTATAGGAGGTTTGTTAAGGATTTCTCCAAAATTGCTGCACCTCTGACTTGGTTGACCAAGAAAGGAGTGAAGTTTGAGTGGTCTAATGCATGTGAGAAAAGTTTTTAGACATTAAAGAAGTGTTTGACCACGGCTCCAATTTTAGCCATTCCGTCTGGCGCTTGAGGTTTTGTAGTGTATTGTGATGCTTCTAGGATAGGTTTGGGTTATGTGCTAATACAAAATGGGCATGTTATAGCCTACGCGTCTAGGCAACTGAAAAATCATGAGCAGAATTACTCAACACATGATTTAGAAATGGCAGCAATAATCTTTGCTTTAAAGATCTGGAGACACTACCTTTATGGTGAATCTTGTGAGATTTATACTGATCACAAAAGCCTCAAATACATCTTTCAATAAAGGGACCTTAATTTAAGACAAAGAAGATGGGCGAAGCTACTAAAAGATTATGATTGTACAATTTTATATCATCCGGGTAAAACAAATGTGGTAGCAGATGTTTTGAGCAGAAAATCTATGGGAAGTCTAGCTCACATAACACAATTACGAAGACCATTATTGAGAGACATTCATCAACTGGATAGCGAAGGGACAATACTTGAGGTAAAGAAACCAGGAGCATTGATAGCTCATATACAGCTCCAGTCATCATTGATTGAACAAATTAAGGCTAAACAGGGTGAGAACACTAGCCTATGCAACCTTAAGAATGCATTGAAGAATAATCAAAATTCTGAATTTAATGTTGATGCAGAAGGAATTTTGAGGTGTAGAAAGTGCATATGTGTACCTCATGTGGATGAGTTGAGGAAAAAGATTTTAGAGGAACCTCACCAATCGGCTTATACTATGCATCCAGGAACTAACAAGATATACCATGATCTTAAAGAAATATACTGGTGGAGCGGAATGAAGAAAGATGTAACAGAGTTTGTTGCCCGATGTTTGATATGCCAGCAAGTGAAATCAGAACATCAAAAGCTTGTAGGATTACATCACTAAATTGAAATACCAAAATGGAAGTAAGAGAGAATTACTATGGATTTTGTCACTGGACTACCAAAGACTTCAAGAGGGTATGATTCTATATGGGTGATTATAGATCGAATGACTAAGACAACACACTTTTTACCAGTGAAGACTACATATAATGTGGCACAGTATGCAAGTCTTTACCTGAATGAGATAGTTAGATTACATGAAGTTCCAACATTTGTCATATTTGATAGAGGTCTGCAGTTTACAGCACGTTTTTGGAGAGCCTTCTAAAAGGCTTTAGGGACAAGGCTAGATTTGAGCATTGCCTTTCATCCCCATACTAACGGTCAATCCAAGTGAACAATTCAAGTATTGGAGGATATGCTTAGGGCGTGTATATTAGACTTTGGTGGGAGTTGGGAAAAATACCTGCCTTTGGCAGAGTTTGCATATAATAATAGTTACCAATCAAGTATCCAGATGACTCCTTTTGAAGCTTTATATGGGAGGCGTTGTCAATCTCCTATTGGATGGTTTGAAGTAGGTGAGACTAAACTTTTAGAGCCAGACTTGATACAGGAAGCTGTGGAAAAAGTAAAATTGGTCAGGGAAAGGCTGCTAGTTGCACAAAGTCGGCAAAAGGCTTATGTTGATCATAGGCGACGAGAGTTAGAGTTTTCCGTAGGCGATAAAGTGTTTTTGAAAGTTTTGCCTATGAAAGGAATTATGAGGTTTGGTAAGAAAGGAAAACTAAGTCCAAGGTATATTGGACCCTTTGAAATACTGGATAGAGTCGGTTCCGTGGCATATCGATGGGCTTTGCCACCAGAGTTAAGTAAAGTTCATCCAATTTTCCATGTGTCAATGATAAGAAAGTATTTACCAGACCCTTCACATGTTATACAGCCTTAGGAAATTGAGTTTGACAAAAGTTTGACTTATGAGGAGAAACCAAAGACTATAGAGGATAAGCAAGTGAAGAAACTTAGGTTGAAGGAAATTCCAACGGTAAAAGTGATATGGCATAATCACTCAATAGAGAAGGCTACGTGGGAAATGGAGAATTGATATGCAAAGAAGGTACCTGGAGCTTTTTGAATGGTAAGCCTTTTATATATATATATATATATATATATATATATATATATATATATTTTAATCTTATAGTTTTGAAATTCGAGGGCCGAATTTCTTAAGGGGGGAAGAATGTATATATATATATATATATATATATATTAATCTTATAGTTTTGAAATTCGAGGGCCGAATTTCTTAAGGGGGGAAGAATGTAATGTGTAACATCCCTAATTTCGTTTCTTTTATTGATAAAAATACATAAATATTTAATTAAGAAAATAAAATTTATTAGACAATATTTTAGATATCTAAGGAAATATAATCCTTAAAAATTCTTCACCTTATGTATATGCATAGAAAATGTTTCTAACATTAAGAGAACAACTAAAGAGGGAAAACCTAATAGAAAAAACAATTAGAAATAACATACTAAAGAGATACAAAATTCTTGGACAAGGAAGATAAATTTTTAGAAACAAGTAAAGGTCATAAAATTTCAAGAACATTGGATTAGGGTAATTTTTCCTAATTCAAGAACTAGAGTTACTAAGTTTAAAATCTTTACCATACATTGGACTTTTACCTATGGACACTTCATATAGAGTTTTTCCACTTCACATAAGTTCTAGCAAGCCCATTGGATAACCTAAGCAAAAAATAAAACATAGACTTGGACTAAGATATAGTAATTGGACTAATAGCCCAAAAATTATGAAAATGTGACCAAGCCCTTCAAGAAAGGAAGAATTTTATCCAAAACAAAGAAAATGGGTAGGAACAAGCCCATAATGGGTAGGAATAAGCCCAAATACAAGAGGAAAAATAAAATAAAATAAATTAGGTGATGATATAATAATGTAATAATAATAAAGATTAGGTTACATGGCATTAAGACAAAAATTTAGCAAGTGGTGTGGTTCTACATTCATAATTTTGGCAAGTGGCATGATAATACAAGGCTTTAAGACAAAAACATCTATATCCTACACTCATAATTTTAGCAAGTGGTATGATAATACATGGTATTAGGACAAAACATTCCTATCCCACACAAATAATATCAACCAAATAATGGAGATTCAAGGGCTAGAAATTTGCCACCTAAAAAGGCAAACCTATCATACTAGTTTAAGACAAAAGAAAATGGAAATGAATCCCTAAATCAAAGGGACCTTGTCCCTTATCTTAAGAACATATCATCATAATTTTCAAAATACAAATCTCCTTTTCCTATGCATATCTTGACTAAGGAAGAGGAAGACAAGAACATAAGTTGTTTGTTTTCCAAAAATTCAACAAAGTGTATCCTAATTGTGATAAGGTTGACCCATCATCATGAAAGGTGAATTATTTGGTGGTTTATATAAGAAAACTCACCCTTACAACATTAGAATTTCGTCCAAGTGAGGGAGAGGAAAAATAGAAGTAAGGTAGAGTGAGGAAAGGAGAGGAAGAAAGGAAGAAAGAGGAAGGAGAAGTCTAAGGGACTAAGTGCTCCAGGTAAGTTTAACAATATTTCTTTTTGAAGAAAACTTTTGAAACTTATAATATTTATATGAGATTTTGATCTTAGAACTTTGATGATTGGTCATGATGTTGTTATATCATGTTACATATTGATCTTGCATGTGATGTATGTTTGAATACTTAGACTGGTATAGAAAGTTCTGCATAGGTATGGCTATGGGTGGCAAAAGTTTTAGCTTTTGTGTTTTAATTTCTGGGAATTATCTATAGTGAATTAAAATAAATGGTTAACATAAGAATTAAAGATATATGTGTCATGGATGTTTAGTCACTGAAATCATTCAATTTGGAGTCCATATGAGGTAGATATGGTCCGATTAGTAAGCAAAGGTCAGAAAATGGTTCATCAGGAAAGAATATGTTATGATAGCTTCTGTGTTTTAATTTCTGAGAATTATCTGTAGGGAATTAAAATAAATGGTTAACAAAAGAATTAAAGATATATGTGTCACGGATTTTTAGCCACTGGAATCATTCAATTTGGAGTCCATATGAGGTAGATATGGTCTGATTAGTAGTCAAAGGTCAAAAAATGGTTCATCAGGGAAGAATATGTTAGGATAGCTTCTGTATTTTAATTTATGGGAATTATCTGTATGGAATTAAAATAAATGGTTAACATAAAAATTATATTTATGTGTGTCACGGAGTTTTAGCCACTGGAATCATTTCATTTGGAGTCCATATGAGCAAGATATGAGCTAATTAGTAGTCAAAGGTCAGAAAATGGTTCATTAGGGAAGAATATGTTAGGATAGCTTCTGTATTTTAATTTCTGGAAATTATATGTATGGAATTAAAATAAATGGTTAACATAAGAATTATAGATATGTGTGTCACGGATTTTTAGCCACTGGAATCACTCAAGTTGGAGTCCTTATGAGGTATATATGATCCGATTAGTAGGTAGAGGTCAGAACCTATCCGAGAAGAAATAACTTGTACATTTAGGGAGTAATATCACTTTGATTTCTTAATATTTTGCTACAATGTTCAACATAATAGTTTTAGATAATTGTTTTATCTTGAAATTGACACCATGATCACCTACATCGGAGTTCAAATGAGAGAGTTATTTGCTTATTAGTAAGAGAAGGTTAGATATGATGAAAACCTGCATCAAGAAAATAAAGAAATAAAATTAATATTTAGAAAGAAGACGAATCTTATAAATGACTAGTATATGCCATGGCCATTGCCATTGTATGAACTTCTTACCATCTTAAGTGTAAAATTTTGACATAGAAATATTTTATAAAGTGATATTTGAAAAGGTTATGTTCATAGCATGATTACCAATGATTTATGGTAATAGTTATATTTTGATGAACATACTTGTTATTGAAAGCATATTTTTGGCTATCATTGTGAAAAGAAAAGAAATGAGCACGGTCACATGGCAATCCATGTGGTGCACCAGTAGGGGACGCCCTACCAACGGTTATGATCATGTTAATAAGAAAAGAAAGAGCAAGTGGGCCATGTCGGACGGAGCGAGAAAAGCCCGTACCGGATAGTAGAAAATACTCACCCTGACCGGGGTAGCTTGATATGAGAATAAATTGATAGTCATCATATGATATTCTGAAAATAGTTAATCCTGTCATACATATCATTACTGTATGATTCTTATGTGCATAGATATAATGCATTATGTGACCAAAGATATTCTTTGTAGTTTATACAGCTGAACATGACGTGATGAGCTATATTGATGATGATTTATTGTTGAACTTACTGGGATTTAATTCTCACTATATTTCCATATCATGTTCAGAAAATTAGTTATGCAGATTTTCTATAGTTTTGGCTTTTAGTGCACGTTGGATCGAGTACTTTATGTTGGGCAGATCCCAGAAACAAATAAAATGTTTGTGGTCGAGTTGGCTTATATCGCGGTGAAGGTACAACCACCCGCACCTGTATCTCCAGAATTGGTCAACCAGAATAAATAAGATGTAGATTTTTATGTGTTTGATATGTTATACGTATGTTTTGATTAATGACATGTATGTAAACTCTATATTGTTTAAATTAAATAAATGTTATATTGAGTTAAGTTGTAACAAGGTAATAACTTCATGGTATTTTAAAAAAAAATTGATACTTAAATGGAGTTATTACATAATGACCCTCAGTAGTAAAAAAAAACTATAGCATACGGGTACTGTAGCTTATTGCGCATTAAAGGGGGTATGCATTTCCAGAACCCTAAGAAAAAACGCAGCAGCCCTTCCTCTGTCATTTTCAAATACTTATAACTGGAGCTACAAACCTCTAATTGACGAACTATTTGGACCGCTGGACTCGTGGCGATGAACACTTCAAAACCCACTGATCAATTTTGCTGGAAAGACACCGGAAGTTCACCGAAAATGATAAACAGTAGCTGCGATGGGTAAGCTTTGGATTTCAAAATTCTTTGATGTTTTCTGGTGATTTTGGGCTTAAAATCATGTTTAGGAGATAGAATAATCATTGTATGCAAAGTTTTCTGGTTGGATAGTATGATTTGAAGGATTAAATCATGAAAAAATTTCTCAGATGAACAGTAATCGCTGCCTGTGTGAACAGTAATGGTAAACAGTGCGTGAACAGTGAACAATGTTTTCGAATGACATAAAATAGTGATTTCGTGGTGTTTGGTTAGAAATTGATATGTCGAAATTGTTTTTCTAGGTTTTGAAATGGTGGAAGACAGCTTTCAGCATCAATTCGACTATTGAACTTTGGAAGAGATCAATAGAGTTCAACTACCTTGAATCTCTAATGTCGTGAGTAAATAATACTTACTATAACATCATTTTTAACTATTCATTTGATATATACACATGAGACATTACTATTAATGTGAAACTCATTTTTTTAGTTATTAACATGTATTTCAAAACATAGCTCCTAATATAAACCTTAGGTATACAGAACAAACATCATAAATAGTTTACTTTTCTATTGATATTAAATTATACTGATTGAGAATATTTAAAAATTGTGTTGGGTCATGGTGATGTTTATATTTTACATGAATTGATAAATGATTTTATAAGACATGTGTGTGGGCCTATGGATATAAATGTGCAAGTTAAGTTGATATTGTTGATCAGTAAGTATATGACTTTCTGGAAAAGACATGATCTTTTGTTCTCTCTTGCATTTCTTGTTATTTCTTTATTGTATCTATACATAGGAACCTAAATTGAAAATATTACAAACTAGCAGTTATGAATGTTAATCCTAGTGCATTTTGAGTTTTATGTAATGGAATTTTGCTCGACTGATTGTGGGGGCTTTTACCTAATGAATTTTGTAGGCTATTGCTTGATGAATTGTGTAGGCTTTTGCCCGATGAATTGTGCGGGCTTTTACCCGATAGACTACAGGCTTTTGGCCTGATTGATGGTGATTACTCCCTTTATTACATGCTTGAGAAATGACTGTGGATCTGATATAGAGAAAGTTCTTCAATCTATGAAAAACTCTAAGTTTAATTGTATTTATTTGTATAATATCGTAACATTGATATTATGCCTCTTAATACTAAAATTTTCTTGTTATTGATCCTTCAAACATATGATACATATGGCATTCATCTTTTTCTTGCATTAAATTTTATATTTGTGAAGGAAAAATCCGTGCCTTACTTGTCCTGTTTCCGTTATAGTAAGATTATCTATTCATTGAGTTTCATACTCACCCTATCATATGTTTCTTTTTTCAAATAGTCAAAAAGATTCATATCTAACTCTAACTGTGTAGTGAGTTAAGAGAGTTGTGGTGAGTCCAAGTTGCTTTCAGAGCTCCTAGTTTATTTAGATATTTTCTGTTTGTATTGTAAGGTAGCTCTATGAACTACAGGCAGATCCCTGCATCCCTACGTATCTGGATGTTTGTAGAACTGTTGTATGAAAAACATATGATTTATGTATTGTATGGCTTAATGCTAGTTGTATGTGAATTTATTAATTCTGAACAGATGATTTCTGTATTGTATGGCTTAATGCCAATTGTATGTGAATTTATTAATTCTGAACTATTCTTATGGTATGCATGATGTTGTCTATGCCTATAGGTTGTATGCCACAATGGTAATTTGGTATCAATTGATTTTAGACTCACGGGGTGGTATTTATTCCTATTCTTGTGCTAGTCACGTGCCTGCTTCTACAGGGGCCATGATAGTTTCTGTGTTTCTTTGGACCTCTTGACTGATTATTCACCAAAAGAAAAAAAAATTGAAAAAAGAAAATTGGTGGAAGCAAATTATAAGCCCAAAAAAAAAATGTTTAGCATAAATTGTTCACCAGTATTTTGTAAGCTAGCCTATATATTCAATGAGCTAAATACATCATTCGACAACCAATTTTGCAAAATTACAAAGAAATTTCATGACCAGTTTGCATGCATCTTAACGTCCACTTCTTATGTTTTCAAGCTGTTAATGTATTTTGCATTTTATTATATTAATCAATAATATTATAATAAAATTAAAAGTAGAATTTAATTTTATTAATTTAATATTTATCCTAAACAATAAAATTTATTTAAATTCTATAAATTTAAAAATTTATTATAAAATTCAATTCAGTCCAATTATCTATTAGAATTGAACAATCTAAACACGCCCTTTCATAATATTAATGGTAGTTAAATTAGACCTAATTAAAGGTCAGGCTTGACTATATTCATTTAAAATTTTTCAAAAAAAAAAAGGCATGGATCGATTTATTTTATTTATATTTGAGTCTGAATATATTTATCTAAGTCCGGACCCATGTTCAAATATCGTCATAATATTTTTTAAAATTTTAAATTAGTTTAAAAATTAAAAAAAAAAAGGAAAATTGAATTTATTTTAAAAAAACAACAGATTTACAAAATCTGGCATATTTTTAAATATCAAAACGTATTAAAAATTATAAGATTATATGTTTTTACACTAAAAATAAATCCAATTGATATATATATATATATATATATATATATATATATATATATATATATATATATATATAGAATAATTTAAAAAAAAACTTATTTTTTGAGCCGGGCTTAATCACATTTTTCAGACAACGCCCAAGCACGGTTTGAGTCGAAATAAAAAAAAAAAAATTAATTTAAACTTCAATTTTGAAACTCATTTATTTATTTTGGGTAGAAATAAGAGTGAAGCTCATTTATTTTTGAACATACATGAGTTGTTCGATCAAGTCTAATTAACACGTTGAATGTGAGGAATGGAAACAAAGGGAAAAATAAAATAAAATCAGTGACGGCCATTGTGAGGACTTCTCTCCGCAGGGCTCTTCTCTGCCTTCCTTGTTCTCCTTCTCGTCAATTCCCCTTCTTCCCTCTCCAGGGCCATGATGGGGACTTCTCTCCGCTTCTATTCCAAACTCCTTCAGTCTTCTTCGCACAACCTTAAGACCCTTACCTTCTCCAGAGACGGTGTTCTACGTCTTTGTCTGATCTCTCACTCCCCTCATCTCCACTCATCACCCTCCATTCCCACTAAAAATTCCTCTGCCGATTCCTTGAAACTGAGATTTCGTAAATCCGATGGGATTCTAGTTGGCTGTGCTTCCTCTTCCACCGGTGCAGTCGATCTTACATCTCTCGTCTCAGCTTCGGCGTCAAAAGCTAGGGTGATGGTGGACTTGACTCGGCACTATAGTCGATGCTATTGGGAGCTCTCTAAAGCACGTCTTAGGTTAGAATTCTAAAATTTGACCTTTGATTATTGTTTTAATGGCCTGTTGATGTTAATAACTAGGTTCTATAGATTGATTGTTTTCCATGTGTTACATGTACCCTAGATTATCCTGTTTTCTTCGATCCATATTTTGATGGGAGTATATTTTGTTCTTAGTATTATCATGTAACGTGGAGAATATGTGACATAGGATCACAGTTTTTTATAGCAACTGGTGTTCTTAAATTGCTTCAAATTCGATCAGCAAACACCTGGGACAGTGCTATCAATATTTCTTGTTTCTAAGTTGATAAGGATAGTCCTTCTTTGATAATATATTGTTCTTAACTAGTGGGAGTTTGGGAAGTAGATGTCTGTTTGACGTGTGAATTACCACTAGACAAAGCAATGACCTCTGCTATATGTAAACTTTCTTTATAAACTCTTTATGCGAACTTTATGTATTCTTTGCTACAACCTTTGTTACTTCACGTTATGTATGACAACTATTCTAGGAAATGCAGTTACTTTTAGAAATCGCCCTTAAAGTACGGGTACTTCTAGATTACCCCTGTCATATATGTACCCTGTGCTGGTATTCTTTGGGTACTCCAATATATATATATTATGTATTTTTTTTTTTTTGAAATTTTGATTTGTACGTAACAACAACTAAATATTTTTTTACTAGGTGTTGTTGGTTAAATGAATTAAACAACACTATAGTGACTTATTATAAACGAGGTAAATAGAGATATTATTAATTATTAAATTATTAAATTATTTTTAATTATTTTATAATTTGTTTATTTTATGCCTTCCTCTGCTATTTGTTGGTTGTTCTCCAACTTATTTACTTTTATTGAATTTTTGTAGGTCTTCTTCATATATGTCTAAATCACTTTAAATGATATAAAATTTAATAAATTGTAGGTATAATTTAAAGTCAAAATTTTGTAACTACAAAATTTTGACTTTAAATTTTAGATACATGAAATTAAATCTTATAAATTTAACAACAATTAAATTTTTCTTATTAAGTGAGATCGGTTACATGGATCAAATGACGTCAAAATAACATATTATAAATTAGATCAACAGAGAGATTATTAATTATTAAATATTTCTTAATAGTTTTATATATTATATTCTTTGGCCTCCCTCTATCTTTAACTATCAGACTGCTCACCGTCTGATCTACTCTTCTTACTAGAACTTCTGTAGGTTTCCTTCACATATGACCAAATCATCTTAAACGAGATTCTATCATTTTTTTCATAATAGGTTCTACCCAACTCTTTTTGTAATACAGTTATTCTTAATTATATCTCGTCTAGTGTGTTCACATATTCAACGTAATATTTTTATTTCTTCGACATTAAGTTTATTCTCATGTTAGCTTTTAAACGTTCAACATTCACTACTATACAATATTGCAAGTCTTATACCTATACAGTAGAATTTTTCTTTAATTTTAGTGGCACTTTTCTATCACAAATAACACCTGAAGTCTTCCTCTATTTTATCCATCCCATTTGAATCCTATAGATTACATCCTCCTTTACTTTTCTATGATTTTATATAATGGATCTAAGATATTTAAAACTTTTAATTATTTTATAAGATGATCTCTAAGTTTTACTTTAAATTCGTATTTGTGCACTTATGACTAAAATTATATTTTATATATTTTGTCTTATTTCTACTTATACAAAAGACATGTGCTATCAAAACTTGTTTTCACGATTCTAACTTCGTATTTATTTTCTTTTTCGATTCGCTGTCTAAGACTATATAATCTGCCTTACAAATTCAACAATAATTGAAAAAAACTAGTACACAACGAGTTGCATACACAACTTTAATATCATATATTACTTTGATTTACTTTTGGTAAAGTTGTATGAACTTTGAGATTATATTAGGAAATTTAGATTACTATTTTGGCGATTACATATATTAGAGAAAGCTGATTATCTATTTTTATTGTTGCAAGAATTGTTATATACAATAATAACAACAACTAAACATTTTTCTACTAGGTGGGTCGGTTACATAGATCAAACGGTGCCATAGTAGTCTATCATGAATGAGATCAATAGATAAGTTATTAACTATTAAATCATTTTTAATAGTTTTACTTATTATTTTCTTTGATCTCCCTCTATCTCTAACTGTCGAACTATTCTTCATCTGATCTTCTCTTCTCACTAGGGTTTCTGCAGGTCTTCTCCACACATGACCAAACCACTTTAAACGAGATTTCACCATTTTTTTCACAATAAGTACTACCCCAACCTTCTCTCTAATGCACTCATTTCTAATCATATCTCTTCTGATATGTCCACACATCCAGCGCAACATTCTCATCTATGCAACGTTGAGTTTATTTTCATGTTGTCTTCTGACCATCCAACATTTAGTACCATACAATATAACAGGTCTTATAGCCGTACGGTAGATTTTTTTTTTTAACTTTGAGCAGCACTTTTTTTTATTACAAATAACACTCGAAACTTTCTTCCATTTCATCCATATAGCTTGAATTCTATGGTTTACGTCCTCCTTTACTTCGCCGTCATTTTGTATAATGGATCCAAAATATTTAAAACTTGTAACTTGTTTTAATATATATTCTCGAAGTTTTACATCTAAATTCTTATTTGTTCATCTTTTATTAGAAATATATTCCTTATATTTTGTTTTATTTCTACTTATACAAAAATCACGTGTTTTCAAAACTTGTCTCCATGACTCTAACTTCATATTTATCTCCTCTTTCGATTCTATATCATTTGCAAAAATAATACATTGAGACCCCAAATCTTGTATATGTTCAGTAACTGCGCCCAAAATCAAGTTAAAAAGATACAGACTCAGAGAAGACCCTTGATGTAGTCCAATAGTTGTGGAAAAATTCTGTGTCCCCATTTTGTATTCTCACACAAGTCGTGATCCTATCGTACATGTTTTTTATTGCTCGAATATACAAAATACGTACTTTTCTCTGCTCTAAAACCTTTCATAAAATCTCTCTTAGCACTCTATCATATGCTTTTTTCAAATCAATAAAAATCATATGCAAATCTTTATGTCTTCTTTGATACTTTTTCATTAATCTCCGTAGTACATAAATTGCTTCCATAGTTGACTTTCCTGACATAAAATCAAATTGGTTTTCTGTAACTTGAGTCTCTTGTCTTAATCTTTACTCAATGATCTTCTCTCATAACTTCATAGTGTAGTTTATGAGCTTAATCCTTCGATAGTTAGAATAATTTTGTATGTATCCCTTTTATTATATAGTAATATTGTCGTACCCTTACCCTATGTCTTAAAAAAAATTTTTTGTATCCTGTATCCATACCTGTACCTGTACAACATAGCTGTTACCTATAGTGCATGTGTAGTGTATACATGTATATTTGGAATTTATATTAAAATGTTTCTAGCAACGTTGTTGTTGTTGTATTATTATCATCATCATCATCTGAATGATGATTTTGGTGCAACGTGGTTATGTTTAGGCAAGGAAGCTGCAATTTTTCTTCTGTCGTGCCCCCAACTTTTTGTTTACACTAACAGAAATGAAAGTAGTAAAGTAGAAAAAAATAGAAAAAGAACTTGTCATGGAGGAAAAGGCTTCTTTTCCACCCTCTTTTTGTCTTTATCTTAATTTCAAGACAATGAACTTATTTGTTATGACTTCTATGGAACATTGATGCAATCAAAATTGTCAGCTTTCTCATATTTTTGAAACTTTGATTATGATTTAATATTAATTTGTTTCTTTGTTTTAAATTTCTCTTGGGAGAAGCGATATTGAAATGAGTTGTAATTGTTTTGTTTGTGATTTTATCTGAATTTTGGAACTGTTAATACTAATATGTATCTGCTGTGTCTGTCCCATGGAATTTTCAACAATTTCTGCATCCTTGCAGCTCTCTATACACTCAATATCATGATTGTGTAGCATTTGTTTTGATAAAATGTGTCAGTTTTTTTTTTAAATTTATTCAACTTATCATTTTTTTACATTGATTCCAGCATGCTTGTGGTTGCAACGTCTGGGACTGGATTTGTCTTAGGGAGTAGCAATGCTATTGATTTTTCAGCGCTTTGTTGGACTTGCACGGGTACCATGATGGTTGCTGCCTCTGCTAACTCTTTAAATCAGGTTGGTTCTTTGGGGGAAACTTCTTATTCTAGAGTACGTTATTGTGTTTCATTTGTTTTCTGTTACACACCTTTTAAACTGAGTGACATTATTTACTTTCCATCAAGATATGAGATTCACTGAGATTATTACCCATGACATGCATGATCAACATAGGATATGCAGTCTTGAATAGGCACAAATTTGTAGGAAAATACTGGGAAGCTCAAATTCATTATACTAAGGAACGAACAAGGGGGATGAAATAATAGTTTTTATAATGTACTTTCATGTTGGAATTTAGTTTGAAGGAACAATTATTTATTTATATTCCGTAAATGAAGCCAATTTAATGGAAGAAGGAAAGAAAGAAAGAAGGCTTGTATAAGAAATCAAGGATAGTGGATAAATTGTTTGTTTTGATATTATGTGCTTTCTTGACAGACAAGGTAGAGAATGAGAAGTGACAACAGATGCATATGATGGTAGACTATAATAAACTGAACTTTGTTAGTTTCTATCTTACTATCAGGAGCATTGAATATTATTGTGACCTTACATGATTGTCTTAAGTATGTGCTTTCTATTGCTTCTTGGCCTGTCCTTAGATTTTGATGTGAAAATGAAGACGCCACAATCAATGATGAAAGATCTGATTGATAAGTTAAGGATGAACGCTATGGAGAATTCCGATAAGTTCGAATAGTTCTTAAAAAAATCAAAGAGAAACACTCTGAAATTTTTTGAGTCATAATCTGATTTTTCATTAATCATTCATGCTCTTTATAGGCCAATGTACATTATAAGTTATAAACAAACTCAATAATTTAAAGTCCTACTCTAACTAGGTAATCAAATAATTAATAAATTAAGTAATCTAATCCTAATCAAACTCAATAATACTTATTAGAATGGATAAGTTTATTATTAATAAATTAAGTCATCTAATCCTAGTCAAACTAAATAAACTATAATAAAAAAATGTAGCCCTAGATGTGGCCCATATTCAGCCTTTAGTCTTGTATCTAAGCCCATATTTAGCCTTTATTTTGCTTCTCTTGAGGCATCTTCAATTGTCAGTAATGTAATAACCCCATTCCAGGCTTTTAGCTCTTGCACAAGTTAAAGGCCTAATTGAAGGTATCTTATTGTATTGGTTTGAATTTTTACTTTTCACGATCACATCATCCTCCCTTGGTTGAGAAGGATTTGCCCTAAAATCCAAGTCATCTTCATCTTTCAAATAAGAAGAAAGATCTCTTACATTGAAAGTATTTGAAACTCCATAGTCATTAGGCAATTCTATCTTGTATGCGTTGTCATTTACCTTTGCTATCTAAAGGGACTATTAGCCCTTGGCATTAATTTGGACAGTCTTTTGTTTGAAAACCTCTCTTTTCGAGGATGGATCCATCTTAAATCTCCAAGGCTAAATTGAACGAATTTCCTCCTTTTATTTGCAGCCTTCTCATAGATTGAATAATTAAGACAAGCCCCACTCAACTTTTCACTAAAATATGCAATATGACGTCTTTCTTGTAGTAGAACAGCACTAATCCCCACTCCACTAGCATTACATTCAATTTCAAATGTCTTGAAGAAATCTGGTTGCACCAATATAGAGGCATTGCATAATTTCTCCTTAATTAATTCAAAACTCCTCTGGGCTACATTATTCCATTCGAATTCATTTCCTCCCTTTATACATTCTATTAGTGGTGCTCGAATAGTGCTAAAATCTCAAATGAACCTCCTATAGAAAGATGCAAGTCCATAGACACTCCTCACTTCAGTTATGGTACGCCATTCTTTAATGGCTTTAACTTTCTCTTCGTCAACTTCCGCGCCTTGCTGAGATACTACAAAGAAAATTTACATGGTCTCAATAGAAGTAGCATTTTTTTATATTGGCATAGAGTTTCTCCTTTCTCAACACTTCCAATACTTTCCTAAAATGTTTTACATGCTCATTATAACTTTGGTTGTAAATTAGAACATCATCGGAATATACCAAAACAAATATGCCAATGAAAGATCTAAACACAATTTATTAGAAGCATAAAAGTGCTAGGGGCGTTAGACAGCTAGAAAGGCATTACCATCCACTTATAAAGTCCATGCTTTATTTTGAATGTTGTTTTCCACTCATCTCCCTTCATTCGAATTTGGTGATTGCCTCTCTTTAAATCAACTTTCGAAAACACTTTAGCACCATGTAGTTCATCAAGCATGTCATCCAATTTTGGAAATGAGTAGCGGTATTTGATAGTGATCTTGTTGATAGCTCTGCTGTCTACACACATTCTCATAGAACCATCCTATTTGAATACTAACAAAGCCAGAACAGAACATGGACTCATGGATTCCCTCATGTAGCCTCTTTCAATTAACTCATCAAGTTGTCTTTTAATTTCTTTTACCTTTATTGGATTCATATTGTAGGCAAGTCAGTTAGGCAAAGTAGCACTTGGCACCAAATCAATTTGATGTTGGATCTCCCTTAAGGGTGATAATCTCTTAGGTAAATCTTTAGGAAAGACATCTTCAAATTCTTTCAATAGTTTCTTAATGTATGGGGATACTTCATTTTCTAACTCTATCTGCATCTCCTTAAGTATTAACAATAGGATGATGCTGCCTTTGTTCAACATTTTCTTTATCTTATTTTTAGTAGCTAAACATCTTGCTTTCTTCTCCTCTTTTACTGTCTTCCCTTGATGTACTTGTATAGGCTTAAGGGGTGTCAACACAATCCTCTTTCTATCCTTCTCAAAGGCATAGGTATTTTTGTAACCATCATACAATGTTCTCCTATCATATTTCCACGGCCTCCCTAGCAACAAGTGTTTGGCACTCATTGGGACGATGTCACATAATACCTCATCTCTGTAATTCTTCCCAATAGAGAATGGAACCTTCACTTGTTTTGTGACTTTCACTCGTCATTCAACCACTGCAAGTTGTATGGATGGGGGTGATTGATGGTAGCTAACATTAGTTAATCAACTAGAGTGGTGGAAGCAACATTGGTGCAGATCCCGCTGTCAATAATGACATTACAAACTTTGCCTTCAATAGTACACCTCGTATGAAAAATATTTTTCTGTTGTTCTTCCTCTGTTTTGGTTTGGATAATAAAGGTACGCCTAGTAATCAGAATTTCACCCTCATTTGTATATTCAACAACTTCTGCTTCATCTAGACACTCATTCCCTTCATAGTCCTCCAAAACACCCTCATCTTCACTCTCTATCTCCCCTGGTATCTCCTTCAAAATCATCACCTTTTTGTTAGGACATTTTAATGCAATATGACCATGCCCTAGACATTTGAAGCACTTAAGATCTCTACTTCTAGGAGGATAGTTTTCTATTGCCTTCTCCCTCTCCTTAGAGCTCTTAGTTTTGATTGCACCTTTCTTCTGCATTCCTTTACTATCCCCTTTGGTAGGTTTTGCTGGTGTTTGGGAAAGTGTTTGGATTGATTCCCCCTCCACAGGTTTAGTCACTCCAAAGTTCCTCCCGTACACTCTTTTTTTTTTTTTTGCCTTTCTACTTTGATGACTAATTTAATTACATCTTCAAAGAAAAAATAATTATGCAACTCCACTATATCAACAATTTCTTTGTTTAAGCCACCCAAAAATCGAGCTATGGTTTGCTCTTGTGGTTCATTTAGCCCATGCCTAATCATCAAGGTTTTGTATTCCTTCACATAGTCTTCCACACTTGTACTCTCTTACCTCAAGCTTTGTAGCCTAAAATAGAGTTCTTATTATTCTCCAACTTTTTACTTCTTCGCCGTCTCTCCTTCGCTTATTCTTCAAATTCTTTCACCACTTATTTCCATAATTAGTGAATTCAAGGGCAATAAGGCGGCATTTGATTACGTCAGAGTACTTTTGACACTAAGACTTTTTTCACTCGTTGTTCTCACTCTAAATATTCTTGAGAAGAACTTGTTCCCCTAAATGGAGGAACTCTCATCTTAATGTTAATTTCACATGCTCTGGGCTACCTTCTGTGCATGTGTTGCTCTTCTTCCTCAAACTCATCCTCATCACCATTATACTTATCATTCTGCTCTCTTCTTGGTTGCCTTTCTTGTAGGTTCATGAGTCTTGCCATCTAATTGGTGAGTTGAGCCATTTGTTCCATCATTTTTTCTTATCTCCTCTGTAGGCCAATAATTTGAACTTGTTCTAGGTTAAGCCCTCTAGGAACTCTAGAATCACTTCCTTTCGCCATGATGTTTTTCAGTTTCTAGTTAATGTGTTCGATAAGGATAGGTCACTCTCTAAGTGTTTGCACTCAATTTTTTTTTTCTAATTAGAAGCCCTGATACCGATATGATGTGAAATAAAAAAACATTAAAAGGTATAATGAAGATGCCACAATCGATGATGGAAGATCCAATTAATAGGTTAGAGATAAACACCACGGAGAATTTCGATAAATTTGAATAGTTCTTCAAATAACCAAAGAGAAACACTCAAATTTTATAAGTCATAATTTGATCTTTCATTAATCATTAATGCCTTTTTATAGGCCAATGTACATTATAAGTTGAACAATAAAGGTTGAACAGAGAAGAGAAAAACATATTTTTGGTATATACATAAGAGGTAATTGCCTGGGAGAATTCTGATAAGTTTGAATAGTTCTTCAAATAACCAAAGAGAAACACTCAAATTTTATAAGTCATAATCTGATCTTTCATTAATCATTAATGCCTTTTTATAGGCCAATGTACATTATAAGTTGAACAATAAAGGTTCAATAGAGAAGAGAAAAACATATTTCTGGTATATACATAAGAGGTAATCACCTGGAAATATTTACAGAGTATACAACCTGTAATCCTCCTAAATGAGGACAAAACACTAAAATAAAGAGAAAAATACAGCCTACAATCCGGGAAGATATTTCATCATAAATGAGGAATATATACATGGAAGGAAATTAATATCCTGTAACTAATATCTAGATCTGTAATTAATATACAGATCTGTAATGAACATTGGACAATCTTCAATATTTCTAACATAATTTATAAACAAACTCAATAACTTAAAGTCTTATTCTAACTAGGTAATCTAATAATTAATAAATAAAGTAATCTAATCCTAATCAAACTACATAATCCTTATCAGAATGGATAAGTTTAGTATTAATAAATTAAGTAATCTAATCTTAGTCAAACTAAATAAACAATAATAATAAAATGTAGCCCTAGATGTGGTCCATATTCAGTCTTTAGTCTTTTTGTATCTAGGCCCATATTTAGCCTTTATCTTGTTTCTCTGGAAGTGTCTTTAATTGTCAGTAATGTAACTTAGCCCATTCTAAGCCTTTTAGCTCTTGCACGAGTTAAAAGCCCAACTGAATGTATATTATTGTCTTGGCTTGAATTTTGTCTTTCCATGATCACATCAGATTGCTTATTGACAATGAACCTATGAAATGATTTTGTCTTGTTAGGTGTTTGAGATAAATAATGATGCCAAAATGAAGAGAACGAGTCAAAGGCCACTACCCTCGGGGCGCATCACAATACCGCATGCAGTCAACTGGGCTTCCTCTATTGGTTTAGCTGGCACAGCTCTGCTAGCAACAAAGGTACCAAACCAAATTTGCTTGTTTCCTTGATTGCATGTAATTTAGTGTCAACCTTTGAATACATATCTTATCAAATGTTGGATGTGCTATGGGCTATGGACTAATATTGCAGCTTTATGACAAGGTTGTTCCACTTCCAGGCTAATATGTTAGCTGCTGGGCTTGCAGCTTTCAACCTGGCTTTGTATGCATTTGTATATACTCCAATGAAGCAGATTCATCCTGTGAATACATGGGTGGGGGCTGTTGTTGGTGCCATTCCACCACTTTTGGGGTAAATTCTCTATAAGTTCTCTTTTGGCTTTCTGATGCATGGCAATTTCAGAATGCTTGAGGGACATATATGACTAATCTTTTGTTTGTATAGTACAAACAGTTTTTTGGCAGTGCTTTTTCTCAAGATTGTTGTAGAGTGAATAAAATGTTGGGCAACATTCAACTTACCAGTAAAAGTCCAGTCAAGCACAAAAAATGAAAAGCTTTTCTTATCGGTGTTTTCTGCCCATATTCACCGTATACATAGTGAAGAAAAAGAAAAGTAGAAAATAGATTCCTCTCATATATTATTTTTGGGGATAGGAGTACATATATATATAGATCTTGGCAGTAAACTGCCGAGATATCATATCCTAGAAGATTGCAATCAAACTCTAAAAAATAGGAAGAGATATCCTCCTAAAAAAAAAGAAATCAAATATCCGAAATAATCACCCAAATTTGAGGAAAGTAATCTTTCCCAAGAAACCTAAACTTATACGGTAAATAATAGAAAAAAATAAGCAAATATAACAGAAAAAACTTCCAAATCATCTGGAAATAAATCTTAGATCTTGCGACACCCCCTCGGGATTTCCTAGGTTGAACATTCCTAGCTTATTGACCAACTTGTCAAATTGATTCCTTGTAAGGGGCTTTGTCAATATATCAGCAGTTTGGTCACTTGTTGACACATGTTATGCATAGAGTCTCATCTTCAACTTTTTCTTTGATAAAGTGCCTATTAACTTTCACATGCAGTGAAGCGGATCGTGAGAGATATTTATGGCAGTCTTGTTGTCACAGTAGAGTTTTATAAGTCATCTCATTTCTGCTCCCATCTCTTCCAACATTAATTTTAGTCATAGAATTTCACAAGTGCCATGAGCTACTACCCTTAATTCTACCTCAGCGCTGTTTCTGGCCACTACAGGCTGCTTTTTGCTCCTCCATGTGACTAGTTTCCCTTATACAAAAGTGCAATACCCCAAAGTTGACCTTCTGTCTTTAACTAAGCTAGCCTAATCCACATCAGTGTAGCTCTCAATATCCCAGGATTCATTTTTCTTGAAGAATAGTCCTTTTTTAGGTGATCCCTTGAAGTACCTCAGAATGCGTAGGATTGCTTTCATGTATTCTTCACACGGAGAATGCATGTATTGGCTGATCACACTCACGACAAAGGCAATGTCGGGCCTGGTGTGAGAAAAATAGATAAGTTTTTCAACTAAACGCTGATACCTCCCTGTGTCAACCGGTATTTGTTCTCCTTTGTCTCCCAATTTATTTGTGGGATCCATTGGAGTGTCAATAGATTTGCAACCTAGCATACCAGTTTCTTTTAGTAAATTTAGGACATATTTTCTCTAGGAGACAGATATTCCTTTTTGGTTTCTAGCAACCTCTATCCTGAGAAAGTAGCGCTAAGGCCGAAGATCTTTTATTTCAAATTCTGCATCTAGCTTAGCCCTTAACTGGGTTATTTCTTTATCATCACTCCTGGTCACTATAATGTGGTCTACATAGACTATAAGGATTGCTATTCTTCCATCCTTATTGTGTCTGTAAAAGAGTGTGTGGTTTGTGTGAGCCTGCTTGTACCTTTGTTTCAAAATCGCCCTAGTAAATCTTCCAAACCAGGCCTTGGGTGACTGTTTTAGGCTGTAGAGTGCCTTGTTCAATCTACAAATAGTTCCACACTCCTAGTTTTGATTAAATCCCGGTGGTAAATCTATGTACACTTCTTCCTCTAAGTCTCCATTTTGGAAGGTATTTTTTACTTCCAGTTGATGTAATTTCTAGTCCAATTTTGTAGCAATTGAGAGAAGAACTCTGACAGTGTTTATTTTGGCAACCGGGGAAATGTTTCATTGTAGTCTATTTCATAGGTTTGAGTGTAACCCTTGACAACTAACTGTGTTTTGTGCCTTTTAATAGTGCCATCAGATTTATATTTCACAGAGAATACCCACTTGCAGCCTATTGGAATTTTTCCAGGGGTTTTCCTTACAAGACTCTAGGTCTGGTTCTTTTCCACTACTTGCATTTCATCTATTACAGCTTTCTTCCATTCTGGTTTCCTCAAAGCTTCTTGGATATCTCTGAGAATTTCTTCCTCGGACAAATTAGATATAAAAGTTTAAAAAGAAGGGGACAAGTGGTTATAAGACACATAATTGAAAATAGGATGCTGAGTGCTGGAACGAGATTTCTTTCTTAGTGCTATGGGCCAGTTAAGATCACTTATCTCATTTGATGCTTCGGTCTCATGAGTATGGTCAGATGTAGAGTCCCCAATATCCTCAAGTCTCTTTGATTGAGTCCTCCGAGTATAGACACAGAGCTCAGATTGAGTATCTTTCCTGGTTTCATAATTATTTTTAGCTACTGGTTCTTCAGGTTCATCTAGGTTAGGAAGATCAGGTATGGGAGCACTATCAATAGGTGAGATATCCTGTGAGATATTAGGTTCAAACACGGGCACAGGTAAAGGTTCAGTTTGAAGATATTGATCTATGTTACAACCAGGTTCTCAGCCAAAAATTTCTCTTTCATTTTTGATTTCATCACCATTCCCTCCTAAAAAGGACTTTTCTCATAATAGGCTTAGTTTCCAAAAGGTGACATCTATAGTAATAAAATACTTTTGTTTTTCTGGTGAGTAGCACCTATACCCACGCTGGCTAGCAGAATATCCAACAAAGATGCACGGGTGAGCACATGGGTCAAGTTTATTGCGTTGGTGATCATGAATATGAACAAAGGCCTTGCAGCCAAAAACCTTGAGGGGTAAAGAATCAATGGTCTTAGTGTAAGGAAAACATTGAAGGAGATGATTTAAGGGGGGTTTATAGCTTATGATCCGAGTAGGAAGTCTATTAATGAGGTAGCAAGCTGTAAGAATAACATCTTTCCAAAAAAATTTAGGAACCCTTCTTCCAAACATAATGGACCGGGTTACATTAAGGAGATGTCTGTTTTTTCTTTCAACTACCCATTTTGTCGGGGAGAATCCACACAAGTGCTTTGGTTTATGATGCCATTCCTTATAAGGTATTCCTAAATTAAAATATTATTCTCTTCCACTATCTGTTCTAAGAACTTGAATTTCAGTTTGATATTGATTTTTTATTATAAGGTGAAATTATTTGAAAGTTTGGGTAGTCTCATTTTTTTCTTTTAAGAGATAAATCCACATGGCCCGCGTATTATCATTAATTAAGGTAATAAACTATTTTTTTCCAGTAGTATTAGGAATATGTGAAGGTCCCCATATATCGCTAAGGCAAAAGGTTTCAATGATTTATATGGTTGAGTAGAAAAATTTGCTCTATGGTGCTTAGACGTATGACAAATCTCACACTAAAAGTTTTCTTTATTCGTAAAAAAGGAAGGATACATATGTTTCATATAGGAAAAGTTATGATGTCCTAACCTAGAATGTAGAAGCATAACTTGCTGTTCCCTGGAAATTTCTTCACAACCAACAGTAAGACCTTGTTTATCATCTTCTTCTAAGTAGTAGAGACTATTGAGAACTCTAACACTGTCAATCCTCATATTCAAAGTCTTGTCCTGAAAAGTACAAGTAGAGTGTGAGAAGAAAACGGCACAATTGAGGTCTCGTGTGAGTTTACTCGTAGACAAAAGATTGCAGGATAGTTTAAGAGCATGAAAGGCATCCTTGAGACAAATAGAGGGGATGAGATTGATGGTACCAATACTAGCAACCGTAGCAAAGTATCCATCTACAATTTTAATTTTTAAATTTTCAAAACTGGGTTTATACAAACAGAAGAGGTTAGCACAACCTGTCATATAGTCAGTTGCTTCAGAATCTATTATCCAGGGCTGTAAAAAACTAGAGGAATTACTAAGAGCAATAATAAAGGTACCTTTTTGGACTAAAAGAGATGTACCCAGGTTGGAGTTATTAGGAGTTAAGAGTTGGGAGTTAAGAAGTTTTTGCAGCTGCTCTATCTACTCTCAGTTTTGGGTCAGCTGGCTATCATCTCCTTTTGAGGTACTTTATGTTATTGCTTGATAATCCTTGGTCTCTTTCTTGTTGTTCCTCTAGTTGTTAGGTTTGCCATGTAGTTTCCAACACTTCTCTCAAGTATGATTCAGTTTTTGACAATAATCACACCACTACTCCTTATGTGTTTTTTGGTTATCATGTCCATGCGAAAAGAATGCCAGGTTATCCGTGTCTAGTTTAACAGTACCCAACATGATCCTTTTTCTTGTTTTCTCTCTACAGACTTCAGCAAATATTTTCTCTATGCTTGGGAGAGGTTTAATTCTAAGGATTCTTCCTTGGATCTCATCCAAATCTTTGCTCAACCCAGCAAGAAAGCCATAGATTCTTTTTTTATTAACTACTTTTTGGTAGTTTTCAGCACATGAGGCACACAACTTGTGGCCACTATGAAACAGGTCTACCTCTTGTCACAGTTTGGAAAGTTTATTAAAATAGAAGGTCACATCCATTTCAGTCTGGGTTAAATTCTGGGCTCGATTCCTCAATTCAAAGAGTTGAGAAGAATTTTCTAAATCTGAGTATTGACGTTTAGTTGCATCCCACATTTTTCGAGCTGTCCTATAGCATAGAAAACTTTTACTAATTTTCTCATCTATAGAATTGATCAACCACGCCATGACCATCGAGTTTTGGGCATCCCATGTTCTGAATAAAGGGTATGTTTCTGGTGGTTTTTCTACAAATCCATCAAGGTATCCAAATCGCCCTTTGTCGTGTACCACCATCTCCACCGATCAGGACCATGCCAAATAATTCTTGTCAATGAGTTTATGAGAGGTAATTTGTAGAGAGAAATTATCAGAGTATGTGGGTTGAATTTGTGCTGCTGATATGGAATTTGACTGCAAGGAACTAGAGGTGTTCGAGTCAACACTCCCGCCAACGCTATTCATGGCTGTGCCCCAAGGAAAAACCACTTGAGGTCTTCTAACCATGAAGGTTATGGCTCTGATACTATGAAGAAAAAGAAAAGTAGAAAAGAGATTCCTCTCGTATATTATTTCCGAGGATAGGAGTACAAACTGCTGAGATATCATATCCTAGAAGATTGCAATTAAACTCCTAAAAAAATGGAAGAGATATCCTCCTAAAAAAAAAAGGAATCAAATATTCAAAATAATCACCAGGATTTTAGGAAAGTAATCTTCCCCAAAAAACCTAAACAGATACGGTAAATAACGGAAAAAACAATAACAAATATAACAGAAAAAACTTCCAGATCATCTGGAAATAAAACCCAGATCTTGTGACAGAATATCAAAAAGTACAAAAATGATACAAATGCTTCTCTATTGCCAAGTAATGCTCTAGTTCCTTAGTGATATGTCAATGGCTTCTTTAATTTTTTATTTTTAGTTTCATTGTGCCTATCTCTTATGTTATGGTGTACCCACACACTTTCTCTCTGGCACATGCACATACGAACAAACACTTTTGGTGCATGCCCAATCATAAATGAAAGAGTGCAAATTTGTGTATGTAAATGTTGATGGAGAATATAATTTACTGCTAATATCCCGAAAGTGGTTTCAATTTATAGGTTAGGTTTGTTTTCGTTTCCTTTTATTTTTTCCATCTTGTTTATTTTGTGCATCGTTTGATTCATGTAGCCAACTCTACTTAGTGAAAAAAAGTTTAGTTGTTGTTTGTTATCCATTTTGCGCATCCGTCTGTACATGTCTGTGTATGTTTTCTTCTGCCCCTCACTTTTTTTTTGGTTTTTTTTTCAGATGGGCTGCAGCTTCTGATGACATTTCGCTCAATGGATTAATTCTTCCAGCTGCTTTGTATTTTTGGCAGATACCACATTTTATGGCCCTTGCATACATGTGCCGCAATGACTATGCAGCTGGAGGGTATGTTCATATTTAATTATTTAGTGTGACTCCCTTTGTTCAAGGAGACTTGTCTTGGCAGTGGAAATATATGTTTTCTACAGTCAACCACTTATTTCAGATCCAAGACTTGTTTATGAATGGGACTGAGTAATTCACTTATCGGTTCAGTTTAATATTTATGGCCACTAAGCTGATGCCATCCTGATATGTGCTTAAATTTTATGTACCCAAATAGTGGAGATATAAAGTAACATACTAATTTCATTATAGTCAAATATAGATTTTATTCTGCTAATTTTCTGCAGATGGTTGATGGCCTACACTCTACCATATCTTCCATTTGATTGGTGATGGTTTACACTTCAAAATATCCTTTACTTATTAATTAATGTATGTTATAAATTTAGGTTTAGGATGTACTCACTTGCTGATGCATCTGGTCAGAGAACGGCATTGGTGGCTTTGAGGAACTCTATATATCTAATCCCTTTGGGTTACTTGGCCTATGATTGTGAGTAGCAGTTTCCAACTACTCTCTCTCTCTCTCTCTCTCTCTCTATATATATATATATATATATATATATATTCAGACTTTTGATCCTAGATTATGTACTGCAACTGTTGATTACATACTTTCTCACGAGATCTTATAAATTTCTCTATGAAATTGAGCCGCAAGCAAAGAAGCTTGTGAAAATAATACTACTTGCTAATTAGCAGTTGATTTAAGTTTTTAATTAGAAAGTCAATGGGTGTTTGCAGATGTTCATTAATCGTGAGCATGTCATTGAAGTCACTCTGTGAGCAAGATTGTCAAATATAATGATGAATTATTGACAATATCTGTTGACATATTCTAAAGCTTGTGTGGACAGATATTCTACTTTCACACTTGCATTAGAAAAGAAAAACGAAAAACAAGGGGGACGAAAGAAAGATTTGAAGGCATGATTTAGGGAAGACTAGTCCCTGCAGTTTTATTTTATTTTATCATATCATGTTAACCTTGCCCTATTTTATTTGATGTCAAGAAACACGATTGCCTTTATCGTGTTCAACCTATGTTCTACTATAGTTTGTCACTCTCTGTGTGCCTGTTGTCTTCTGGCTAAAATGTTCAAGACAATATTCATCCATATATTGTTTATGAAAAATTACGCACACAACCTCGGATTTATTTATGAAAAATAGCTCATAAGAATCATCATAGAAAATAGTCTAGAAGATTTAGCGATACACTTATTATCATTTTATTAACATGAATTTAGGTTAAGGTTGAAATATATAAAAGGCTTTCAGTTTACATTGTTTTGAACTTAGCCACAAGAAGAAACTTGACACTTGCTATATTTCTGAACTTGTCTACAGGGGGGGTGACTTCTATATGGTTTTGTCTGGAGTCCTTGGTACTTACTGCTGCAATAAGCGCTACAGCATTTTCATTCTATAGAGATCGTACTAAAGAAAAAGCTAGGAGAATGTTTTATGCAAGTCTTCTTTATCTACCTGTGTTCATGTCGGGGCTTCTGATTCACCGTCGTTCTGATAACCAACTCATGGTAGACAATGCAAAGGGGTTTGTGAAGTCTTTATCCTGCATGGAAACAGCTCAGAAGGGCGAAAATGTTAACAGGAAGACCAAGGGGAGGCCACCTATAGAAGGCACACAAGCACGCCCCCCTGTAGCATATGCCTCTGTTGCACCATTTCCCTTTCTGCCTGCTCCTTTATATAATGCTCCTTGATATCTTGTGTTAAGCTTTCGTATAACTAAAAATTAAGTCAAGTTCCTTGTGCAAGTTACAATTTTTTGACTTGTTTATTGAAATGTTAGGTTTGGGTTGTCTTATACCATGCATTAAGAATTGAAGTTACAGATATAAACGGTTCATTTTTCTTCGGTTTCTTTTCCTTTTCTTTTGTTTTTCGATATGTTTCCTCTAGGTGTGAAGTGCCCCAATACGATTCAAACCAAATTAATGAAGTGCCATGTGCCATTTTTTTTTCTTGTTTTGTTTGTCTTCTAATGATGCCCTGAATTATGAACTGGAATATCAGAATTATTTCTTGTATTATATATAAAACAGATCTGTTCAGTTTTCTTCAATTTCATTTTGTTTCAATTTTGGACATATTTCCTCGAGGTGCGAATATCGACCATTTGATTCAGACTATTTTCATCGACGGCCATGTTCCCTGTTTGTGCTTCTTCTAATGATTATCCAGTTTGATATTCTTATTCTTTTCGTTTCAGTTATTAATATAAATTAAATGAAAAATTAGGCAGCATAAAATAGAATAAAAACACAAATTAGTTTTTAAATTTATTAAGATTTTAAATTAAGTATAATTACACAATTTAATTTTTAAATTTATTAAAATGTTTAACAATTTAATATTTTTATTATTATACTCTTAATTGTTATTAAAACATTAAGTGTCTATTTAACAAGTTCAATATGGCATATTAATTCAATTTGTTAAATTATCATTTTGTTTTTTTATTAAATAAAAAAAGATTAATTATTTCGGTAACCTTTTTATTTAGTTTTTCACTTCATTTTGGTCTTATAGTTAAATTTTTTTAATAACCTCTTAACTTTAAAAAATTAATGGTAAACTTTAAGTTTTAATTCTTAAACCTTCAATTTAGATTTTAAATTTTAAAACAACAAAACTTAAAGTAACATACTCTAAATCTTAAATTTTAAAACTCTAAAATTTTAAATTTTAAATCATAAATTTTAAATTTTAAATCATATATATATTAAAATCTAAATTTCAAACCTAATATCTCAAAATATAAAATTTTAAAACTGAAATTTCTAAACTCTAAAATCCAATGCTCCTAAACTCCAAAATCAAACTTTAAAAACACAAAATCAATAACTTTAAATTATAAATTTCAAAATCCTAAAATCTAATCTCCAAGAACTAAAAACACTAAATTTCTAAAGTCAAAATTTAAAACCTCAAACTCTAAATTTTAAATTCTAAAATATAAAATTTCAACATTCAAAACCTTAAACTCCAAACCCTAAATTTTAAAATTCAAAATTTTAAAATTTCAAATTTTAAAATTTAAAACCCAAATCTAACCCTATAACTCAACCATAAAAGTCAAGCTCTAAAACCATCCCCCAAATATCAAAAACTTCAAATCCCTAGCCTCAAAATTACAAAAACCAAACCTCGAAATCCTAAAAATTTAAATCTTGAATTTTAAACTCTAAAACTCCAAACATAAAATCTAAAATAAAAAAAACCCTAAAATTCAAAATGCAAATGGTAAAACCATAAACTCCAAACCTCAAAAGTTTAAAAACTTAAACTATAAACTCCAAAATCAAAAACCCTAGAATTTCAAAATCTTAAAACCCAAACTTCAAAACCTTGAAACCCTAAACTTTAGACCTCAAAATTCTAAAATTTAAAGTCTTAAACCCTAAATCTCAAAATTTCAAATCTCAAACCTTAAACCCTATACCACAAACCATAATCCCTAAATTATAAATTTCAAATTCTTAAATTTTAAACTTTAAAATCTAAAACCCAAACACCAAAACTTCAATATCCTAAACCCCAAATCTGAAACCACAAAACCCAAAACTTAAAACCCTAAATCCTAAAACCTCAAACTCAAAAAAATCAAAACTTCAAATCTCTAAACCCTAAAATCAAGTCTCAAAACCTTAAACATTAAAGACCAAATCCCTTAATCTAAAAAATTGTAAGCCTTAAACCTTATAACCTAAAACCTCAAATCTCAAAATTTCAAAACCCTAAACTATAAACATTGAATCTCAAACTATAATCCTCAAAACTTAAAACCACAAAATCTTAAATCTTAAATATCAAAACCCAAAACATCACAATCCCAAAATACTAAACCAAAAACCTAAAGCTCAAAATTCTAAAACCTAAAGTCCTAAATACTAAACCTTAAACATAAGATTCCAAATAATAAAACTACAAACCCTAAAACTCTAAACCCCAAATCCGAAAATTCAAAATCCCGAATTCAAAATCTTAAAATTTTGAAATTCTAAATAGCAAAATCTCAAATTCTAAAATCTAAATTTCAAATCTTAAAACTTCGAACTCCAAAATAATAAATTTAATAATTTGAAAACCAAAAAGCTAGGACCCTAAATTTCAAAACTTCAACACGCTAAAACCCAACACCCCAAACTTCAAACCCCATTTAGTGACATAAATTGTTAAACTTTTAATAAATTTAAGGATTAAATTGTATAGTAACATAAATTTAGAGACTAAAGTTTAAAATCTCAATATATTCAAGGATCAATTTGTAAGTTTATTTATTTTCAAAAATACACATAGAACCTTTTTATATTTTAAAAAGGTTAAAGTAACACTTTGACCTCTCTTAGATTTAGCATTAAAAACACCTTTGCCCTTCTATTTTGAAAATATACACATACCTCTCTTACCATCTAGCCCTTTTTAAAGATATGCATAACATAATCAAAATGCTAACTTCAATTGTAAAGTGGCTAAAACATTATTGGTTAACAATATTTAAAACTCTAACAAGTTGTTTTTAAATCTAAAAAATATGTTCAGCTTCACTCTTATCCTCTTCAAAAAGATACGAATAATCTTTAAAGTCACTATATACAATAAAGCAATAGTAGTTTAGGCATTTGAGTACTGAATGTATTTTTTGATTAGCTTCTAATTAGACTTGACCACATGTCAAACTTGACTATATATGAGTCAGGTTTTTTAAAGAAAAAATTACAAAAAAATAGGCTAAAGCTTGAGCCTATAACCTTGAGTATAAAATGATACATACTTCTGATCATCAAAGGTTCTTAAAAAATACTAAATCATATTTTTATAATAAAAAGTGAACTATATATATGTGTGCGTGTAACATTCCATAATTTTTGTTTTTCAATAATAATATTTTGTTATAAATAAATATATTTTTATTTGTTTAAAAAGGATTATGTTCTACTAAAAACAAGTATATTTTTAATTAAAATAATTATTATTTTGCTTAAAATAATTATATTGGCCTTTAATGAATTTTTGTTGTATTTTTAGAAATATTCTTTCTTTTATTATGTATAAAAATATTTATTTTGTGATTTTTTTATTGAGATTTTTATTAAGAAAAATTATGATTTAAGAGTTTAATTAAAGGTTTACAAGAATGTAAATTCTTAAAAAAATTTGGAATATTTTAGGATAAAAAACGGAATTTATATGAATTTATATAAAAGAAAATCCTATTATTTAATTAATAAATAATTATTATTATTATAAAATAAAATAAAAAAATAAATAAAAAGGAGGCAAGGGGAAGGGGGACGATGTATTGTAGGATTCGAAAAATAAAAAAAAAATATTTCGACAAATAGTGAGTGAATGGTAACTTTTAACTTTTTCTCTAAATTTGGAGTGCCTATTGGCTTACAATCTCAAAACTGAAGGTGCTATTGAATTCAAGATGGAGAATACTACAGTTTTGACCGATCAGTTTTTCAAATTCACCGTTGAATTGCTGTAGATCTGAAGTAGAAAATTTTAGAAAAAGGTAAATTCTAAAACTCTTATTTAAAGACCTCAAATTAAAAATCTGACACCGTAGATGGATTCAGAAGTTAAATAAATATTATGATATGTATTTTTTTCGGTCATTTAGTAACTTTTTATATGACAGTGAATAATGATTTTTCGGCGTGAATAGTGTGGTGAATAATAATTTCCGGTGATGAATAGTTATTCCGACGGTGAACAGTGCCCTGAGCGTTGATCAAGATTCTGAGGTCATTTTCTAAATTTTTGAACCCTCCGGACACGTTTGGTCAAATTCAACTTGGAAAAGTACAATTTAGGGCTGTCCAATCAGGAGCCCTACCCTGTGAATAGATATTTCTTTCTATGACTTACCCCATACTCTTCTTGAATTATAAATTTATTATTATTTCTGATTATAAATTATTTACTATTATAAGTTTATGAAATGTGTTAAAATATCTGTTATACTTACGAACTGGCACATAGTTCAAGAAGAGTATGGTTTTAGAAATGGATTTTGGAACTCATTGAATATGTGGTTTTAAATGTATTTATCATTATTTGATAAAGTGAATATTATGTGCATGATGCATTGATTTGTAAAATTATATACTTATAAAAATGATGCATGTCATATTATAAATGAGATTGAATGGCAAGCGTAAAGCTCATGGTGAGTTGCTTGATATTTTACATGTATATATATGTATTGATGCATATCGGCTGGTTGTATGGCTTGTGACGGTACCGAATAGGAGACGCCCTATTAGCCTGAGTGAGCCGGAGGAGGGCCGCTCCAACCGGGTGACAATGGTAATGTGGGGAGGCAGAAGGGTGATGTACTCACATTCCGTGATCACTTATTGTGACTAGGTCGAGGTCACTATGCGTATAGCAAATTGCATTGACCAGATCGCCGACTGAGGCAGGTCATTTTCAAATCAAATTGCATTGACCAGATCGTCGAGTGAGGCAAGTCATTTTAAAACTGATGATTTTATCTCTAGATCTTAATATTTTACTATAGCTTATACAGTTGAGCATAACAATATTTGTTTAATGATTATACCATGGTGCATATGGTTTTGGATATCTGAATATCCTTTGATTTGAGAATATTTAAAATACGGGTCTCATATGAATGTACTTCTGAACTGTATTTTCTATGTGACATATTTTAAAACATAAGTATATCCATATGCTGACCTAAGAGGTCATAGGAGGAATTATTTATTCACTGAGTTGTCAAACTCACTACACGATATTTCTATATTTTTCAGATAAGAATATCAAAGTCTGATTCGACAGATAGGTGATATATTCTCTGGGTGAATCTACATTGCTTCCAAGACTCACGGTCTTTGAATTATACTGTATTTATATTCTAGAGTGCTCTGAATGCTACAGGCAGAGATGTTTATAGACTTAGTCTGTATATTGTGTATACATAAGAGATCCTATATGTATTTATTTATATTTTAGAGTGTTCTGAACGCTATAGACAGAGATGTTTATAGACTTGGTCTGTATATTGTGTATACATGAGAGATCTTATATGTATTTATTCCCATGATAAAAAATTGAATTATATATTTTTTTGAGAAATATCTGATTGCAAAAATAATAATAGAAAAAAAATTGTTTACTTTACGTAACGTAATTAGGGGCATTACAGTGCGCATGCACATCAGTATATGTATAATTTTTTTAAAAAATATTTTACTCAGACTAGATCAAATTTTTGTTTGTTTTGACACTAAAGCTTAAGTTTGGAAAAAAAAGTTATTCAAACTTGGTTAAAAAGTCGAAATATTATTTGGTATTAAATTTAAAGCCCAAATCTATTTCTTTTTATGCCTAACTTGACAAGGCAGGTTTACCGAGTTCTTAATTAGATCTACCTCTAATATTTTAAATAATAAATATATTAATTATTATTTTAAAAAATAATTAAATGATAACATTTTTAAAATATAAGAAATATTTATTTAATATAAAACTTAAAGAATATATATATATATATATATATATATATATATATATATATATATATATATATATATATATATTTTAAAATAGAAGAAAATAAAGTATATTTAATGCAAAATTCAAAAAATATCAAAATATTTTACTCTCTCACTTTTCATTTTCATTTGATGAATATTGTGAGATGCTTAACACATTTTCCACATATAATAAAACTCCTAAACTTTAGGTAGAACTAGGGACGGATCTAAAAATTTTGGTTAGTGAGGGGAAAAAATGATTTATAAATATTGTTATTAAAAAAATTATTTTTGTGAATACAATATTTAAATTTTTGTAAAAATAAAAAAATATTACTATATATATTAATTAACAAAAAAATTTGTGGGGACAATTGCGCCTACCAATGTAGATCCGTCACTGGACAAAATCCATTTAAAAAAAAGTTTCAAAAGTTACTCTTAAAATTAAAAATTGTGGTGACTCTTTTGAAAATTAATTTTAAAAATAATTTTTATTTTTAATGCACGTGTATCACATGACCCGTATGGGAGACTAGTGAGACAAATGCACCCGCAAATACGAGCTTGACAGCCATTGGATAAAGTGGAGGCAGAAATATAATTACCAAATTGTTAATTAGTATCATATTTTATCCTAAAACACCCATATCTAATTGATGACCCTTTTTCCCGGTAAACTTACCACGTGTCATTTATAAAATGGCGGTAAATGAAGAAAGAGATAAAATTATGAAAAATAATTTGATTTATTAATTAATAATTTTTTTATTTATTAATAATATTTAGTTTAAACAGATAATAAAAATAATATTTTTTAAAATTATTTTTATTATATGATTTAAATATTATTAATAAATAAAAAATTATTTAACAATAATAGATTAAATGTCAATTTTAAAATTATAAATAATATACGTTTTCATAACCTTTGAGTGGGGATTATAGAAAAAGTATAGAGATAGAACCTAAGGCACCATTCAAGCTTACTTCAATCTTAAAAATTTATGTTGATACCGCGTAAACTATAAGCTCATTAGCTCATAAAAAAGAATTTTGTCTCTTCTTAGTAGAGGCAAACCTCCTCTCGATCGTTGTTTGTTGAGGAGAGAGGCAGACACAGAAAAATAAGTGTACTGGCCTTTTCGGCATTTGAATAATAGCAACTAAGGTAATCGAGGACGTGTTTAGGCATCCGGTGTGCATTTAGAACATGAACTGTTCTGAGCGCTTGCGATATGATACAATAAATTGTTATTTACATTATTATCATCATTATAAATTTATCACTGATGCAGCTTGCAAGTGCATGCTTGATTCTGAGCTCTTAACTAGTAATTCAGTGGCTTCTTCATCTTCAGCTGGTAGATCATCTATATGCAATTTTGGTTGATTAAGGCTCTGAACAAACTTGGTGAACGATGGAAAATGTTCCGGTGAAAAGAAATAAGCCCCCATTCTATTATAGGTGAACAAGTCCATGACATTATTTCCTGATAAATTCTTTTTAATTCGTTCAAAATCTCCAGAAGCACCCGAATTTGAAGAACTATCCCCCAAAACCTTGACCCCATGCTTTCTGCAAGCTGCAATAATCAGTGCAAGTAGTGACTCAGGACTTGAGAGAGTTTCATGTGGCTGGTATGCAGCTGAGAGGTCCATTCCAGGTAAAATCATTTTCCACGAGTTCTTGGCAAACATCTTTGCGACTGGTTCATAACTATTCCTGTAAGCTGTGTTATAGAATCCTGCAGAAGGATGTGACCGAGTTCTGTACCAAGAGTGCATAAGTGGGATTTTGCCATATATTGTCACTCCAGTGTGACTGAAAGTTGAAGCTGCTATCAAAAGGAGGTTATCCCCATGAGTTCGAAGCATATCAACATACCAAGAAAGGAAGAAGTCTCCATATGGAGACTCCCAAGAGCACCCACCCTTGAAAAAGCTAGCGGAGTTAGGTGACTGGTCATAGGTAGGGGCGTCATGAGGACCGCCAAGCCCCCACAAAGGATTTCCAGATGCTTTAGCAGGCTCATGAAGAAAGCTAAGCATGTTTTTGTTATAACACTGGAATTCCCCAACTCCCTGGGAACTGGATAGCTCGTGGAGGGATGGATATCGCAGCTCACCATCTGGTCCTAAACCCATCATACTGCCTTGCAGTAGGCAGTTTAACAAAACATCAAGTGTAACAATTCTATTTTATATATATATATATATTTTAAAATTCTATGAAATCATTACCTTCTTACTTTTAACTATTTAACTCATAATAACATTAAATTAAATTAACCAAACATAAATAAGGTTTAAAAAATACCATTAACACTTATATATTTTTAGGTTCACGTACACATTATTAATCAAAACATAAATATAAAATCAAACACATATAAGTCTACATTTTATTCATCTATATTGACCAGTTCCGGAGATACGGGTACAAGTGGTTGCACCTTTACCGAGATTTTAGCCAACTCAACTCAACGTACGTTAAAAGCTGGTCAGAGAATATAAGCATAACTTAATTTTCTAAACATGATATGAAAATATAGTGAGAAATAAATCTCAGTAGGTTCAACAATAAATCATTATTAATAATACTTGTCACATCATGTTCATCTGTATAAACTACAACAATTATCTTTAGGTCACATGAATACACTTTATCTATGCACATAAAAAGCGAACAGTTATGATATGTATGACATGAACAACTATTTTCAGAATATTATAGGATGGCTATCAACTTGTTTTCATATCAAACTACTCCGGTCAGGGTGAGTACTTTCTACTCTTCGGTACGAGTTTTGCTCGCTCCGTTCGACATGACACACTTTCTTTTTTCATTAACATAATCATAGCCGTTGGTAGGGCGTCCCCTACTGGTGTACCACACGGACCGCCATGTGACCGCGCTCATTTCATTTCATTTCTTTTCTTTTTACATTAATAGGCAAAACTATTATTTCAATAACAAGTATGTTCATTATACTCACATGCCATAATTTTTCATCAAAATATAATAATTACCAAAAATCATTGGTAATCACACCATTAATATAATCGTTTCAAATATCATTTTATAAAATATTTTCATGTCAAAATTACACACTTAAGATGGTAAAGAGTTAATGCAATGACAATGGCTATGGCATTCACTAGTAATCACTACAAGAAAAGCGGGGAATGGCGATGGGTCTTTAACGACGATCACAAAAAATCGTCTTTAAAGTCGTATTTAATGACGGTTCATAAACCGTCGTTAAAGTTCTGCACTTAACGACGGTTCTACAAAAAACTATCGTTACATACGGACGATTAACATCCAACCGTGGTCATCTGCGTCAACTCGGGGGATAGGAAAATATATTACGGAAATTACGATGGTTTATAGAAAATCGTCGTAAAATAACGACGGTTTCAAGGAAACCGTCGTGAAGTTATAACGTTCAGAATTCAGACCGTTACTCGGTTTTCGTGTAGTTTAACGAAAGTTTTGGTAAAAACCGTCGTTAAAGTTACAAGTTACGACGATTTTTAAAAAAACCGTCGTTAAACCCATTTAGCGACGGTTTTTGTTTGGTTTAACGATGGTTATTAACCGTCGTTAAACCACGCGTCCGTTTATAAATTCAATGGTCCTCCTTATTTTTGTTACAACAGCTTCTTGATAGATTTTTTTTTGCATAATACACTCTCTGAAATTATTTGTTGTGACTTTTAAGTTTTTGTACTGTAGTGTTCTCTGCGGCTTATTTTTATTATTCTCAAGGTATGTCATTTAATTTTTTAATTGTATTTGATTATTTTTTTAATATATTGTATGTTCAAAATATTTTCTTATATTATTTTTTATTTTCTTTTGTGAAGAGATTCTGACGTTGGGACAACACTTTGATTTTAATTTTTGTGCGTTATTTATTTGGAATCATTTTGGAGATATGTAATCTAATTAATTTTATTTTGAATGAATTTATTTCAAATTATTGTATGTTAGATTGCGATAATATTAGATATTTTATGTACTTACTATTTTTTTTATAAATATATTTGACATTGTGATATACATTGTATGAATCAATTTTAAAATTTGTGTTATTTTTGTGATATTTATGATGTTTAATATTATAATATATAGTATGTTCGTTGAAAACATGTAAGGAGAAATTATTTTTAATAATGCTGAATTATTATGAAGTAAAATATTTGTATTTAATATTAGAATTGATTTATAAAAATAAAAAATAGAGATCTTGAGGCAGTGTTAATAGAATAATATGAAATAGTTATTGAATACACCGTTTAAAAAAATAATTAATAACAATTACAAATAGGTTTTAAAAAATAAAACAAATATATATAATAACATAAATTTAGTAGATGAATTGAAGTGTGTAATTGATTAGATAAAATAATAAATTTTAATAAATAGATAGAGTAAGTATTGAAAATAATTTTTAAAAAATTGTGACACTACTTTAAAAATATATGTATGTTTTAATAAAAATTTAATAAATATATATAATATTAAAAATTTAGTATAAAATGATAGTGAATTTAGTTTTAAATATAAGTTATTTATTGTTTTAAAATATTATTAAAATTAATGCAAATAAATTGAAAGTAGTTATTATGTTGATAAACGTATTTAAATAATATACACAAATTAGTAATAGTCAAATTATATTACAGTTGTTAATAAAATATTAAAATATTTATTCAGGTGATGAGGTAAAATAATAAATGTTAATAAATAGACAAAATTAGTATTAGGAATTGGTTTTACAAAAATAAAAATCATTTAAAAATACACGTAGTTTTTAAAAAATGGAAACAAATATATAATAACATAATTTTAATATGCATGCTAGTAGTGTAATAATTTTTAATGCACTTTGTTGTTATACTAAATTCTCTATTAAAGAACTAACAAGATATTAGATGTAATTGAGTAGAATTATTCTTGAATATATGTCCCTTATATATATGGGCCACAGATTTTATTTTTTCAAATAGGGAATTGAAATTTCAATTCCTTATCTGAGTTTGTTAGAAATTTTACCATGTAAATACTATAATTGAAATCCTAGTGGCAGCTGTAAAATCATATTTTAATTTTTTGCTGCTAGTAGTTTTCCTTTCCAAAAATTTAGATTCATAGAAATTCGATCATGAAATTCATCCTTTTAATTAATTACACTAGATTTTCTATTAAGGAACAAACAAGATCTTAATTAGATGTAATTGAGTAGAATTATTCTTGAATATATGGCCCTTGGATGGGCCATTGATTTTACTTTTTCAGATAGGAAATTGAAAATTTTAATTCCCTATAAGAGTTCGTTAGAAATTTTACCATGTAAATACTATAATTGAAATCGTAACGGCAGATGTAAAATTATAATTCCATTTTTTTCTTGCTAGTGGCTGTCTTTTTCAAAAAATTCAGATTCGTAGAGATTTGATCATGAAACTCATCCTTTTAATTAATGACAATAATGAAGATTTTTTTATTTAGTGCTTCATTAAATGTCTATTATCATAAAGTTTGTCAAAAATGTTTTACACGTAAAATATTTTAAATCTCTTCAAAATGTGTTGTGTTTTATGCACAATTAATTGCAAATCCCTTCTCATGTAAAATAGTCAAGTTTTATTTTAGTTCAGAGTAAGAGTTATTTAGGTTAATTGTTATCTAAATTCATAATTATTTCAGAAATGGATAAATCTTGGATCAATAAACCTCGACAATCAATAGAGTACCTGAATGGTTTAGACGAATTTTTGGAATTCGCAAATGCCAACTCTGGGGTCGAAGGTAGAATAATATGCCCATGCCTAAAGTGTAGATTCAAAAATTGGCAACTCATCGAGGTCGTGCGCCAACATTTGATCGTCAAACCATTTCCGGAGGGATACAATTTTTGGAGTTTGCACGAAGAAATGATTACAGAAGAACCTGCTGTAGGACATGCTATAATGTCAATTGAGGTCTCAGGACCCATAGTTCGAGATGACCCTATGCAGAACATAGTCCGTGATGCATTCGAGATTCACCCCGAAAATGAGAGCATCGCTTCTGTGGATATGCCAGTTCCGCAGTCAGCAGAAAGGATGTATGATAGTGTCAAAGATTTTTATGAGTTACTGAAAGATGGTGAACAACCGCTCTATGACGGGTGTGAAAAGTATTCAAAATTGTCTTTCTTGGTGAAGTTGTATCACATCAAGTGTTTGTGCGGCCTAAGCGACAACGCAATGTCGATGGTACTTGAGTTGCTTGTCGATGTATTCTCAGATGCCAAGATTCCGCCTTCATTTTACGAGGCTAAAACAGTCATTAATAAGTTGGGGTTGAACTATAAAAAAATTCATGCATGTCAGAATGATTGTATGTTATACTGGGGTGAGCATGAAAGTAGCCAAACTTGTAGTAAGTGCTCTGCACCAAGGTGGAAACCGAAACAAAAGGGGGAGAAGCGAAAAAATGTGCCTAATAAAATTCTTAGATGCTTTCCAGTTAAGCCAAGATTGCAGAGGTTGTTCATGTCTTCTAAAACTGCTGAATTTATGAGATGGCATTCTGAAGACAAAATTTCTGATGGCATCATGCGGCATCCAAAGGATTCTGAGGCATAGAAGAGATTTGATCTTCTGAATCCTCAATTTGCATCAGATCCGAGAAATGTTTGTTTGGGCCTTGCAACAGATGGTTTCAATCCATTTGGAAACCTATCTACAAGTTACAGTATATGGCCAGTTCTGCTAATTCCGTACAATCTTCCTCCTTGGATGTCTATGAAACAGAGTTCATTCATGTTGTTAATGATAATTCCAGGAAAAAAAGCACCGGAGAATGATATAGATGTATTTTTACAGCCACTAATTGAAGAGCTGAAGGAGTTATAGGTTGAAGGTGTTAAGACGTACGATGCATTTGGCAAAGAAATGTTCAATATGCATGCAGCTCTTTTGTGGACAATCAGTGACTTTCCTGGCCTTGGATGTTTATCAGGCTGGAATACTCATACTGGATTAGCCTGTCTGTACTGTAACTTTGATTCTACTCCAGTCCGTCTCCCTCATAGTTGGAAGTGGTGTTTTATGGGACATCGCCGATTCTTATCTCCTGGTCACAAATTCAGGCTGATCCGCAATAGGTTTGACGAAAAAGAGGAAAGAAGAAACCCTCTTCCGCAACTGAGTGGTGTAGACATTTTAAGACAAGTCGATGATATTGAAGTTGTCTTTGGAAAAAATGTGAAAATTGATGTTGGGACTCAACAACGGCGTTCCCGAGGTCAGGGTTCGGTTGACGCTGGAACTCAACAATGGCGTAAGAAAAGTGTATTTTTCAAACTTCCGTATTGGACAAATAATATGTTGCGTCATAATCTTGACGTCATGCATATTGAGAAAAATGTCTTCGACAACATCATTTACACTTTACTTAATGATTCTGGCCGTTCAAAGGATCACGTAAATGCGCGGAAAGACTTAAAAGAGTTCGTTGTGAGGCCTGAGCTGTGGCCAGATGATGACGGTAAATATCCACCTACTTTGTTCACATTGACAAATGCAGGCAAGGAAGTATTTTTGAAAACACTTAAAAATGTATCTGTACCTGACGGTTATTCCAATAATATCTCCAGATGTATTGACGTAAGACAGCGTAAGATCAGAGGACTAAAAAGTCACGACTGTTACATCCTTATGGAACAACTGTTACCATTAGCCATAAGAAAGACACTTCCGAAGCCGGTATTTGCAGTTCTGATCGAGTTTTGTTAATTCTTCCGGCAATTGTGTTCTAGATTTTTGAATGCTAATGAACTTGATCAACTTCAAAATCAAATCATTATGACGCTGTGCCATCTTGAAATGTTATTTCCGTCGTCTTTCTTTACAGTCATGGTGCACTTGACTGTACATTTGGTCATGGAAGCGAAGTTAGGAGGACCAGTCCAATATCGTTGGATGTATCCCGTCGAAAGGTAAAACATTAAAAACACATAATTCTAATTTCTTGCATTATTGTTAATCCAATTTTATTCATTTAATCTATGTTCTCTAGATACTTGGGTAAACTTAAATCTTTCGTGCGGAATAAAGCAAGGCCAGAAGGCTCAATAGCAGAGTCGTATATTGCAGGAGAAGTTTTGTTATTCTGTTCCAGGTACATAGATGGTGTTGACACTGTCTTCAATTGTCCTCCTTGTGTGGATGATCGACCCGATGTTGGGCCGTCTGACAGGGGTTTGTTCCCACCAATAGGAAGACCAGTTGGTGGATTTGATTATTTCACCCTTTCTCCCCGGGAAAAATTGTAGACTCATTGGCATGTCTTAACAAACTGCAAAGAAGTTGATCCTTACTTATAGTAAGTTAACTCACATTTAGCTACATTTGCATACAATTTTTTGTCCTGTGTAGCATTAAGTGTTTAGACAATGTTTTCTCAATAGGGAATTTAGAGACTATGTACGGCATAGTTTAAGAAGTTAGACGCGATCATCTACTGAGATAGATAAAAAGGTCCACAGGGAATTTGTCTCTTGATTTTCGCGTCGTGTAAGTATTTCAACGTGGTAACATTTCATTCATATGTCAAATATGAATACAAGTCATCCTTTATTCGTTTTCCAGATCGTAATTGATGCCGATGGATCGCAGTGTGCTGATTTAAAATATCTGGCACTTGGTCCACTAGATAGAGAATGTCGATACAGTGCTTACAATGTCAATGGATTCAAATTTTGAACTTTAGAGCGAGACCAAGGGATGACATCTCAAAATAGTGGAGTTTACGGTACTTTTGGGACGAAGAGTTATGCAAGTAGTAGTGATACGAATATGCAATTTGGTGGCGTCCCGTATTACGGAAAACTATTGGACATTGTCGAGTTAAACTACCATGGCCATTTTACAGTTGTATTATTTAAGTGTATGTGGGCCGAAACAACTACAACGAGAGGAATTGCAATTGATGAATTCGGGGTGACACCGGTTGATTTTTCTTGGTTGATTCACACTGGTGAAAATGATGATGACGAGCCATACATCCAGGCATCTGAGGCTCATCAAGAATACTATGTACAAGATGAGTTGGACAAGAACTGGAGTATAGTGATGCATTTAAAACCCCGTGACTTATACGAGATGGGCGATGAAGATGAAAATCTTATATACGAGAGAGATCCGTTACACACGCAAAATTTAGAAAGATTGTTTCTAGAAGGAGAAGTTAATTTATGCTTGTTACGGTATTAGTTTTGCTGTTGCCGCCTATTTATATATATTTTAGACTATTTATAAGTACTGTACTATTTTATTTATTTTCATAACTTTTATTAAGCAAAGTTTAATTTACAATTGTTTTATTAATTTCATTTTGCCAGTAGCAGTGACGATGAAGAAGGCTAGATCAGACATGGCAGGGGCGTCCAGTTCTCACACTCCCACGCCCCGTGGGGCGATCAGTGAGGGCGGACAACCCACTATGGAGTCGGTGGCTGTCGCATCATCACTCCCTGTTAGTGACTCCCAACCACTGGATTCGCAGGCCGTCCCCTGCACACTCCTCCCACCCGACGCTCAGGCACCGAACGACGATTATTCGTTCGATTTTGACATGATCTTTGGCGGTGTAGAGGAGGAGCATAAGCCTGGTGAGTAGGAGCGCAGACGCAGGAGGAGTTGGACAGTTGATGTAGTCGGTGAGTATTGTAATCATGTACACTTTATGCGCTTAATAATTTTGTCTTAGTAATATAATATATAATTGTCACTAATTATTTTGACAGACGGGACTGGGCACACGACGTCCAGACAGTTGACTGTCCACAACGTATGGGCCCTGCCTCAGGGGTCAAAGGTGGTTGTCCAGTTCAACAACAACCACCAGGCTATCGGAGACAGTGGCGGTTTGCTCCGTGTCTTCCTCGGCACCATTGGGGATAACTTTCAGTTATTCCCGATCTTTTACAGGGATTGGAGGAGCATTCCTCAGCAGTCGAAGATGAATGTCTTCATAAATAATATTCAGGTATGAAAGCATATATCTTTTGGAATTAATTATAATTATTTGTAATTTATATGCAATTTATGTGTAACTAATTTTTTAATTTCGTTTGCAGACACATTTTAATGTGACGGATCAACACAAGAAACTGATCATGCAGTCGCTAGGAGCGAAATGGAGATCAGGACGATACAATTTATTTCGCCTGGCGTACGATAGTACGAAGACCAGAGATTAGTTGCGGAGTGAAGTCTCGACAGGCATCCCAATTGATCAGTGGGCAACTTTCGTAGACTATCGCCTAGACGCGAAGTCTAGGGTAAGTTGTTAATATATATTTATAAAATTTAACTTTTAAATATTATCACTAATTATTTTTTCTATGTGATTAATTAGGATGTGGCTGCGAAGAATAAACGGAACAAAAGACAACTGATAATGCCACACACTACTGGATCCAAGAGCCTTGCGCGTAAAAAGGCGGAGATGGTAAGTTTAAATCTATAAATATTTTGTTTTTTTAAATGTTGAGAAGACTATAATATATAATCATAAATTGATTGATTAATTATTTTAATTTTCAGGAGATTGAGCTTCAGGGTCCAGTGACTCGTGGTGATGTATGGACGGCAGCTCATAAAAGAGCTGACGGATCATACATCAACGATGAAGTTCGGACTGTTGTGGTGAGTAATAAAATCTTATCAACCATACGTGGATAATTATTTAATTTTTAGATAATTTTTAATAATAAAAATAATAAATAACGACGGTTTTTAAAACCGTCGTTAAACCAGACATAGCGACGGTTATTCCCACGGTTGCTGAAACCGTTGCTATACCTGGAGTTCCACGACGATTTTAAAACCGTCGTTAATGGGCATAACGACGGTCAAAACCGTCGTTATGCCCACTTAAAAACCACCGTAATGCCGCAGTTTTGTTGTAGTGAATTTATTATTTTCATTTATAATATTCTTTTTCTTTTTTAAATATTATTATCCTTTCTCACTAAACATAGCATAACATCCTCATTTTAAATCGGATTGAGGTGATCTTAGTGTCAATTAAAATATAAGACAATCCTTTAAAACCATTATGTTAAACATTTTAGTGAAATCTTAAGTAATCATAGTGTTACTACTCCTTATATGGACAATCCTCTAAAATGCTTACATTTACCACCCTGGATTCTAGATGGATTCTGACCTTTACTCATTAATCAGCCATATCTTTCTCATATGGACTCCAAATTAAGTGATTTCAGAGCCTATAGATTCGTTATACATATATCTGTATTTATTTTTTGAAGAATGTTCTTTAATTCCCTACAGATTGTGACCAAAAATTCAAACACAGAAGCATACTTAACTGATTCTTCTCTAGTTAGCTAGTTTCTAACCACTGCTTACTAATTTGACCATATCTCCCTTATATTGATTCTAATTTAAATGATTATAGTGGCTAAAAATTCGTGAGACATATATCTACATTTAACATGCTAAGCATTTCTGTTAATGCCCTATAAATTTATCCCATAAATTCAAACACAGAAGTATATCAGACAGATTCTTCTCTGGTTAACCATTTTTTGACCATTTTTTTACATATCGGGTAATATATCCCTCATCTGGACTCCAAATTAAGTGATTTTAGTGGTTAAAAATCTGTGAGACATAGATCTATATTTTTAATGTTAACCATTTCTTTTAATTCCTAACCAATTTCTCCTAGAATTTAAAAAATCAAAGTTTTTCTAGTTACTCTAAAATCAAGTTTCCTAACCAAACCTTTCCTAAGGTTTTAGTTCATCATTATATTTCGTTCTCTTCCATTTTCTTCCTAATTTACATCTAATCATATTCCATCAATTTTTCACCACATTCAAATATACAAAATAGCAGCATAAAAATCATAAAAGTTTACCACCCATAGCCATACCTATGTAGAACTTTCCACACCAACCGAAATGTTCAAAACATCCATCATATGCAAAATAACATGTAACATGATATAGCAACATCCATGACCAATCATCAAAGTAGAAAATATTGTAAATTTCATCAAAGTTATAAGATCAAAATCCCATATAAATGTTATGAATTTCAAAATTTTTCTTAAAAAAGAGATATTGTTAAACCTACCTAAAGATCTCCTTAGTTCACTTAGTGAATTTTTTTTTTGTTTCCTCTTGAAGGAAGTAGCAAGATTCCTCCATTTCCTTAGCCTTTCTAGTAGCTTAAATAAGAGAAGGAGGGTAAGTTTTTGAACCCCAAGGATGAAGAGAAAAGATGGATTCAAGTGGAGATTAAGCTAACTTACCTTGAATATTTAGTTCTCTAGACTTCTCCTTCTTCTTTCTTCCTTTCTTCTCCTCTCTTTCTCTCCTTTCCTCACTCTACCTTGCTTTTATTTTTCCTCTCCCTTAATTGGAAAAAATTATAATGTTATAAGGGTGGGTTTTGCATTAATAAACTATCAAGTTGTTCACCTTTTATGATCATGGGTCTACCTTATCACAATTAGGATGCACTTGGTTGTTTTTTGGGGAAAGACAACTCATGTTCTTGTCTTCCTCTCCCTTAGTCAAGATATGCATAGTAAAAGGAGATTTGTATTTTGAAAATTATGATAAAATGTTCTTAAGACAAGGGACAAGGTGTAACAACTTTTTTATTATTATTATACAATATAGAGTTCACATATACGTCATTAATCAAAATGTATGTACAACATATCAAACACATAAATATCTACATCTTATTTATTCTGGTTGACCAATTTTGGAGATACAAGTGCGGGTCATTGCACCTCATCGGGATCTGAGCCAACTCGACCACAAACATTTTATTTGATTCTGGGATTTGCCCAACATAAAGTAACTCGATCCAACGTGCACTAAAAGCCAGAGCCATAGAAAAATTTGCATAACTAATTTTCTGAACATGACATGGAACTATAGTGAGAATTAAATCCCAATAAGTTCAATAATAAATCATCATCAATATAGCTCATCATGTCATATTCATCTGTATAAACTACAGCAAATATCTTTGGTCACATGAATGCACTATATCTATGCATAGGAGAATCGTACAATAATGACATGTATGACAAGATTAACTATTTTCAGAATATCATATGATGATTATCAATTTATTCTCATATCAAGCTACCACAGTCAAGGTGAGTATTTTCTACTCTTCGGTACGGGCTTTTCTCATTCCGTCCGACATGGCACACTTTCTCTTTCTTTTCTCATTAGCATAATCATAACCGTTGGTAGGGCGTCCCTTACTGGTGCACCACATGGATTGTCATGTGACCGTACTCATTTCTTTTATTTTCACAATAATAGCCAAAAAAATATATTTTCAATAACAAGTATGTTCATCAAAATATAATTATTACCAAAAATTATTGGTAATCATGCTATGAACATAATTATTTCAAATATCACTTTATAAAATATTTTCATGTCAAAATTTCACACTTAAGATGGTAAGAAGTTCATACAATGGCAATGGCTATGGAATATACTAGTCATTTATTAGTTTCATTTATAAGATTCTTCTTCTTTTTAAAATATTAATTTTATTTCTTTATTTTCTTGATGCAGGCTTTCCCCTATCTGACCTTCTCTTACTAATTAGAGCATAACTCCCTCAATGTAACTCCGATGTAGGTGATCTTAGTGTAAATTTAAAGATAAAACAATTAGTTAAAACTATTATGTTGAACAGTTTAGCGAAATATTAAGAAATCAAGGTGATATTACTCCCTAAAATTACATGTTATTTTTTCTCAGGTAGGTTCTAACCTCTACCTACTAATATGTCCATATCTCCCTCATAAGAATTTCATATTAAGTGATTCTAGTGGCTAAAAATCTGTGACACATATAGTAATAATTGTTTTGTTAATCATTTAATTTAATTCCCTACAGAATATTCCCAAAAATTAAAACACAAAAGCTATCCTAAAATATTCTTTCCTGATTAACCAATTTCTGAGCACTGCATACTAATCGGACCATATCTGCCTTATACGGACTCCAAATTGAGTGATTCCAGTTGCTAAGACACATATATCTATAATTCTTATGATAACCATTTATTTTAATTACCTACAAAATGTTCTCAGAAATTAAAACACAGAAGCTATTCTAACATATTCTTCCCTGATTAACCATTTTCTAACCACTACTTACTAATCGGATCATATCTACCTCATATGGACTCCAAATTGAGTGATTTCAGTGGCTAAAAATCTGTGACACATATAACAATAATTTTTATCTTAACCATTTATTTTAATTCCCTATAGAATATTCCCAGAAATTAAAACACAGAAGCTATCGTAAAATATTCTTCCATGATTAACCAATTTTTGACCATTGCATACTAATCGGACCATATCTGCCTCATATAGACTTCAAATTGAGTGATTTAATGGCTAAAAATTCGTGAGACATAGATATACATTTTTCATGTTATCCATTTGTTTTAATTCTTTACCGATTCTTCCCAGAATTTTAAAAATAGAAGCTTAAAATTTTGCCACCCATAGCCATTCCTCTACAGAACTATCTACACCAGCTTAAGTATTCAAACATACATATTATGTAACATGATATAGCAACATCCATGACCAATTATCAAAGTTCTAAGATCGAAATCTTATATAAATATTAAAAGTTTCAAAACTTTTTTTCAAAAAGAAATATTTTTAAACTTACCTTGAGCACTTAGTCTTCTAGACTTCTTCTTCCTCTTTCTTCCTTTCTTCCTCTCCTTTCCTCACTCTACCTTGCTTCTATTTTTCCTCTCTCTCACTTGGACGAAAATTCTCATGTTATAAGGGTGGGTTTTGCTTATATAGACTATCAAATAATTCACATTTCATAATTATGGGTCTACCTTATCACAATTAGGATGCACTTGGTTGAATTTTTGGAAAACAAACAACTCATGTTCTTGTCTTCCTCTTCCTTTGTCAAGATATGTATAGGAAAATGAGATTTGTATTTTGAAAATTATGATAATATGTTCTTAAGATAGGGGACAAGGTCCATTTGATTTAGGGATTCATTTCCTTTTTCTTTTGTCTTAATCAATTATGATAGGTTTTCCTTTTTAGGTGGCAAATTTTTAACCCTTGAATCTTCCTTGCTTAGCTAAAATTATTTGTGTAGGATAATGATGTTTTGTCATAATGCTATGTATTATTACCCACTTGTTAAATTTATGAGTGTAGGATATAGATGTTTTGTCCTAATGCCATGTATTATCATACCACTTGCTAAAATTATGAATGTAGGATATCACACCACTTGCTAAATTTTTGTCTTAATGCCATGTCACCTAATCTTGATTACACCATTATTTCATCTCTTTATTTTATTTTTATTTTTATTTTTCCTCTTGGGTTTGGGCTCATTTTTGCCCATTCTTTTACTTTGGTTAAAATTCTACCTTTCATAATGGGCTTAGTCACATTTTCATAATTTTTGGTCTACTGGTCCAATTTCTATATTCTAGTCCAAGTCTATGTTTTATTTCTTCCTTGGGCTATCTTATTGGCTTGCTAAAATTTCATGTGAAGTAGAAAAACTCTATATGAAGTGTCCATAGGTGAAAGCCCAATTTATGGGTGGAGATACTAAACTTATTAACTTTAACTCTTAAATTAGAAAAAATTACCCTAATACAATCTTCTTGAAATTTTAATACCTTTACTTACTTCACAAAAATTCATCTTACTTATCCAAGAATTTCACCTTTTTTTAGTATATTTATTTCTAATTTTTCCTCTTAGGTTTTCTCTCTTTACCTATTCCATTAATGTAGAACATTTCTATGCATACACGTAAGGTGAAGAATTTCTAAGGATTATATTTCCTTAGATATCTAAAAATTGTCTAATAAATTTTATTTCCTTAATTTAATATTTATGTACCTTTATCAATAAAAGAAACGAAATTAGGGATGTTACTTTGAATACATGAAACGAAATTAGGGTTGTTACACAAGGTCCCTTTGATTTAGGGATTCATTTCCTTTTTCTTTTGTCTCCTAAAAATATGATAGGTTTACCTTTCTAGGTGGTTAATTTTCAGCCCTCGAGTATCCCTTGCTTGGCTGAAATTATTTATGTAGGATAAAGATGTTTTGTTATAATGTTATGTATTATTACCCACTTGTTGAAATTATGAATATAGGATAAAGATGTTTTGTCATAATGCCATGTATTATTACCTACTTGTTGAAATTATGAATGTAGGATATAGATGTTTTGTTTTAATGCCATGTGACCTAATCTTGATTATTATTACACTACTATTTCCTCACATAATTCTTATTTTTCCTTCTTGGATTTGGGCTCATTCTTACCCATTTCCTTTGCTTTGGCTGAAATTCTACCTTTCATGAAGGGCTTGGTCACATTTTTATGATTTTTAGGCTATCGGTCGAACTTCTATATCATAGTCTAAGTCTATGTTTTATTTTTTGCTTGGGCTATCCTATTGGCTTGCTAGAAATTCATGTGAAGTGGAAAAATTCTATACGAAGTGTCTATAGGTGAAAGCCCAATTTATGGGTGGAGATTTAGTTATTGAATTAGGAAAAATTACCCGAATCCAATCATCTTGAAATTTTAAGACTTTTACTTATTTCACAAAAATTGAGGATGTTACATTAAATATTTATGTACATTTATTAATCAATGAAACGAAAATAGGGACGTTACAATTAAAATTTAAAATCTTATTGGTCAATAAGAGAGATAATTTCTATTGATGACATATGTTGATTGTAAGAACTCTATTTTAAAAAAAATATATATTTGTAAAGTCCCATGAAGTCATTACTTCTTTACTTCTAATTACTTAACTCATAATAACATTCAATTAATTTAATCAAACATAATCAATGTTTAAGGTCTACCATTAACACTGATACAATTTTGAGTTCTTATACACATCATTAATCAGAATGTCTGTTCAAAAATCAAATACATAAATATCTACATATTATTCATTCATGTTGACCAATTTCTGAGATACAGGTGCGGGTGGTTGTACCTTTACCAAGATCTTAGCCAACTCGCACCTTATTAATTTTTGGGATTTACCCAAAATAGAGTAACTCGATCTAACGTGCACTAAAAGCCAGAGCCATAGAAAAATATGCACAACTAGTTTTCTGAACATGATATGGAAATATAGTGAGAATTAAATCTTAGTAGGTTTAACAATAAATTAAAATCATTATCAATATTGCTCGTCACGTCATGTTTATCTGTATAAGCTACAACAAATATTTTAGGTCACATAAATGCACTTTATCTATGTAGATGAAATTTGTGCAGTAATGACATATATGGCATGAATAACTATTTTTAGAATATAATATGATGGCTATCAAATTATTTGCATATCAAGCCACTCCGGTCAGGGTGAGTACTTCTTACTCTCCGGTATAGTCTTTTATCTCTCTGTCCGACATGGCACATGTAACGTCCCATTTTTTTTCCTTTTAATTTAATTATTATTATTATAACAACTTTGTAAGATCCGATTTACTTTAATTTTTTTTCCACATTACGCATTTTAAATACGTCATATGTATAAACAAAATATATATGTATACATATTTATGACAGACCTCATACATGTTATAATTATACAATACAACATTTCAAAACAAAATATATATGTTTGCATATAAATTACAAACCTCACACATGTTATATTTATACAATACAATATTTCAGTCCACAAATACGAGTCCCTATACAACATTTCACCATTGAAATACAAAGGGTGAGGAGGTGGTGCTGACATCGAGATCTCCATCAGTAATGACATTCTTGGTCATTTCTCATTTCTTTTTATCTGAACATAACACCATAATAATAGTGAGAATAGAGGTTCCCAGTAGACTTAACATAAATAAAATATGATGAGAAAATATGAGTTATGTTTAGCTGTATAAGTTACAGAAAAATATCAAGAATTTGAGATAAAATCATAACTTTTGTTTATGCATAATTATCATACTATATATGCACTTTGTAAATCCATTTTTGATTTTATAATGCTCAGCCATATCACGGCTTTTAATTTACTAATTTGCTATACGCATAGTGACCGATCGACTACAGTCACAATAAGTGATCAAGGAATGTGAGTACATCACCCTCCTGCCCCCTCACATTACTACTGTCAACCGGTTGGAACGACCCTCCCTTGGCTCACTCAGACTAATAGGGCGTCCCCTACTCGGTACCCTCTCAAGCCATACAACCCGTCGATATTCATCCATACATATAAATGTGTATATATATAAATTCATATTCATTAAATACAATATATAACCATCAAGCAACCCGTCATGAGTTTTACGCTTGCCATTTAATCACTTTCATAATATGATGCATCATTTTTATACCAAATGATTGATAATCATTCATCACATACCAATATTCAATATGATTTATTTTAAATCCAATAAAGAAAAGAGTAATTTGTGATACCAAAATCATCATTGTAAAAGTATTTTTCTTGGATATATGTTTCTTAAAAATATTTCTACACACATGATTATGTTTAGGCAGAAAACAAAGATAAATATGATAATCCAACACCCAGCACGGCCTGGCCATGTTCAGGACATGGCCATATTTGAAAAATACTTCAAATATGCTTAAAAACAGCTCCGAACATTGCCTACCCATGCTGAAGCAACCCGTGTTCTGGGACCTTTCCTCACTTATTCAACCATATCTCTCTTATACGAACTCCAATTGAGGTCATTTCAAATTCTATAAAAAAGTTAAGACAATTATCTACAACCTTTATGTTTATCATGTCTTCAGCTTCCTTAGTAATTATTCCTAGAAAATTAAAACAAAAATACTTATTTTACCAATATGAATTCTAGACTAATTTCGACCTTTGCTCAATTAATCAGTCATATCTCCCTCATATGGATTCCAATGGAGGTGATGTTAAAGCCTATAAAAAGCTAAGACAATTATCTACAAATTGTATGTTTATCATTTCTTTAAATTACTTACGGATTATTTCCAGAAAATTAAAGATAAAAATGATTATTTTTACTATCCTGAATTTTGACCTCTACTCAATTGATTAACCTTATCTCACTCATATGAAATCCAAATTAAGTAATTTTAGAGCTTATAGATCCGTGAGACATATACCTACAATTCATATTTTTAAAATTTCTTTAAAATCCTTATAATATTTTCCCAGAATTTCAAAACATATGCTTGCCATATTATTCCGAAATTCAGCTTAATCTAACTTCTCCCTTGTTTTTCTTTTATATAATCCCACACACCCATATATATGTCCATACAACCAAAATATAATTCCATATAAATATCCAGACCACATGTTATTCAAAATCACATCTAAACAAATCTAAAAGTATATATATAATTTTGTATAAAATTTATTAGAAGATGTTAAACCTACCTCAAACAAATCCTTAAACTTGTGCTTGATTCCTACCACCCAGAAATCCTTGATTTCCTTTTCCTCTTCCTTCTCTTTCTTCTTTCTCTTCTTCTTCTTCCTCTTTCTCTTCTTTTTTTTTCTTCCCCTTTCTTTTTCTCCTCTTCCTTTTCTTCTCTTTTTTTTTCTTCCTTTTTCTATCGACACTCCTTTCTCTCTGTCATAATTATCACATTTTTCTCGACCTACCTCTAATTAATAAAATATTTCCTACCTACCACCTCTTAATCACAAAAATGCCCATGCCATCATCCATTAATTACAAAAATGCCATCCTCCATAAATTACATAAATGCCATTTTAACCATTCCTACGATCTTGTTTGACTTGAGTATAATAATTTAATCCTCCCATGAGATCCAAAATCCTTTCTCCTCTCTGAAAGAAACAAATTTCAATTAGTAATATAAGGAAAAATTGGGGATGTTACAGTTCTCTTCCCTAAAAAGAATTTTGTCCTCAAAATTCAAGGTTTAACTGTCTTCAAATAGTTGTGGATATTTCTGTCTCATATCATCTTCCCTTTCCCATGTGGCTTCTTCCATTGTTAAACTCTCCCAACCTACCTTCACCAATGGAATAATTTTATTTCTCATCTATTTCACGTCTTTATCCAGAATTACTATCGGCCTCGGTCGGTAGGTTAGATTCTTGTCTACAGCTATTATTTCTTCTTGAATTATGTGCGACGGATTTGGTAGATACTTTCGAAGTTGAGAAACATAGAACACATCATGCAGATTTGACAAATGCAGAGGAAGTGCAATCTGATACGCCGATGACCTTATCCTTTTCAGAATTTGATAAGGTCCTAAATATCTCAGACTCAATTTCTTAATTTTCATTGCTCGGCCAATTCCAGTAGTAGGAGAAATTTTCAAGAACACATGCTCACCTTCTTGGAATTGTATCAGTCTCCTTCTCCTATCGAAATAGCTCTTTTGTCGACTTTGAGCTATTCGCATTTTATCTCGAATTCTTTGTATTTTCTCAGAAGTATGTTGCACTAACTCAGGCCCCAATAACCTTTTCTCCCCCACTTCATTCCAACATAATGGCGGTTTACATCTCCTACCATACAAAGCTTCATAAGGTGCCATTCCAATACTGGAATGATAACTGTTATTATACGTAAACTCAGCTAGTGACAAATATCCATCCCATCCTTTTCCTTGCTCTAGCACGCACGCTCTTAGCATATCCTCTAGAGTCTGTATAGTTCTCTCCGTTTGACCGTCTATTTGAGGATGATATACAGTACTAAAACACAAACGAGTACTAAAAACTTCTTGTAGCGCTCTGCAAAATCTGGAAGTAAATCGAGGATCTCGATCTGAAATGATACTATTAGGAATTTCATGCAACCGTACAATTTCCTTCATATACAACTGGGCCAACTTATTCAACGAGTAGTTTTTCTTAATGGGTAGAAAGTGCGCAGATTTCGTTAATCTATCAACTATTACCCATATCGCATCATGACCTGTCTGAGTCTTAGGTAATCCAACAATAAAATCCATAGATATACTATCCCACTTCCACTTGGGGATTTCTAAAGGTTGTAACATCCCAGAAGGTTTTTGATGTTCTATCTTCACCTTTTGACAAACCAGACACTTAGACACGTATTCAGCAATATCTCTCTTCATTCCTGGCCACCAGTATAATCTTTTCAAATCTTGATACATTTTTGTAGATCCTGGATGGATTGTATACTTAGTTTGATGAGTTTCTTCTAGAATCTTAGTCTTCAAATTATCTCCTTGTGATATACATTTTCTACCCTGGTACATAATAATTTTATCCTCTGACATTGCAAAATCAGGCTGATTTCTTCAATCTTGTAAAAATTGATCATGTGTCTGTGCTTCCTTAATCTGAGTCTTCAAGTCACTTTCAATTCTTAATTCACTAACAATCAGACTTCCAGGGACAGTCATAACTGATAATTTCAAATTTCTGAACTCCTCAATTAGTTCTATTTCTTTTATCAGTATTTGACTTAAATGCAACGACTTCCGGCTCAACGCATTAGCTACTACATTTGCCTTTCCTGGGTGATACCTTAATTCAAATTTGTAATCATTAATGAATTCCATCCACCTTCTTTGCCTCATATTCAATTCTTTTTTGTCAAAGAGATATTTTAAACTCTTGTGGTCACTGTATATTTCAAATACAGCCCTATATAAATAGTGTCTCCACATCTTCAGGGAAAAAACTATCGCAGTCAATTCTAAATCATGAGTGAGATAATTCTCCTTATGCGGTCTCAATTGTTGAGATGCATATGCAACCACTCTGCCTTCTTGTATCAAAACACAACCTAAACATTTCTTGGAAGCATTTGTATGAACTACAGAGCATGCAGAAGGGTTAGGAACAACTAGAACAGGTGGAGAAGTCAATTTGACTTTAAGCTCTTGGAAACTATTCTCGCATTCTTCAGTCTAATTAAAGAGACTTCTTTTTTTGGTCAATCGAGTCAAAGGCAAAGCTATTTGAGAGAATCCTTGTATAAACCTTCTGTAATATCCTGTTAAACCCAAGAAACTTCTAATTTCAGTCACAGTTTTTGGTCTCTCCCATTTCAGCACTGCTTCAGTTTTACTGAGATCCACCGACACACCATCTTTAGAAATTATATGACCCAAAAACTTCACTTCTTCTAGCCAAAATTCATATTTTTTTAACTTAGCGAAAAGTTTCTTTTCCTTCAAGACCTGAAGTACTAATCGGAGATGCTGATTGTGTTCTTCCTCACTCTTAGAGTAGATTAAAATATTATCTATGAACACTACTACAAATTGATCCAAGTAGGGTCTAAAAATGTGATTCATATAGTCCATAAAAACTGCAGGTGCATTTGTGACCCCAAAAGGAATGACTAAACATTCGTAGTGTGTATACCGAGTTCTAAAAGCTATTTTTGGAATGTCTTCTTCTTTAACTCCGATCTGATGATATCCAGACCTCAAGTCTATCTTAGAGAAAATAGTAGCTCCCTTTAATTGATCTAATAGATCGTCTATTCTAGGCAACAGATACTTATTCTTAATAATCGCCTTATTCAATTACCTGTAATCAATACACAATCTCAAACTACCATATTTCTTCTTGACAAACAATACAGGCGCTCCCCAAAGTGATATGCTAGGTCAGATAAAGTTCTTTTCTAACAGCTCTTTGATCTGTTTTTTCAGCTCTTGTAGTTCCACATGAGACATTCTATAGGGAGTGATAGAAATAGGCCTCGCCTCTGGTGGTAGATCGATGGAGAATTCCACTTCTCTCTTTGGTGGAGGTTTATAAATCTCAAGGGGAAAAACCTCTGGAAATTCACGGACTACTGGAATCTCAAGCAGTTCCTGTTTCATACTCGGGTTGATGGTATACAGGAAAATACATCTCAGATCTGCATCCTTCATCTCCTTATAGAGTCGGTGAGCATTAATAATGCTATACTTTTGGTCTCCCAGTGGGTTTGAGAGAAACTCAAAAGTTTTATTGCAACAATCTAGTAGGATTAGGTTCTGACTTAATCAATCCATACCCAAGATGACATCTATACCGTCCAGAGGTAGAGAGATCAGATCCACTACAAAGGATCTGTCATTCAATACAATGGGACAATTCAAACACACTAAGGAGGTAATTATTTTTCCTCCTGTAGGTGTCACCACCGCTAACTCGTATGGTAACTCTGCAATAGAGTGTTGTAATTTCCCCACACATTCTATTGCTATAAAAGAATGGCTCATGCCAGAATCAAACAATACATTTAGAGGCAAATTGTTGATACAGCACGTACCTTACATCAAATCAGGAGCTGTCTTTGCTTAAGCACCGCTCAAAGTGAAAACTCTTCCTGTCGTTTGTTGAGTTCATGCAGTACCTTTCTCATTTTCCAGTGGAGAATATCGTGCCATGTTCCCCTTCTGTCCACATCAGAAACAAGTAACTAGGCCAAAATAACATGGTTTATCCCCATGGAATTTTCCACATTTCCCACACTGACCCATTGCCGGATTCTTCAGAAAAGGTCTGGGTTCCACAGTTGCTGGTTGTTTACCTCTCATGATATTCTTTCCTCTGGTATTTCCATCGATAACTGGAAACTCTCTCTTTCTCTTCCACTGAGTCCGCCTCTCCTTTTCATCCTCTACTGCTTTTCGACTTGTCGCCAGCATCCGACATTTATTTACCAAAGGGGCATATTCTCGAATCTCTAATGCCACCACATCATTTCTAAGCTCTGGGTTCAGTCCTGATTCAAATTTCACTGCCTTCCAAGCTTCATCTGGATTGTTCTTCAGAGTACTTGAAAACTTAGACAGTTCTTCAAACTTGGTAATATAGTGGTCAATGGTCCTATTTCCTTGTATGAACTAAAGAAACTCAATCTCTTTCTCAACTTTCACATTACTGGGAAAATATTTGTTCAGAAAAGTCTCTCGGAACAAATGTCATGTAATTTCCCTGTCTTGATGTAACAGTAACTCTTTGGCTCCTCTCCACCAGTATTCAGCTTCTCCCTTTAGCATATACGTCCCAAAATGGACTTTCTGCACATCAGAGACATTTAGAACTCCAAAAATTTTCTCGAGTTCCGTCAGCCATCTCTCAGCAACGATGGGCTCATATGCACCCACAAAAGATGGAGGCCGCGTTCCCATAAATTCATTCCATCTATTACCATTTTCAGTTATGTTTCCATTTCGGTTTCTTTCATTTTCCCTAACATCGTCATTATTATTAATATTCTGAAGGTGCTTGACATGTTGTAATTTAAGCATGTTATTAGCATTATTTTAGTTAGTTTTTATTTAATTTAAGTAGAAAATAGATATGAATTAATTGAGTTTTGTGTTTTGTGTTTTAGGAATAATAAAGAAGGGAAGAAGAGGAAAATAGAGAGTAAATTATGGAAAAATGCTGATTTCTGACCCTTTGTCACTAAATGAGGCATATCTCACTCATTTTGACTCCGATTAAGGTGATTTCAGCGGCTATAGAAAGAAGAGATGTAGAACTTTCATGTTCGGCAATTCAGCATAATCCAGACGATTCTATGCACTGCGGCGCTACCTAGAGCGCCGCGACACTGCCGCTACACCCGATTGGAGTGTCGCGGCGCCGCCGCTGCACCATCACGTGAAATTTGTAATTTTTAGGGTTTTTTTTACTCCAATTAAGTCCAATGGGTTGGGATTTGACCTAGATACATGCCTACTTCGATTAGGAGGAGTGAATCTATAAAAAGGGAGGAAAGCAAGCAGAAAATTCATCCAATTCTTCATCCAAATTCTTAGTTACATTCTTCAATTCTTCTTTAGATTTTCTTATGGCCCTACGTGGCTAGTTCTTTTTAGTTGGTTGCAGTAGATTGAAACCTCAAGGGATATTCATACATTGTGTGATGTGGATTTGATTTTACTATTTCAATTTGAATTGAGTATTGATTATTCATCTGCTCTTCTTCTCAATGATTATTCATATGATTGCTAGGGAGGCCTACTAGTATATTGTGTGTCTTAATCTACCGCTGAATTATGTTTTGAACAAAGTTTTCAATTATGTGATTCATGAGGCAAATAGGTTTGAGGATTTTGGATTATAAATAATTGAACCTATGATGAATAATTAATTAAATTAGATATAACCGATGTGTTTATATTTGTTTAGCTCTATCAGTTTCTCTAGTTCTTCATGCGGTTAGTAAGCTATGCTTTACCAATGTGCTAAAGGATTGCTTGTTAATTAGGGTTTAATTAGTGCGATTGTCATTAATTTACTAGACTTAAGGAGGAACAGGGTTAGAAACCCAATGATAGATATTCAATTACAGATTGATTATGTTGTCAATGATCAATGTAATCCCTTGACGGTGGATATCAACCGAAACCGATGCCTTTCTCATTAATTACTCTCTTAATTATTTTCATTATTGTTTACTTTACTTAATTTGCAATTATCAATCCCCCTTTTTCTAATGACAGAAAGTAATATCAGTCTCTATGGGATCGACCCTTACTCCCACTACTACAGGTTAGTTTTGAGGTAAGGTATCAATTTAGGTGTACCTGCGACAGTACGCACCAAATTTTGGCATCGTTGCCGGGGAACTACGTTTATTACTTTTTGTGATTTTATTTTGATTTATGCCTGTGACTCGTTCTTCTAATTCTCAAAATTTAGAGTTCAATCCAGATATTGGAAAATCTGTATACAGGCACAGAAGAGAACTTCAAGAGGACATTGATCAAGAAAAAGAGGAAGTAACCATGGCGAGGCACCCCACTCTGAAGGAGCTTGCAGCTCCAGATTTGCATCAGCAACCCTTATGCATTACTTTTCCTAACCTTGATGACAATGTTAATTTTGAATTGAAATATGGATTAATTCATCTCTTACCTAATTTTCATGGTGTTGCAGGTGAAGACCCGCATAAACATTTGAAGGAATTTCATGTGGTATGTACCAGTATGAAACCCCTTGGAGTAACTGAGGAACAAATAAAACTCAGGGCTTTTCCTTTTTCATTAAGAGATTCAGCCAAAGATTGGTTGTATTATTTGCCTTCTAGTACTATCACTACTTGGAATGAGATGAAAATAATGTTTTTAGAACGTTATTTTCCTGCATCTAGGGCTGCTACTATCAGGAAAGAAATATGCAGCATTAGGCAATTGCATGGAGAAACACTTTATGAATATTGGGAGAGGTTTAAAAAGATTTGTGCAAGCTGCCCACATCATCAGATTAGTGAGCAGCTACTAATCCAATATTTCTATGAAGGTCTTTTGTAGGAAGATAGGAGCATGATAGATGAAGCTAGTGGAGGAGCACTAGTAGATAAGACTCCTGAAGCAGCCAGAGTCCTGATATCAAATATGGCTGCCAATTCCCAACAATTTGGCATTAGGCATGATCCTCTTATTAGACATGCCCATGAGGTAAGTATTACTTCTCTTTAGAATCAATTATCTGAACTTACCTCTCTTGTGCGCCAAATGGCTACAGGTACACTACAGCAAGTTAAAGTTTGTGGAATATGTTCAGCAACAGGGCACTCCACTGACATGTGTCCTACACTTCAATAGGAATCCACAGAACAAGCTAATATTGTAGGAGGTTTTCCTGGCCAACCAAAAAGGTATGATCCATATGCTAATACATACAATCCTGGATGGAAGGATCATCCCAATTTCAGATATGGGAATGAACAAAATAGGCCTGCAGGACAAAATTTTCAACAAAATCAGCAAGCCTATTATCCTAGACAGAATGCATCCCAAGATCACTAGGTAAGTAATCAATTGGAAGAAATTGTGAAAACTCTTGTACATAATTCTCATCAATTTCAGCAAGAGACAAGAGCTAGTATTCAGATCCTGACAACTCAAGTAGGTCAGTTAGCAACTACAGTGAGTCGATTGGATGCTCAAAACTCAGGTAAGTTTCCTTCTCAAACTGTAGTAAATCCTAGAGAAAATGTTAGTGCAATTATTTCAATGAATGGTAAAGAAGTTGAAGGTCTACCATTGTTTCTTCCTCTAAAAAGCAAGAGAAATTAAACAAGGAGAAAGAAGCATCTACAGGTAAGTCTCTATCTACCCCGAATTATGAAGTAGTGCCTCCTTTTCCAGAAGCTCTTAAAGAGAATAGGTTACATGAGAAGACTTCTGATTTGTGTGAAACCTTTAGAAAATGTGAAGTTAATATTCCCTTTCTAGATGCTATTAAACAGGTGCCAAGATATGCAAAGTTCTTAAAAGAACTATGTACTCAAAAGAGAAGACAAAAATTGAAGGGATTTGAAAAGGTACAGATGAGTCAGAATGTATCTGCCATGATACAAACAAAACTTTCCACTAAATGCAAGGATCCAGGTATGTTTACTATTCCATGCAAAATTAGGAACACTCATGTTAAACAGGCTATGTTAGATTTAGGAGCTTCCATAAATGTCATGCCATATTCTGTATATACTTCTTTGAAATTAGGACCCTTAAACTTAACAAATTTGATAATTCAACTAGCAGACAGGTCCAATACATATCCTAAAGGAGTAATTGAGGATGTCTTGGTACAAGTAGATGATTTGGTTTTCCCTGCTGATTTTTATGTACTTGACATGGAAAATGGAGATCCTACTTCTCCAATATTATTAGGGAGATCATTTTTGAAAACCTCTCAAACTAAAATAGATGTTCACAATGGCACACTCACTATGGAATTTGATGGTGAAGTAATAAAGTTTAATATGTATGAGACCATGAAACACCCAAGTGATGATATTCCTGTTTATTCTATCAATGTCATTAGTTCTTTGACACATGAAGTAGATGGAAAGGATAAACTGGAAGTGATTGTGAGCAAATCCATAGAGGAAGATAATGGTGAGATAGAGCAGAATATAAAAACAAAAGAGGACTCAGCTGTAGGTAAGGTTGCTTACATAGAATCACCACTTACTGATACTACTCTTTTACCTTTTGTTGTGCAGGTTCCTACTCCTGAATTGAAGCCTCTTCCTGATCCTCTCCAATATGTGTTTTTGGAAAAAATAGAAATACCTCCCGATAAAATTTCCAGCAAGCTTGAAACGAATCAGGAGGAAAAATCAATTCAAAAGTACAAATCTGCAATAGGATGGAATGAGCATAGGCTCAAACCTTACTATGAAGGATTTCAACAAGAGGAATCACAATGGACAACTCTTCAAGACCCTCCTTGATTTTTTTTTAGTTTATGTCGAGCCAACGACGTAAACAAAGGCACTGGTTGGGAGGCAACCCAACAACCATTCTTCTTTTTCTTCTTATTTTTCTATTCACAATTTAATTTTTCTTTATTTTCAAAAAAAAAAAATTTGCAGAACTGCGGATGCACAAGCGCCGTGGCACTCAAGAACAGAGTCGCAGCGCTAGGTCCCCAGATCGGGTAAGCGCCGCGGCGCCCCGCGTTCCAGCAGAGAGCACCGTGGCGATCTCTATAAGAGACCCGCGCGGTCTCTTCTTCCCCTACCCACTTTTCTTCACTCTCCCTCACCCTAAATCCCAATTTCTTATAGTCAATCAACCATTTAAACCTCCCATTACGTTTATTTGATTGAATTGAGTGGTTTTTCATCTTCTTTTGCAGGATTAACCAATTCTTTCAGCTTTTGGGTTGGATTCCATGGCAATTTTCTAGGGTTCTCAAGCAATTTTGATCTTGCACTTTCCAGCCACAAATCAAGCTGAATTGGGTATGATTTGCTTTGTTTATCCTGCTGAAGTTGATCTCCATACTTCATTGCTACTAGTTTTCACTGCATTGGGACTTCAAGCTACGAATCTACCATCCATTCTCTCAATTTTTCAAGAGCGCACACCAGGTGTTTGATAAAACGCCCCAGTGAATTTTTCAAGTGCAATGGCCCCAAAAACTTCTAAATTAGGCCTCTCAAAAAGGAAGAACAGAGCGGAGGACCCTCCAGCATTTGATAGCACAACATTTGTGAGTGAAGAAGTCTATCAACATCATAGTAAGGTGGTGGTTCATAATTCAATTGTTCCTGAGAGGGGTTTTATTGTTACCATTGAATTTCCTCATAGAGACAATATCCTCCACAGGCACTGGGAGATTTTTTGCAAGAGCCCCGAACCAGGAGTCATTCCCGTGGTATAGGAGTTTTACTCCAATGCTACAGTTCATGAACACCACAAAGCACGGATTAGAGGCAAGATGGTGAATTTTAATCCTCATGCTATCAACGAATTCTACTCTCTGCCTGACATTGAAGATGATGAGTACTTTGCCTTCATCCAATCAGACATCGACTTTGAAGAGATTATCTCCACTCTTTGCTTCAGAGGGGCTTCCTGGAAGTTAGATAGCAATGGGCAGCCACTGTATTTTGCCAGGGCCGACATGAATAAAGTGGCTAAAGCTTGGTACTATTTTGTAGCAGCACGATTCATGCTTAGTTTGAATATGAGTCAGGTCAGGAGGGACAAAGCCATTCTAATTTTTGCTATACTTAAAGGTTTTTCCATTGACGTGGGAAAACTCATCCACAGACAGATACTTGGCTACATTCGTTCTAGAAGCGGATCCCTCTTTGCCCCCAGTTTAATCACTGGTCTATGTGGGAAGGCTGGAGTCAGCTGGGATTCTATTGAGGCTCTCATTCAACCAATGAAACCTATTTCCTATGCAGACATTCAGAAATATAAGGGACATGAGGAAGCAGCAGAAGAAGAGTTAAGCATTCAGCCTATAATTATGGAGGAACCTGGTAGCAGTTCAGCTTCACCACCAGCCCAGCACACTATTGAAGATCTATGGGAGCGAATAGAGATCCTCACTCATTAGATGAATGACTTAGCTCTCTACCAATACTCTATAGCGCAGCACAACACTACTTGCTTCTGCCAGCTGGCCCATGCCCTGAACCTTCCTATAGCATTTTCGGCACCTCCTAAGCCACCCTTTAGGTCTACACCTGAGCATAATGAGATGGATGGTGATAACTAATCAGGGAAGTTTCACTAGACCCTCCTCTTTTTATTACTTGTCCCTCTTATTTTATGCCTTTTCTATTCTACATTGAGGACAATGTAAAATCTTAAGTGGGGAGGGGGGTCACTTTCTGATTCGGTTGGATGACTGTATAATAACTAATATTTGTGCACTATTTACTTTGCTGTGTACTACAGTAAGTTTATATGATCTTTGCACTTTTATTCTAGTTATTAAACAGGTTGAGCATGTGAACTTTATCTCAATCTATGAATCGGTGTTAGCTGAACCAATAGCCAATGATATAACTGTTTAAATTGCTTATAGCTCTTGAGAGTCGTAGGAAAGTCATAATTATGTGTAATTTTAATTTCTTTTCAATTTATTGTTACCTATTTTCTAAAAATCCTAAAATTCTTTTGCACAGTAATTTTGGATATTTAATTTCTCTTTTACTTAGAAAAAGATTATATAACTCAAAAATATTTTATGATCTCATTAAAATTTCTAGAACTTATTTAAATGCTACTTGAGGTGAAATCCTAGGCTGATACTAATAATTAGGAGATGATTTAGGCATTATTTGATGAGATTAAGCCTTTCAAGCTTAACCCAAGCAAGTAAATATCCTTAGAACCTCTATTTTGAGCTTAATTAATATTTTATTCTATACCCACAAAACAACCAAGACCAAATTTTGTGATTAATACCTTTATTTTTTCTACCTAATTCACTCACTCCATGATTAATTTCTGAATACTTGTTTTGTAGATCTACATTAATGAAAGGGTGGAAGGGTGGAGCAAGGACAAAAGAAAAGAAAAATCAAAAGAAAAGAAAAGAAAATCTCAAAAGACTAATGAAAGTCTATCCAGTGATTGAAAAAGAAGAAATAGAGAATCAAAGAAAAGTAGAATGCAGAAAAGCAAGGAAATAAGTGTGGAGGAAAAAATTCCCCAACCTTGAGAATTAGCTCAAATAGATCAGAGTTAATCATGTGGTGTTGGGTGATTGAGCTTCAAACTATATCTTATATCTCACCCCATAACCTAGCCACATTACAAGCTGAATTTAGTCCTTTTGATCCTAAGAAGTAGTGTTAGCCTACATTAGTGGAGAGTAGCATGAAAAATAAGCCTATGGAAATCTTAAATGGAGATCCATGCTCTAATTCTTGTGATATATAAACTCATTTAGGTAAAAGAAAATTAAATCATTCAAAGACACACACACACACACTAAGGATTTTAGAGAATAAAATCATAAATTGCATTTGAATTAAATTTTGCACATGATCATTTTCTGAAACTTCTTTAAGAGCATACAATTTTTACTATGAGGCAGCACATTGGTAAGCCATTCACTCGTATCATATTTTGAATATTGTTCACATGAATTAATGTTTGGTTGAGGACAAGCAAAAAAATAAGTGTGGGGGTATTTGACATGCTGTAATTTAAGCATGTTATTAGCATTATTTTAGTTAGTTTTTATTCAATTTAAGTAGAAAATAGATAGGAATTAATTGAGTTTTGTGTTTTGTGTTTTAGGAATAATAAAGAAGGAAAGAAGAGGAAAATAGAGAGTAAATTATGGAAAAATGCTGATTTCTGACCCTTCGTCACTAATTGAGGTATATCTCACTCTTTTGGTCTTTGATTAAGGTGATTTCAGCGGCTATGGAAAGAAGAGACATAGAAGCACGGGTTTTGAGAATAATCTCATCCCGTAAGCCTCTAGTATGATACATATAAATGATTTTCTCATAAATAGTATAGATTGTAACCAAACACATAATCACATTCATTTGAGAGCTTAATTATCTAATACTGTATAATTTCAATTATCTTAAATACACATAAATACTCTGCAAAAGGAAGCTGAGATCCTGCCTGTGATATATGGAGCAACTATAGAGTACAAGTACAATATAAATCAAAATCTACGAGCCTTGAAAACAAAGTAGGCTCACCCAGAGATCATGTCATCTAGTTGGTCAACTATCTAAAAAAAATGTAGAGATATCGTGTAGTGAGTTTGACAACTCAGTGAACAAATATAGCTTACTATAACTGAAACAGAACAGACCATTCGCACGAGTTTTCATAAATAAAAATTATGTTAGAATATAACATTATCTAAATCAATGTATATAACAACAAACTAAAGCTTTAAAGAAGGTAAATTTTGTTAAAAGAAAATCTAAAATCTTAAGATTTAGTATAATAAAAAATAATTTCAAAATAAGATAAGGAAATAGGAAGATAACTCTTTATAAAAAAAAATGTTTAGAGGAGGACTCAAAGTAGATCTATAATTATAATTTTTATACCCAAGCACAAAGCCTGGTAAGGGCAATCACCATATACATTGTTTTATCCCAAGCACATAGCAATGGAACGGGTAAATCACCATATTCTCATAATTCATATCATAAGGTTGGGAGGAGCTTTCCTCAACTCCCTAACCTTTTCATATGTTGACTGTCCCAAGCACACAACAATAGGACAGGTAAATCATCACATTTTCATCATAGGTAACCAGGCCAAATGCCACTAGCTATTGGAGGAGACATATCTCAACTCCATACTTATTCACAATTTAAATCCTCATGTGCCCTTTCGCACAAGGGGCTAGCAACTTTCTTGTTAGCTAAGATTTCATGGTGCACCAATGCTAGCTATCTCTGTCGCTAACTAACAGTGTTTCTATAAATGATTCCTTAAAAATAAACTAGTTTAATAAACTAAAAATATAAACTGAAAGTAAAATTGAAAATTATGATGTTAAAATTCTTTTTAAGATAAAATATATCCCTCCCTGCCAAGATATTCCTCGGACAGAGTTTCGGCATATAAATTTATTCTCCAAAATTAGAAATACAACATTTTCATTCCAGTCCAGATAAACCATGACATTTAGTCCCAAAAACACATTCGAACATAAATTAAATTTCAATTTCACCATATTCATGAAATAATGAGGTATCAGTATAACATAAATCATATGAACAATTTAAGAAATAATACAACTATAAAATTCAATAAAGTGTAAAATAATACCATATGTTCATCACAAACTCAGGAGGGATTATTAGAGGTCTGTTCTGCTTGTCCTATAGCTTCTAAGAATATAAATTAATATAAATATGAAATTCAATTTCTGCTATACACAATTAAAACTTTGTTTTAAAATACATGGGCATGAAGGAGAATTTTAAAATGCGTTATAGTAAATTATATTCACTCACAGGGTAAAGGCCCCAGATTGGACAGCCCCAAAATCCACGTTTCCCATCTGAATTTGATCAATTAGACATTAAAAATGAGTCCGGACGGTCCAAAAACCAAACATGTTCGGCACTTCGGCAAAATCAAGAAGATTCTGGGCGCCGCGACACTCACAAGAGAGCGCCGTGGCGCCGCGTGAAGGCAAACTCGGAGCACCGTGGCGCTACCTAGAGCGCCGCGGCGCCCGAGCATCTACGACCCATCCCGCCGCGGTGCCCGATTAGAGCGCCGCGGCACCGCCGCTGCACCAGCACGTGAAATTTGCGATTTTTAGGGTTTTTTGACTCTAATTGAAGTCCAATGGGCTGGGATTTGACCTAGATACATGCCTACTTCGATTAGGAGGAGTGAATCTATAAAAAGGGAGGAAAGCAAGCAGAGAATTCATCCAATTCTTCATCTAAATTCTTAGTTACATTCTTCAATTCTTCTTTAGATTTTCTTATGGCCCTGCGTGGCTAGTTCTTTTTAGTTGGTTGAGGTAGATTGAAACCTCAAAGGATATTCATGCATTGTGAGATGTGGATTTGATTTTACTATTTCAATTTGAATTGAGTATTGATTATTCATTTTCTCTTCTTCTCAATGATTATTCATATGATTGCTAGGTAGGCCTACTAGTATATTGTGTGTCTTAATCTACCGCTGAATTATGTTTTGAACAAAGTCTTCAATTATGTGATTCATGAGGCAAATAGGTTTGAGGATTTTGGATTATAAATCATTGAACCTATGATGAATAATTAACTAAATTAGATATAACCGATGTGTTTATATTTGTTTAGCTCTGTTAGTTTCTCTAGTTCTTCATGCGGTTAGTAAGCTATGCTTTACCGATGTGCTAAATGATTGCTTGTTAATTAGGGTTTAATTAGTGCGATTGTCATTAATTTACTAGACTTAAGGAGGAACAGGGTTAGAAACCCAATGATAGATATTCAATTACAGATTGATTATGTTGTTAATGATCAATGTAATCCCTTGACAGTGGATATCAACCGAAACCAATGCCTTTCTCATTAATTACTCACTTAATTATTTTCATTATTGTTTACTTTACTTAATTTGCAATTATCAATCCCCCCTTTTTCTAATCACAGAAGGTAATACCAGTCTCTATGGGATCGACCCTTACTCCCACTACTACAGGTTAGTTTTGAGGTAATGTATCAATTTGGGTGTACCTGCGACAGTACGCACCAATGCTGCAGATCTAATTCGTAGCAGCTGCCCGAGCTTGAATAGCTACGACTATGTTATTTAAGGTAGCATCTGCGTTGCCTTGCAGATTCCTTCTTGGTGGTGCCATAACTCATTGTATTAGTAAAGCAAAATATTAGTCACTATTGTGGTGATCAAGCTCAACAACAGTTCAAAATTTTACAGTAGTTATCACACTACACAAGATTATAAATAGGAAATACTAGTACTTTCCTACTGTATTTATCTGCTATTATACACAACGTTTCCACATAACTATTCAAGACTCCTCTAAGTCAATCTAGGTGACCACCCACCCCATGGTCGCCTAAGATCAACTGGCTCTGATACCAACTTTGTAACATCCGATTTTTTTTCCTTTTAATTTAATTATTATTATTATAACAACTTTGTAAGATCCGATTTACTTTATTTTTTTTTCAACATTATGCATTTTAAATACGTCATATGTATAAACACAATATATATGTATACATATTTATTACAGACCTCATACATGTTATAATTATACAATACAACATTTCAAAACACAATATATATGTTTACATATATATTACAAACCTCACACATGTTATATTTATCCAATATAATATTTCACTCCATAAATACGAGTCCCTATACAGTACTTCACCCTTAAAATACAAAGGGTGAGGAGGTGGTGTTGACATCAAGATCTTCATCAGTAACGCCATTCCCGGTCATTTCTCATTTCTTTTTATTTGAACATAACACCATAATAATAGTGAGAATAGAGGTTCCCAGTAGACTTAACATAAATAAAATATGATGAGAAAATAGGAGTTATGTTCAGCTGTATAAACTACAGAAAAAGATCAAGAATTTGAGATAAAATTATAACTTTTGTTTATGCATAATTATCATACTATATATGCACTTTGTAAATCCATTTTTGATTTTATAATGCTCAGCCATATCACGGCTTTTAATTTACTCATTTGCTATACACATAGTGACCAATCGACTACAGTCACAATAAGTGATTAAGGAATGTGAGTACATCACCCTCCTTCCCTCTCACATTACCACTGTCACCCGATTAGAGCAGCCCTCCCTTAACTCAATCAGGCTAATAGGGCGTCCCCTACTTGGTATCGTCTCAAGCCATACAACCCGTCAATATTCATCCATACATATAAATGTGTATATATATAAATTCATATTCATCAAATACAATATATAACCATCAAGCAACTCGTCATAAGTTTTAAGTTTGCCATTTAATCAATTTCATAATATGATGCATCATTTTTATACCAAATGATTGATAATCATTCATCACATACCAATATTCAATATGATTTATTTTAAATCAAATAAAGAAAAAGAGTAATTTGTGATACCAAAATCATCATTGTAACAATATTTTTCTTGGACATATGTTTCTTAAAAATATTTCAACAAACAAGATTATTTTTAGGCAGAAAACAGTGATAAATATGATAATCCAGCACCCAACACGGGATGGCCATGTTCAAGACATGACCATGCTTGAAAAATACTTTAAACATGCTTAAAAACAGTCCCGAACATGGCCTACCCGTGCTGAAGCAATCCAGAGCCGTGTCTTGGGACCGTTCCTCACTTATTCAACCATATCTCTCTCATACGAACTCCGATTGAGGTCATTTCAAATCCTATAAAAAGCTAAGACAATTATCTACAAGTTTCATGTTTTGTCATGTCTTCTGATTCCTTAGTATTTATTCCCAAAAAATTAAAACAAAAATACTTATTTTACCAATCTGAATTCTAGACTAATTCTGACCTCTGCTCAATTAATCAGTCATATCTCCCTCATATGAATTCCAATTTAGGTGATGTCAAAGCCTATAAAAATATAAGACAATTATATACAACTTTTATGTTTATCATTTCTTTAAATTCCTTACAAATTATAAAAATGATTATTTTTACTATCCTAAATTTTGACCTCTGCTCAATTGATTAACCTTATTTCACTCATATGAACTCCAAATTAAGTAATTTTAGAGGCTATAGATCCGTGAGAAATATACCTACAATTCATATGTTGACCATTTCTTTAAAATCCTTGTCATATTTTCCCAGAATTTCAAAAACAAATGCTTCCCAGATTATTTCGAAATTTAGCTTAATCTAACTTCTCCCCTATTTTTCTTTTATATAATCCCATGTACCCATATATATGTCCATACAACGAAAATATAATTCCATATAAATATCCAGACTACATGTTATTCAAAATCACATCTAAACAAATCTAAAAGTATATATATAATTTTGTACAAAATTTATTAGAAGATGTTAAACCTACCTTAAACAAATCCTTAAACTTGTGCTTGATTCCTACCACCTAGAAATCCTTGATTTCCTTTTCCTCTTCCTTCTCCTCCTTCTTTCTCTTCTTCTTCTTCCCCTTTCTCTTCTTCCTCTTTCTCTTTTTTTTTCTTCCCCTTTCTTTTTCTCCTCTTCCTTTTCTTCTCTTTTTTTTTCTTCCTCTTTCTACCGACACTCCTTCCTCTCCCTCATAATTATCACATTTTTCCCACCTACCTCTAATTAATAAAATATTTCCTACCTACCACCTCTTAATCACAAAAATGCCCATGCTATCATCCATTAATTACAAAAATGCCATCCTCCATAAATTACATAAACGCCATTTCAATGAAATTACATAAATGCCATTTCAATGAAATTACATAAATGCCATTTTAATCATTCCTACGATCTTGTTTGATTTGAGTAAAATAATTTAACCCTCTCCTGAGATCCAAAATCCTTTCTCCTCTCTGAAACAAATAAATTTTAATTAGTAACATAAGGAAAAATTGGGGATATTATAGCACACTTTCTCTTTCTTTTCTAAATAGCATAATCATAGTCGTGAGTAAGGCATCCTTTACTAGTACACCACACATAATGCCATATGACCGTATTCGTCTCTTTTTTTTCTTTTCACATTACTAGCCAAAAACATGATTTCAATAACAAGTATGTTCATTATATTCACATGCCATAATTTATCATCAAAGCATAATCATTACCAAATATCAATTGTAAAATGCAATCATGGCATGAATATAATTATTTTCACATATCACTTTATAATATATTTTCATGTCAAAATTACACACTTAAGATGGTAAGGAGTTCATTAAATGGCAATGGCAAGTGCATACACTAGTCATTTATTATTTTCATGTATAAGATTCTTCTTCTTTCTTAAATATTATTTTCATCTCTCCTTAATCAGAGCATAACTTCCTCATTTTAACTCCGTTTGAGGTGATCTAGGTGTTCATTTAAAACTAAGACAATCCTCTATAACTCTTATGTTAAACATTTTAGTGAAATTGTAAGGAATATTAGTGTTATTACTCCCTCAAATTTAATGTTATTTCTTCCTGGGTAGGTTCTGACATGTACTTACTAATCTGACCGTTTATCCCTCCTATGGACTCTAAATTGAGTGATTCCAGTGGCTTAAAATTTGTGAGTCATATATCTATATTTTTCATGCTAACCATTCCTTTGAATTCCTTATAAATGTTTGTAAAAAATTCAAACACAGAAGTTTACCCAACAAATTCTTCCCTGGTCAACTAGTTTTTGACCACTACTTACTAATCTGACCATATCTCCCTCCTATGGATTCTAATTTGGGTAATTCCAGTGGCAAAAAATATGTGAAACATATATCTACTTTTTTTATGTTAATAATTTCTTTTAATTCCTAACCGATTCTTCCCATAATTTGAAAAACAGAAGCTTCCCTAGTTACTTTGAAATTTAGTTTTCTAACCAAAACCCTTCTTAAGGTTCTAGTTCATCCTTTTATTAAATCCTCTTCCATTTCTTCCTAATTTACATCAAACCATAGGATTACTCATTTCAACATTTTAATTAGATTCCTTACACTTAATTTAACATATTCCATCATCCTCTTCTCAAGAAAACATAAAATGAAATAATGTATTATCACGGGTATTCCCAACAGAAATTTCTCATAGTATTCTTCTAAGTGTTTAAGGCCATATTCATTTTATCAATCTAACCATATCCCATAAATTTTTCTCCACATTTAAATATACATAACAACAACACAAAATTTTAAAATTTTGTCACCCATAGCCATACCTATGCAGAACCTTCCACACTAACCTAAGTATTCAAACATACATCACATACAAGATCAACATATAACATGATATAGCAATATCTATGGCCAATCATTAAAGTAGAAAATATTGTAAATTTCATCAAATTTCTAGGATCAAAATCCCATATAAATGTTATAAATATCAAAACTCTTCTTTAAAAAGAGATATTGTAAAACCTACCTAAAGATCTCTCTAGCTCACTTAGTGAATTCTTTTTCTTGTTTCCTCTTAAAGGAAGTGGCAAGATTCGTTCCTTCCCTTAGCTTTTCCAACAGCTTAAATAAGAGAAGGAGGGTGAGTTTTAAACCCCAAGGATGAAGATAAAAGATTGATTTAAGAGGAGATTAAGCTAACTTACCTTGAGTGCTTAGTCCTCTAGACTTCTCCTTCTTTTTCCTTCCTTTTTTCTCGTCTTTTTCTCCCCTTTCCTCACTCTACCTTACTTCTATTTTTTCCTCTCCCTCACTTAGATGAAGTTCGAATGTTATAAGAGTGGTTTTTGTTAAATAAATTATCAAGTGGTCTTCTTCTCATAATCATGGGTCTACCTCATCACAATTAGGATATACTTGGTTACTTTTTGGGGGAAGATAAATCATGTTCTTGTCTTCCTCTTCCTTAGTCATGATATGAATAGGAAAAAGAGGATTTGTTATTTCAAAATCAAGATAAAATGTTCTCAAGACAAAGGGAAAGGTCCTTTTGATTTAGGGATTCATTTCCTTTTTCTTTTGTCTCACTCAAGTATGATAGGTTTGCTTTTCTAAGTGGCAAATTTCTAGCTGTTAATTCTCCCTTGCTTGGCTGAAATTATTTGTGTAGGATAGGGATTGGCTGAAATTATTTGTGTAGGATAGGGATGTTTTATCATAATTCCATGTATAATTACCTACTATATCATCACATGGCTTACTGAAATTATGAGTGTAGGATATAAATGTTTTGTCCTAATGCCATATAATATTACCTACTATATTCTAGTCCAAGTCTATGTAATATCTCTTGCTTGGGCTATCCATTTGACTTACTAAAAAATTATGTGAAGTGAAAAAACTCGATATAAAGTGTCCATAGGTGAAGGCCCAATTGTATGGGTGGAGATGTTAAACTTAGGAACTCTACCTCTTAAATTAGGAAAAATTACTTTAATCCAATCTTCTTGAAATTTTAAGACCAAGTAAGTTCTTTTCTCCTACCTTAAACCCATAGAATGGAGATCGATACTTCCTACCATATAAATTTTTGTAGGGGGCCATCTTAATACTAGAATGATAACTATTATTATAAGCAAAATCCACTAAAGGTAGTTACTTATCCCATCCCTTACCTTGCTCTATCAACAGGCCCTCAACATATCTTCTAGGATTTGAATGGTCCGTTCTGTCTGCTTGTCAGTCTGAGGAAGGTAGGTAATATTGAACCGTAACTGGGTTCCAAAAGCTTCCTACAATGCCTTCCAAAACCATGACATGAACCTTGGATCTCTATCAAAAACAATATTTAAGGAAATTTCATGCAATCTGACTATTTTCTAGACGTACAACTAGGCTAATTTGTCCAGTGAATGTAACATTTTAAATTTTGTTTCTTTTATTAATAAAGGTACATAAATATTTAATTATGGAAATAAAACTTATTAGAAAATTTTTAGATATCGAAGAAAATATAAGCCTTAGAAATTCTTCACCTTATGTGTATGCATAGAAAATGTTTCTAACATTAAGGGAATAGGTAAAGAGAGAAAACCTAATAGGAAAAATTAGAAATAACATCTTAAAGAGAGGCAAAACTCTTGGGTAAGGAAGATAAATTTTTAGAAATAAGTAAAGGCTTAAAATTTCAAGAAGATTGGATTATGGTAATTTTTCCTAATTCAAGAGCTAGAGTTCTTAAGTTTAACATCTCCACCCATACATTGGGCCTTCACCTATGGACACTTCATTTCAATTTCACATGAGTTTCTAGCAAGCCAATTGGATAACCCAAGCAAGATATATAACATAGACTTGGACTAGGATATAGAAGTTGGACTGATAGCCCAAAAATCATGAAAATGTAACTAAGCCCTCCATGAGAGGTAGAATTTAAGCCAAAGCAAAGGAAATGGGCAAGAATGAGCCTAAATCCAAGAGGAAAAAATAAAAATCATGTGATGAAATAGTAGTGTAATAATAATCAAGATTAAGTCACATGGTATTAGGACAAAACATTTATATCCTACAATCATAATTTCATTAAACCATGTGATGGTATAGTAGGTAATAATACATTTAATTATTTTTGTTGTTTTAATTAAAACTCGCAAGTGCACGAATCTATTGGAGTATAGATTTAGTGGTATGCAAGGTCGATCCCATAGGGATTGCCAATTGAGAGAAAATTCTAATTTAGATCCAAAATAAATACTTCTAACCTAGTTGCCAATGTCTTGTTTTGTGAGAGGAATATTGAACAAAGTATGCAAAGAACTAATATACTAAAATTAAATGAAGATGTATTCAAAGTAAAGAAGCATGCTAAGGTTAGGGGATCCACTCTTGGTATATTGAATAAAAATAAATTTTACTCTTTTATTACTCAATTAGAATCCTTACATGAATAAGGTTCCAATCGGAAGATATGTTAATTTAAGCTCACATTTTTTTATACATGAGTTATATTTACCTCCTTTTTATTGTATTACTAATATATAAAACATTCTTGTAAAATGGATTCAAGCGTACATTGTGCCAATCATCATCTTTTCTACAATAAATTAAGATTCAAGTATTTATTGTGCCAAAAATTGTCTACAATGTATCAAGGTTCACACTTTACAAGATTAAAAATACAAAGATGCAAAAGATAACTTGTAAATGGATTCGAGCATAAATTGTGCCAATCATTATATTGTCTACAATAAATATAGATTGATTCAAGCATTTATTGTGCCAAAGATTGTCTACAATATTTCAAAATTCACATCTTACAAGATTAAATTATGCAGAAAATGAGAAAGGTCAAAAATGAATTAACATGACAAAATAAAATGAAATAAAATATGTGGCTAAGCCAACCAATAATAAAATAAAATAAAGTAGGTGGCAAAGCCAACCATGAACAATAAAAATAAGAAGTAAACGGTAAAACCAACCATTAAACAAGAAGAAGAAATAGGTGGCTCGGCTAGCCATTAAAACATAACATAAGAAAAGGAGGAGATAAATATAACATTAAATATAAACATTAAAATTAAGAGTTAAATGAATTATTATTCTCATACCAAGAGTTTCACCCTTTCACCTTAGCATTAGGAGATTAGTTCTCTATAATTAAGGCAAGAAAGTAAAATGAGAGATAAAGAAACATGATAATGTTATGAAAGAAAATGAAAAATAAAAAATGTCTAAAGAAAGAAGAACATTACAAGTACTTAGAATTCCAACAAAGATTTCCCAAGCTCTCTCTAAAAGCTCCCAACTCACTCCTCAAGCCCTTTATTTATAGATACAATTAGGTGTGGTAGGTGTGGTAATTGTCAAAATTGTTAGGTAGGAAGTTGTACAAAGTTGACAATTTGGATTCCATCATGTGCACCGAAATTGAACGTTGCATATATTCTTGAAATCTGTAGACTTTTCTGACTTCATCAACATGAAAGTTGTAGAAAATTTCATTATCTTTCTGTCAAGATAAATTTTGGACAAATTAGATACGTAATTTGTGACTTATGGTAAAAATACTAGAGCAAAGTTAGGCTTGACTGAAACAACGGACATATTCTCTTCTAGCCCACTTTTGGCCCTTTTAATGTCCGAATTGTTTGACCACTTAAACATTAAAGTTGTACCCAATTGTGTTAGTTACCCACCTACCAAATTTCATACAGATTGAATATGTATTTTCTGAGATACGGCCCAAGTACTGCAGTAAGGTTGGGTTGGACTCCAAATAGCAGACATATTCTCAACATTGGATGCTTTGCCTTAAATCTTTATGTTTTAGTTCTTTGGGAACTGTGATCATAAATCAAGAATAAATTTGTGCATATATCCATTAGGATGCGTCTCAAGAGTCAATATGATAATGCTCCTTACTAATCCATCCTTAATGAATTTTTTTTATCTGCTTGATTTATAGACATCATTCCTAAAGAACCACAATTTAGCTATGATTCCTCCAATTCAATCCATTTTCTATTCTTCTCTCTATCTGTAAGAAATACACAAAACTAAAGATAAGTAAGGGAGATATATGCTTAATTATGGCAAAAAGATAAGATGAAAATATTTAATTTATGAGTATAAAACTCACTCATCAATTATGAAAAAACATCTCTATCCTACACAAATAATTTCAGCCAAGCAAGGGAGGCTTAAGGGCTATAAATTTGCCATCTTGAAAGATGAACCTATCATACTTGAGTGAGATAAAAGAAAAAAGAAATGAATCCTTAAATCAAAGGGACCATGTTCCTTGTCTTATAAACATTTCATCATGATTTTTAGCAACAAACCACCTTTTGCTATGCATATCATGACTAAGGGAGAGGAAGACAAGAACATGAGTTGTCTTCCCCCAAAATGCAACCAAGTGCATCCTAATTATGATAAGGTAGACCAATGATTATGAGAGGAGGACCAACTGATAATTTATTTTAGCAAAAACCACTCTTATAACATTAAAATTTCATCCAAGTGAGGGAGAGGGAAAAACAGAAGCAAGGTAGAGTGAGAAAAAAGGAGAAAGAAAGGAGAAGAGAGGAAGGAAGAAGAAGGAAAATTATAAAGGACTAAGTGCTCAAGATAAGTTAGTATAATCTCTACTTGAATCCATATTTTCTATTCCTCCTTAGGGTTCAAAACTCACCCTCCTTCTTTTTTTTAAGTTGCTAGAAAAGCTAAGGCAAGGGAGGAATCTTGCCACTTCCTTTAAGAGGAAACAAGAAAAAGAATTTACTAATTAAGCTAGGGAGATCTTTAGGTAGGTTTAATAATATATCTTTTTGAAGAAAAGTTTTGAAATTTGTAACATTTATATGGAATTTTGATCCTAGATCTTTGATAAAATTTACAACATTTGCTACATTGATGATTGGCCATGGATGTTGCTATACCATGTTACATGTTGATCTTGTATGTGACGGACATTTGAATGGATATGTTGGTATGGAAATATTCTTCTTAGGCATGGGTATGGGTGAAGAACTTTTAGGGCTTTTTGTACTACTGTGATGTATATTGAGATGTGGTAAAAATGGGTAGAAGATGGTCAGTTTAGTAAATTAAGTATGGCATTAAACACCTAGAAGAAGACCATGAGAAATTTATGTTGAGAAATATCCTTAGTGATGCATGATTTGATTATGTTTTTCTTTTGAAGTGGATGATAGAATATGTTGAATTAAGTAAGAAATATAATGAAATGTTGAGATGATTAATTCTATGGTTAGGTGGAAATTTGGATGAAAAATGGAAGATGACTTAATAAAAGGATGAACTAGAACTTTAGGAAAGGCTAGGTTAAGAAAACTTTATTTCAGAGTAACCAGGGAAGCTTTTATTTTTGATATTCTGGAAAGAATTTATTAGGAATTAAGAGAACTGGTTAGCATGAAAAATGTAGATATATGTCTCACAAATTTTTAGCCACTGGAATCACTTAATTTTGAGTCCAGATGAGGGAGATATGGTCCGATTAGTAAGCGGTGGTAAGAAACTAGTTAACCAAGGAAGAAATTGTTAGGTAATCTTCTATTTTTGAATTTTTGGGCAAACTATATAGAGAATTAACTGAAATGATTAACATAAAAAATATAGATACATGTCTCACAAATTTTTAGCCTTTGGAATCACTCAATTGGTAGTCCATTAGAGGGAGATATGGTCTGATTAGTATGTAGAGGTCAGAACTTATTCGAAAAGAAATAACATTGAAATTAAAGGTGTAATAACACCAAGATTCGTTAAGATTTCACTAAAATGTTCAACATAAGAGTATTAGAGGATTGTCTTAGATTTAAAAAAAAACCAAGATCACTGCAATCAAAGTTAAAATGTGGGAGTTGTGCTTTGATTTGTGAGATAAAATCAGGATGGATGAAAACCTACATCAGGGGATAACACAACAGAGCATGGCCACGTTTGGTGCGGGAAAGGGCTTTTTGAATCTTAGAGAATGACTGTGTTAGAAGAAATGACCAAGCCATATTACAGTACATGTTCAGGCTGTGTTGGGAGCTGGTAAAGCTTATTTTCAACACTTTTCTATCGTAAATGAACCTTATTAACTATAGGGTAATAATAGAAACTGAATTGAAGAAGAATGCCCTATAACCTTTGTGAGAACATAAGTTGGACATGAAGTAAGTAGGAGCAAAGTGACTAGAGGTCAAGGATAAATAAAATGAAGAGATGAAAATATTATTTAAGAAAGAAGAAGAATCTTATAAATTAAAATAATAAATGACTAGTATATACCCTAGCCATTGCCATTACATAAATTCCTTACTATCTTAAGTGTGTGATTTTGACTTGGAAATAATTTATAAATTGATATTTGAAAATGATGATGTTCATGGTATGATTATATTTTACCAATGATCTTTGGAAATGAATATGCTTTGATGATAAATTATGGCGTATGAACATACTTGTCATTAAAATCATATTTTTGGCTATTAATGTAAAAAGAAAAGAAAAGAAAAGAGACGAGTACAGTCACATGGCGATCCGTGTGGTGCACCAATAGGAGACGACCTACTCACGACTATGATTATACTAATGAGAAAAGAAAGAGAAAGCGTGCCATGTCGGACGGAGCGAGAAAAGCTCGTACTAGAGAGTAGAAAGTACTCACCCCGACCGAGGTAGCTTGATATAAAAATAAGTTAATAGCCATCATATGATATTCTAAAAATAGTTATTTATGCCATACATATCATTACTACATGATTTTCAAGTGCATAGATAAAGTACATTTATGTGACCTAAGATATTTGTTATAGCTTATATAGATGAACTTGACGTGACAAGAAATATTGATGATGATTATGATTTATTGTTGAACCTATTGGGATTTAATTCTCACTATATTTCTATATCATGTTCAAAAAACTAGTTATACAGATTTTCTATATGACTCTGGCTTTTAGTGCACGTTGGATCAAGTTACTTTATGTTGGGCATATCCCAAAAATTAATAAGGTGTTTGTGGTCGAGTTGGCTAAGATCCCAAGAAAGGTGCAACCATCAGTACCCGTATCTTTAGAATTGGTCAACATGGATGAATAAAATGTAGATAGTTTTGTGTTTGATTTTTGTATGGACGTTTTGATTAATGATGTGTATGTGAACTCAGAATTGTATCAGTGTTAGTGGTAGACCTTAAACCTTGATTATGCTTGGTTAAGTTAATTAAATGTTATTATGAGTTAAGTAATTAGAAGTAAATAATTAATGACTTCATGGGACTTTACAAATATATATATTTAAACATAATAGAGTTGTTACAGTGAATAGTTAATCTTTATAGGCAGAAAGTGAGTAGATTTGGTTAATCTGTCTACTATTATCTAGATAGAGTCATGTCCAACTGATGTCTAAGGTAAACCCACTACAAAATTAATTGAAATACTATCCCATTTCCTTTCAAGGATCTCAAGAGGTTGTAGAAATTTCACTGGCTTTTTATGCTCTACTTTAACCTTATGAAAAATTAAACGTTTTGCCACGCACTCAGTAATATCCATTTTCATCCCTGGCCACCAGTACATCTTTAAAACTTGATACATTTTAATGGATCCAAGATGGACTATGTACTTACTCTGATGTGCCTCCTGCAGGATCTTAGTCCTCAAATCTCATTCTTGAGGGACAAAAATGCTTTCCTGATACATGATTGCTCTATCTTCCAAGATAAAAAAATTATCTTGATCTTTGTGATCCTGTAAGTATTGGTCGTGAGCTTGAGCCTCTTTAATCTGGGTTCTAAGGTCACACTCTATACTCAACTAATTGATGATTAGCTTCTTTGGAGTAAGAGCAGTGGCTAGATTCAAATTTTGAAACTCCTCTAACATTTGCATCTCATACACCATCATTTGATCCATGTGGAAAACTTTTTGACTCAAGGCATCAGCTACAACATTTGCCTTTCCTGAATGATACTTTATCTCAAACTTGTAGTCATTGAGAAATTCTACCCAGCTTTGTTGCCTCATATTTAACTCCTTTTGATAGAAAAGGTATATAAGACTCTTGTGATCATAGTATACTTCAAATGTTGCCCTGTAAAAATAGCATCGCAAAATCTTTAAGGCAAACACCACTACTGCCATTTTAAGATCATGGTTGGATAATTTCGTCCATGGGGTCTTAGTTGCCTAGAGGCATAAGCAACTACTTTCTTGTTAATAACAACTCCATTTATGTAAATGTAACAATTTTTTTTATATTTGTAAAATTACATGAAGTTATTACTACTTTAATTCTAAACACTTAACTCGTAATAATAATCACTTTAACCAAACATAATTGTTATTAACAGTGATACAATACTGAGTTTCCATACACACCATTATTTTACAAACTACACACCATTATTTTACAAACATTTGTACAAAGATACATATTAGCTTTAATCATCTATGTCGACTAATTCCGGGGACACCGGTGCGGGTGGCACCTCCACTGGAATCTCAATCACATCTACTACAGATACATTTGATATAACTGGTAGTTGCCCAAGGTAGGGCACCTCGATCCAACGTATGGAAATAATAAGTGTCATTGAGAAAATCTGCATAATTATTCTTCTGAAAATGATATGGAAATATAGTGAGAATTAAATCCCAGTAGGTTCAACAATAAATCATTATCAAAATAGTCATCACGTCATGTTCAGCTATATAAACTACAGTAAATAACTTTGGTCACATGAATGCACTATATTTATGCACATGAGAATCGTACAGTAATGACATGTATGACAAGACTGATTATTTTCAGAATATCATATAATGACTATCAATTTATTCTCATATCAAGCTACCCCGGTCAGGGTGAGTATTTTCTACTCTTCGGTACGGCCAAGCCGTGTTTTATGCAAGAAGCTGTAGGAAATCCCATAAATCGACCCGAAGCACGGCCAGGCTGTGTCCTGGGACACGGCCGTGCTGTGGGTCTGCGAACATCGTATTTTTTAGGGTTTTGGCCGCCTAAACTGATATATATCGAAGGGGATACGTAGCCAAGAAGGGAGAGACGCATTGGGGCTTATTTTTACTCAGTTTTAGGCTTAGGAAACACCTTAGGATTAAGTTTAAAGTAGGATTAGAGTTTACTTTCATGTTCTTAGCTTAGATTTGACAGCAATTCAGCATTGTATTTCATTCTCCATCTAGGTTTAATCTTTCTATCTCTGCACTTATCTCTATTCCAACTTTTTCTCTTGGTTTGTATTGGATATTGATGATTTACTTAATGATTATGCTTTTGATTTATCTTTCTATTATGCTTGAGTAGTTTCGATCTAGGGTTTTGGTAAACCCAATTATGATATGATGATACTATGTTGAATTGAATTAATGGAACCCTAATTGTGTTATACATGGTTAATTAGGATTAGCTATTAAGCATTGGTTATATGAGTTGATGAATGTTTGTCCAATATTTATCACGTCTTAGGATATTAGTTGATGGACTGAAAGGTGAAAACTAATACCTGAACCTAATAGTTAATTAGGGATATCTTAATCACGAAAGTAGTTTAAGATTCTTTAGGAATGAATCAATTAATGGGCACGAGAAAATCGATTAATTGTATTCCATGGTTGGCATAGAACTTAATGGACCTAGGTTGAACTAAGAACCACAAAAGTAGGCAATTGGATTAACCTAGGTACGATTGGTAACGCTTGAAAGAGGTTGCCAGTTAATTAAGGCTAAACCATCCCCAATAACCTAGATAATTGCAATTAGAGGTATAAATTGAGTGTTGAATATCATAAGTATGTTGAACCCTAACCCTAGGCTTTGTTTTATTGGTTATTTGCATCTATTTAACTGTGACAAACTCTCTATCACTTTACATCGATCTAGATAGCTCGTTTTGCATAATTTTAGTAGTTGACATTGTTCTCTGTGGGATACGACCCATACTTGCCGGATTAGCTACAGCTACGCCGTGCGCTTGCGGTAATTAGTAAAACAAACACACAACATCTAGTCCTCAGGAATTTGGATATGCCATTATCTTTTCTAGCTATCCGGTTGTTAGCACCATTCTCACCATTTGGGTTATTAGCATTCTGGAGATATTGTAAAATTTGGTTGGTGGTCATGACTTGGTCTCGAATTGCCGTGGCAAGGTTGTGTAGGGTTTCCTCTGCATTGGTTGCTGGATTCTTCCTTGGTGGTGCTATTTCCTACTGTGGCAAAAACAAAGTTATGCTGCTATTGAGGTGATCAAGCCCAATAGTTAGTTCAAAAATATTTAATAGCAGTCATAACACCACCTCGGCATATAGATAGGAAACACTAGTAATTTCTTACCTATATGAATCACTGATCCCCTACACAGCACAACCACAACTTACTCAAGACACTATAAGATCGATTCAGATAACCATCCACCCACTGGCCATCTAGGATCGACCTGCTCTGATACCAATTATGTAACAACTCCATTTATGTAAATGTAACAATTTTTTTTTATATTTGTAAAATTACATGAAGTTATTACTCCTTTAATTCTGACCACTTAACTCATAATAATAATCAATTTAACCAAGCATAATTATTATTAACAGTGATACAATACTGAGTTTCCATACACACCATTATTTTATAAACTACACACCATTATTTTACAAAAATTTGTACAAAGAAACATATTAGCTCTAATCATCTATGTTGACTACTTCCGGGGACACTGGTGCGGGTGGCACCTCCACCAAAATCTCAGTCACATCTACTATAGATACATCTGATATAACTAGTAGTTGCCCAAGGGAGGGCACCTCGATCCAATGTATGGAAATAATAAGTGTCATTAAGAAAATCTGCATAATTATTCTTCTGAACATGATATGGAAATATAGTGAGAATTAAATCTCAGTAGGTTCAACAACAAATCATTATCAATATAGTCATCACGTCATGTTCAGCTGTATAAACTACAGTAAATAACTTTGGTCACATGAATGAACTATATCTATGCACATGAGAATCATACAGTAATGACATGTATGACAGGACTGATTATTTTCTGAATATCATATAATGACTATCAATTTATTCTCATATCACGCTACCCCGATCAGGGTGAGTATTTTCTACTTTCCGGTACGGGCTTATCTCGCTCTGTCCGACATGGCACACTTTCTCTTTCTTTTCTCATTAACATATTCATAACCGTTGGTAGGGCGTCCCCTACTGGTGCACCACACGGATTGCCATGTGACCGTGCTTATTTCTTTTCTTTTCACAATGATAGCCAAAAATATGCTTTCAATAACAAGTATGTTCATCAAAATATAACTATTACCAAAAATCATTGGTAATCATGCCATGAACATAACCATTTCAAATATCACTTTATAAAATATTTCCATGTCAAAATTTCACACTTAAGATGGTAAGAAGTTCATACAATGGCAATGACTATGGCATATACTAGTCATTTATTATTTTCATTTATAAGATTCGTCTTTTTTTTTTAAATATTTATTTTATTTCTTTATTTTCTTGATGCAAGTTTTCATCATATCTAACATTCTCTTACTAATCGGAGCATAACTCCCTCAATTGAACTCCGATGTAGGTGATCTTGGTGTCAATTTCAAGATAAAACAATTATCTAAAACTATTATGCTGAATAGTTTAGCGAAATATTAAGAAATCAAGGTGATATTACTCCCTCAAAGTACAGATTATTTCCTCTCGGATAGGTTCTGACTTTTACCTACTAATCTGTTCTTATCTCCCTCATATGAATTTCAAATTACGTTATTCCAGTGGCTAAAACTCCATGACACATATAGAAATAATTTTTATGTTAACTATTTATTTTAATTCCCTACAAAATGTTCCCAAAAATTCAAACACAAAAGCCATCCGAACATATTCTTCCCTGATTAACCATATTCTGACCTTTGCTAACTAATCGGACCATATCTACCTCATATGGACTCCAAATTGAGTAATTCTAGTTGTTAAAAATCCGTGAGACATATATCTATAATTGTTATGTTAACAGTTTATTTTAATTCCTTACCGAATGGTCGCAGAAATTCAAAAATAAAAGCTTTTCTAACAGATTCTTCCCTGATTAACCATTTTCTGAACACTACTTACTAATCAAACCATATCTATCTCATATGGACTCTAAATTGAGTGATTCCAGTTGCTACAAATCCGTAAGACATATATCTATAATTGTTATGTTAACAATTTATTTTAATTCCTTACATAATGGTCCCAGAAATTCAAAAACAGAAGCTTTCCTAATAGATTCTTCCCTGATTAATCATTTTCTGAACACTACTTACTAATCAGACCATATCTACCTCATATGGACTCCAAATGGAGTGATTCCAGTTGCTAAAAATCTGTAAGACATATATCTATAATTGTTATGTTAACAAGTTATTTTATTTCCTTACAGAATGGTCCCATAAATTCAAAAGCCGAAGCTTTCCTAACAGATTCTTTCCTGATTAATCATTTTCTGAACACTACTTACTAATCAGACCATATCGACCTCATATGGACTCCAAATTGAGTGATTCTAGTTGCTACAACTCCGTGAGACATATATCTATAATTGTTATGTTAACAAGGTATTTTAAATCCTTACAGAATGGTCCCAGAAATTCAAAAATAGAAGCTTTCCTAACAGATTCTTCCCTGATTAACCATTTTCTTTTGTCTTAAACAAGTATGATAGGTTTGCCTTTTTAGGTGGCAAATTTCTAGGCCTTGAATCTCCATTATTTGGTTGATATTAGTTGTGTAGGATAGGAATTTTTTGTCCTAATTCCATGTATTATCATACCACTTGCTAAAATTATGAGTGTAGGATATAGATGTTTTTGTCCTAAAGCCTTGTATTATCATGCCACTTGCCAAAATTATGAATGTAGAATCACACCACTTGCTAAATTTTTGTCTTAATGCCATGTAACCTAATCTTTATTATTATTACATTATTATATCATCACCTAATTTATTTTATTTTATTTTATTTTTCCTCTTGGATTTGGGCTCATTCCTACCCATTATGGGCTCATTCCTACCCATTTTCTTTGCTTTGGATAAAATTCTACCTTTCTTGGAGGGCTTGGTCACATTTTCATAATTTTTGGGCTATCGATTCAATTACTATATCCTAGTCCAAGTCTATGTTTTATTTCTTGCTTAGGTTATCCAATGGGCTTGCTAGAAACTTATGTGAAGTGGAAAAACTCTATATGAAGTGTCCATAGGTAAAAGCCCAATGTTTGGATAAAGTTGTTAAATTTAGTAACTCTAGTTCTTGAATTAGGAAAAAGAATTACCCTAATCCAATGTTTTTGAAATTTTAAGACCTTTACTTGTTTCTAAAAATTTATCTTCCTTATCCAAGAATTTTGCATATCTTTAGTATGTTATTTCTAATTTTTTTATCCTATTAGTTTTTCTCTCTTTATTTGTTCTCTTAATGTTAGAAACATTTTCTATGCATATACATAAGGTGAATAATTTCTAAGGATTATATTTCCTTAGATATCTAAAATATTGTTTAATAAATTTTATTTCCTTAATTAAATATTTATGTACTTTTATTAATACATGAAACAAAATTAGGGATGTTACATCTTACATCAGCACACACCCCAACCCTTTCTTTGAAGCATCACTATACACTTCAAAATTTCTTGTGGGTCTGAAATAATTAAAACATGAGGAGTGGTAAATCTTGTCTTAATCTCCTAGAAACTAGCTTCACATTGATTAGTCGATTTGAAGGGTCTTTCCTTCCTTGTCAATTTAGTCAATGGCAAGGCTATACTAGAGAAGTTTTTTATAAACCTCTTGTAGTATCCTGCCAAACACAAGAAACTTTTGACTTATGTAATCATCTTTGGTCTTTTCCACTAAATCACTGCTTCCGTCTTGTTAGGATTTACGGATACCCCTTTATTGGAGATGACATGTTTGATAAAATTCACCTCTGTCAGCCAAAATCTACACTTCTCTAATTTGGCATACAACGTTTTCTCTTTTAGTACTTGTAGCATGATCCAGAGATGTTGTTCGTGTTCTTTCTCATTTTTAGAATATATCAAGATGTCATCAATGAACACCAACACAAATTGATCTAGATAGGGTCAAAAAATACGATTAATGTAATGCATGAAAATTACAAGTGCATTCGTCAACCTGAAGGGCATTACAAGAAACTCATAGTGCCTATACCTAGTCTTGAAGGCTGTTTTTGGTACATCCTCCTTCTTGATCCTAATTTGATGGTATCCTGATCTCAAGTCAATTTTAGAAAAGATGGAGGCTCCCTTTAGTTGATCCAATAAGTGATCTATCCTAGGGAGATGGTACTTACTTTTTACAGTCACCTTATTTAGTTGTCTATAGTCTATAAATAGTCTAAGGCTCTCGTCTTTCTTCTTAACAAAAAATACAGGAGCTCCCCAAGGTTATACACTTGGTCTAATGAATTGCTTGTCTAACAGTTCCTCTAAATATTTCTTGAGTTCCTGTAGTTCCTTCAAGGCCATTATATAAGGTGCAATAGAGAACTCTATCTCTCTCTTGGGAGGTAAGCCTGGAATATTTGGTGGAAATACTTCAGGAAACTCATTAGCTATTGTGATTTCATTAAGCTTCGGTTCAACTTCTAGGTTTGATAAACATAGGAGAATGTTACCAAGTACTCCACTCTTCAACTCTCGATTGACTTGATTGATATTTAGCATCAATAATTGCATCTCCTCTTGTGGAGTAGGAGGTAGAAATTCAACGGTCTTGGTGCAACAATTTAGCAAGACTCGATTTCTAGACATTTAGTCTAACCTTAGAATGAAATCAATACCTCTTAAAGGTAGACATATGAGGTCAATAGAAAAAGTTTTCTCCTAGATTGTGACCTGACAGTCTTTACATACAGAGGAAGTTAAGACCTTTTCCCCTACGAGGGTTACTACAGATAACTCATAAGGGATTTCAGAAATAGGATATTGAAACTCCTTAATATATTTTTTCTATATAAATGAATGACTAGCATTAGAGTCAAAATTTAACATCCATAATTTCATTTCTTTTATTAATAAAGGTACATAAATATTTAGTTAAGGAAATAAAATTTATTAGACAATTTTTAAATATTTAAGAAAATATAAGCCTTAGAAATTCTTCACCTTATGTGTATGCATAGAAAATGTTTCTAACATTAAGGGAATAAGTAAAGAGAGAAAACCTAATAGGAAAAAATTAGAAATAACATACTAAAGAGAGTTAAAATTCTTGGGTAAGAAAGATAATTTTTTGGGAAGTAAGTAAATGTTTTAAAATTTCAAGAAGATTGTATTAGGGTAATTTTTCCTAATTCAAGAGCTACAGTTTCTAAGTTTAACATCTCCAACCATACATTGGGCTTTCACCTATGTACACTTTATAAAGAGTTTTTCCACTTCACATGAGTTTCTAGCAAGCCATTTGGATAGCCCAAGCAAAAGATAAAATATAGACTTGGACTAGGATATAGAAGTTGGACAGATATTCCAAAAATCATGAAAATGTGACCAAACCCTCTATAAAAGGTTGAATTTCAACCAAAGGAAAGGAAATGGATAAGAATGAGCCCAAATTCAAGAGAGAAAAATAAGAACCATATGTGGAAATAGTAGTGTAATAATAATCAAGATTAGGTCACAAGGCATTAAGACAAAACATCTATATCCTACATTCATAATTTCAACAAATAGGAAATAATACATGGCATTAGGACAAAACATCTATATCCTACATTTATAATTTCAGCAAGTGGGTAATAATACATAATATTATGACAAAACATTCCTATCCTACATAAAAAATTTCAGCCATGCAAGGGAGAGTCAAGGGCTAAAAATTTGCCACCTAAAAAGGCAAACCTATCATACTTGAGTAAGACAAAAGAAAAAGGAAATGAATCTCTAAATGAAAGGGGCCTTGTCCCTTGTCTTAAGAACATTTTATCATGATTTTTAAATACAAATCTCCTTTTGCTATCCATATCTTGACTAAGGGAGAGAAAGAAAAAAACATGAGTTGTCTTCCCCTAAAAAACTACCAAGTGCATCCTAATTGTGATAAGTTAAACCCATGATTATAAGAGATGAACCACTTGATAGTTTATTTAAGCTAAATCCACTCTTATAACATTATAATTTCGTCCAAGTGAGGGAGAGGAAAAAATAGAAGCAAGGTAGAGTGAGGAAATGAGAGAAACAGAGGATAAGAAAGGAAGGAAGAAGAAAAAGTTTAGAGGACTAACCACTCAAGGTAAGATAGCTTAATCTCCACTTGAATCCATCTTTTCTCTTCATCCTTGGGGTTCAAAACTCACCCTCCTTATCTTTTTTAAGCTACTAGAAAAGACAAGGAAAGGGAGGAATCTTGTTGTAACATCCCGTAATTTTTAGATATTTTCTATAGAATTTCTTCACCTTACATATATGCATAGAAATGTTCTAATATTAATGGAATAGGTAAAGAAAGAAAATCTAAGAGAAAATATTAGAAATAAACATGCTAAAGAAAGGTGAAATTCTTAGGTAAGGAAAATAAATTTTTGTGAAGTAAAGGTCTTAAAATTTCAAGAACATTGGATTAGGATAATTTTTCCTAATTCAAGAACTAGAGTTACTAAGTTTAAAATCTTTACCCATACATTGGGCTTTTACCTATGGACACTTCATATAGAGTTTTTCCACTTCACATAAGTTTCTAGCAAGCCCATTGGATAACCTAAGCAAGAAATAAAACATAGACTTGGACTAGGATATAGTAATTGGACCAATAGCCCAAAAATTATGAAAATGTGACCAAGCCCTCCAAGAAAGGTAGAAATTTATCCAAAGCAAAGAAAATGGGTAGGAATAAGCCCATAATGGGTAGGAATAAGCCCAAATCCAAGAGGAAAAATAAAATAAAATAAATTAGGTGATGATATAATAATGTAATAATAATAAAGATTATGTTACATGGCATTAAGACAAAAATTTAGCAAGTGGTGTGATTCTACATTCATAATTTTGGCAAGTGGCATGATAATACAAGGCTTTAGGACAAAAACATCTATATCCTACACTCATAATTTTAGCAAGTGGTATGATAATACATGCCATTAGGACAAAACATTCCTATCCCACACAAATAATATCAACCAAATAATGGAGATTCAAGGGCTAGACATTTGCCACCTAAAAAGGCAAACCTATCATACTTGTTTAAGACAAAAGAAAATGGAAATGAATCCCTAAATCAAAGGGACCTTATCCCTTATCTTAAGAACATATCATCATAATTTTCAAAATAAAAATATCCTTTTCCTATGCATATCTTGACTAAGGAAGAGGAAGACAAGAACATAAGTTGTTTGTTTTCCAAAAATTCAACAAAGTGTATCCTAATTGTGATAAGGTAGACCCATGATCATGAAAGTTGTATTATTTAGTGGTCTATTTAAGCAAAACCCACCTCTACAACATTTTAATTTCGTCCAAGTGAGGAAGAGAGAGAAATAGAAGCAAGGTAGAGTGCGGAAAGGAGAGAAAGAGAGGAGAAGAAAAGAAGGAAGAAGAATGAGAAGTTTAGAAGGCTAAGTACTCAAGGTAAGTTTAACAATATTTCTTTTTGAAGAAAACTTTTGAAACTTATAATATTTATATGAGATTTTGATCTTAGAACTTTGATGATTGGTCATGATGTTGCTATATCATGTTACATATTGATCTTGCATGTGATGTATGTTTGAATACTTAGACTGGTATAGAAAGTTCTGCATAGGTATGGCTATGGGTGGCAAAAATTTTAGCTTCTGTGTTTTAATTTCTGGGAATTATCTATAGGGAATTCAAATAAATGGTTAACATAAGAATAAAAGATATATGTGTCACAGATTTGCAGCCACTGGAATCATTCAATTTGGAGTCCATATGAGGTAGATATGGTCTGATTAGTAGTCAAAGGTCAGAAAATGGTTTATCAAGGAAGAATATGTTAGGATAGCTTCTGTATTTTAATTTCTGTGAATGATTGGTATGGAATTAAAATAAATGGTTAACATATGAATTATAGATATATGTGTCACGGATTTTTAGCCACAAGAATCATTCAATTTAGAGTTCATATAAGGTAGATATGTTTTGATTAGTAAATAAAGGTCAGAAAATGGTTAATCAGGGAAGAATATGTTAGGATAGCTTCGGTATTTTAATTTCTGGGAAACATCTATAAGGAATTAAAATAAATGGTTAACATATGAATTATATATTTGTGTGTCACGGATGTTTAGCCTTTGGAATCACTTAATTTAGAATTCTTATGTGGGACATATAGTCAGATTAGTAAGTAAAGGTTAGAACCTACCCGAGAAGAAATAATATTGCATTTAAGGGAGTCAGAACACCAACATTTATTACTATTTTGCTGATAAGACTAACATAATAGTTTTAGATAATTGTCTTAGCTTTCCATAGACACCAAGATCACCTCTATCGGAGTTAAAATGAGGGAGTTATACTCTAATTAGTGAGCAAAGGTCACAGAACATGGCCAGGCCGTGTTCTGGGTGCTTCAAGCACGGGTTAGCCGTGTTCAAGGCTATTTTTGAGTATATTTGAAGTATTTTTAAATCATGGCCATGTCCTAGAACGTGGCCAGACCGTGTTGGAAGATGTTGAAGCCTATTTTCAACATTTTTCTACCCTAGATGAACCTATTTAACTATAGGGTAATAGTAGAAATCAAATTGGAGAACAATGCTTTATAAATTTGTAAGAACATGTGTTGGAAATGATATAAATAAGACGAAAAAGACTAAAGGCCAAGCATAAAGAGAAGGTTAGATATGATGAAAACCTGCATCAAGAAAATAAAGAAATAAAATTAATATTTAAAAAAGAAGACGAATCTTATAAATAAAAATAATAAATGACTAGTATCTGCCATAGCCATTGCCATTGTATGAACTTCTTACCATCTTTAGTGTGAAATTCTGACATGGAAATATTTTATAAAGTGATATTTGAATTGGTTATGTTCATAGCATGATTACCAATGATTTATGGTAATAGTTATATTTTGATGAACATACTTGTTATTGAAAACATATTTTTGGCTATCATTGTGAAAAGAAAAGAAATGAGCACGGTCACATGGCAATCCGTGTGGTGCACCAGTAGGGGACTCCCTACCAACGGTTATGATTATGATTATGAGAAAAGAAAGAGAAAGTGTGTCATGTCAGATGGAGCGAGAAAAGCCTGTATCGGAGAGTAGAGGATACTCACCCTGACCGGGGTAGCTTGAAATGAGAATAAGTTGATGGCCATCATATGATATTATGAAAATCGTTAATTCTGTCATACATATCATTACTGTATGATTCTTATGTGCATAGATATAATGCATTCATGTGACCAAAGATATTTTCTGTAGTTTATACAGCTGAACATGACGTGATGAGCTATATTGATGATGATTTATTGTTGAACTTACTGGGATTTAATTCTCACTAGATTTCCATATCATGTTTAGAAAATTAGTTATGCAGCTTTTTCTATGGCTCTGGCTTTTATTGCACATTGGATTGAGTTACTTTATGTTGGGCGGATCTCAGAATCAAATAAGATGTTTGTGGTCGAGTTGGCTCAGATCCCGGTGAAGTTGCAACCACCCGCACCTGTATATCCGGAATTGGTCAACCAAAATAAACAAGATGTAAATATCTATGTTTTTGATATGTTGCATGTATGTTTTGATTAATGATGTGTAAGTGAACTCAATATTGTATAATAATAAAGAAAAAAAAGTTGTTACATAATTGGTATCAGAGCAGGTAGATCCTAGATGGCCAGTGGGTGGTTGGTTATCTGAATCGATCTTATAGTATCTTGAGTATGTTGTGGTAGTGCTGTGTAGGGGATCAGTGATTTTATATTGATAAGAAATTACTAGTGTTTCTTATCTATATGCCGAGATGGTGTTATGACTGTTGTTAAATATATTTTTTGAAACTAACTATTGGGGTTGATCACCTCAATAGCAGCATAACTTTATTTTTGCTTCAGTAGGAAATGGCACCATTAAGGAGGAATTCGGCAAACAATGCAGAGGAAACCCTGAACAACCTTGCCACAACAATTCGAGAATTTGATATTGATTTACTCCTTAGAACCCAACTAGTATCTATGTCCCTATATAGAATGATATCGATTGAATTTAAAAAAAAAATTCTAAGACTTGTTAGACAAGGGATTTAAATGCCCTAGTATTTTTTTTTGGAGTGCTTCAGTTCTATCTGTGAAGAAGAAAGATGGATCACTATGACTATGCATAGATTATAGATAGTTGAATAAGGTGACAATGCAGAATAAAAACCCATTACCTCATATAGATTACCTGTTTGACTAGTTATAAGGTGTTCAATATTTTTCCCCAAATTGATTTAGGATATGAGTAACATTAATTAAGGATAAGAGAAGAGGATGTACGAAAATTTTATTTTAGGACTTATTATGGGCATTATGAGTTCTTGGTGATGTCATTTAAATTGACAAATATTTTAGCTACATTCATAGATTTAATGAATAGTAATTAGGTCATCCCTGGATCAGTTTATTTTTATTGATGATATACTAGAATATTTCAAAAGTTCAGAGGATCATAAGCAACATTCAAAGATAGTTTTACCAACTCTAAAGGAGTATGGTTGGTAAATATGGTATCCAAGTAGACTCTAAGAAAGTAAAAGTAGTACAATAATAGCTACGTTTTACTACATTTAAAGATGAAGATCCAAATCCAATTTACGCTTCCTGCGGTTATCTGCCGTCCATTCTATTTGAGTCATAGTTGGATCAGGTACATGAACATATGCTTGTAAGGCATCAATCAACTCCTCAGCATTTGAAGCTGAGATGAGAATTTGTCGTGCTGAGTGTGAGATAAACCTTTGTTCCACAGCATGATCAAGGAAAGACAAGAAACCATCAAAGAAGTGGTTAACATTTAACAAACCTATCAGTTTGTGATGCATATTCAGTTGTGCCCAAGAAATTATTTGGAAAATCTCTTCTAAAGTACCAAAATCACCTGGTATGGCAATGAAGGCATCAGCATTGCTCATCATTCTAGCCATTCGTTCATGCATGGAAGCTACCTTAAACTCTTCCCCAATTGTCTTTCCTACGATGTTAGATGCAGCTAGAGCTGTAGGAATAATACCTAGAACTTGGTATCCTCCTACATGGGCAACTGTAGACACACACCCCATTAACCCACGGTTACCTCCACCATAGACTAAATGAATTTTTCTTCTAGCCAGTACCATACCCAGGTTTTGTGCAGCTTTCACATACTCTCCATCTTTTTCAGGACTAGAACCACAAAAGACACAAATATTTCGAAATTGACGAAATGCGATTCCCTCCATAGTTGCAGACTCCCTGACTTGAAGAATAAAAGTAAAGATATTAACGTGTGCATTTATAGAACTCGGAGAATGGCATACTTATGATAGCTATACGAATAGGCCAGAAATAATTAAAACAGTTATGTGAGTGATTGGTGGATATCAGATAGATTGAAGGTGAAATTTTCTAAAATGACGGCAAGCATGTATATGTATAGTAGATGTGATAATTGCTCATATTAGGCATATAAAGAGAATAAGGTTAAAATATCATCAGAAATTTGTCTTTATTGTCTTTGGTGAGACCTTGATATCTTGATTCTTGTAGAGAAGTTGTAGGTGATAGGCGTAATTGAAAAACAAAAGAAAGTGAAAATGTAAACAAGTTAGTTGTTGAAGAAGGACAATCAAATGATTTATTTATTTTCCCAATATTTTGCCAATCGACTATTGGTATTATTATGTATATGTATAGTAGATGTGATAGTCGCTCATATTAGGCATATAAAGAGAATAAGGTTAAAATATCATCAGAAATTTGTCTTTGTTGTCTTTGATGAAACCTTGATATCTTGATTCTTGTAGAGAAGTTGTAGGTGATAGGCGTAATTGAAAAACAAAAGAAAGTGAACATGTAAACAAGTTAGTTGTTGAAGAAGGACAATCAAATGATTTATTTGTTTTCCCAATATTTTGCCAGTCGACTATTGGTATTATTAAGTTGGCCAGCTATTTTGAGAAATTTTAATTTGGACTGGTTATTTTACAGTTGATTGATTACATCTATTTTGAAGCAATCAACTGCATCCTACCAGTTAACTACGTATTCTTTGATTTTCACAGACTTTATAAGTTCAGAAATGTTTCTTTTTCCATGTGATATCTTTCCACCGAATACCAACATATTTAAAGTAGATTTTGGCACATATATTCAAACCTTGCGGCCACCGATTTTTGTCGATATAACAGCTAAATTTAGTTTTCAAATTTTCAAGAATTACAGCCACCGATTTTAACTCTCTCTAATATTTTATCCAAACTTTTGACTTTTTATTTTAGCACCGTTCTTTATTATACTTTTCGTCTGTTCTACTGCATTGTCCTACATTAATATTTGGCATTAAACGCAAGATTTTTTTCTTACATTAAAAGAAAAGTTGAACATATCATCATAATTTTCAAAATACAAATCTCCTTTTCCTATGCATATCTTGACTAAGGAAGAGGAAGACAAGAACATAAGTTGTTTGTTTTCCAAAAATTCAACAAAGTGTATCCTAATTGTGATAAGGTAGACCCATGATCATGAAAGGTGTATTATTTGGTGGTATATTTAAGCAAAACCCACCCCTACAACATTTTAATTTCGTCCAAGTGAGGAAGAGAGAGAAATAGAAGCAAGGTAGAGTGATGAAAGGAGAGAAAGAGAGGAGACGAAAGGAAAGAAGAAGAAGGAGAAGTTTAGAAGGCTAAGTACTCAAGGTAAGTTTAACAATATTTCTTTTTGAAGAAAACTTTTGAAACTTATAATATTTATATGAGATTTTGATCTTAGAACTTTGATGATTGGTCATGATGTTGCTATATCATGATACATATTGATCTTGCATGTGATGTATATTTGAATACTTAGACTGGTATAGAAAGTTTTGCATAGGTATGGCTATGGGTGGAAAATTTTTTAGCTTCTGTGTTTTAATTTTTGGGAATTATCTATAGGGAATTTAAATAAATAGTTAACATAAGAATTAAAGATATATGTGTCACGGATTTTTAGCCATAAGAATCATTCAATTTGGAGTCCATATGAGGTAGATATGGTCTGATTAGTAGTCAAAGGTCAGAAAATGGTTTATCAAGGAAGAATATGTTAGGATAGCTTATGTATTTTAATTTGTGGGAATTATCTGTATGGAATTAAAATAAATGGTTAACATATGAATTATAGATATATGTGTCACAGATTGTTAGCCACTGGAATCATTCAATTTAGAGTTCATATGAGGTAGATATGTTTTGATTAGTAAACAAAGGTCAGAAAATGGTTAATCAGGGAAGAATATGTTAGGATAGCTTCGGTGTTTTAATTTCTGAAAAAATTCTATAAGGAATTAAAATAAATGGTTAACATATGAATTATATATTTATGTGTCACGGATGTTTAGCCACTGGAATCACTTAAGTTGGAATTCTTCTGTGGTAGATATAGTCAGATTAGTAAGTAAAGGTTAGAACTTACCCGAGAAGAAATAATATTGAATTTAAGGGAGTAATAATACCAATATTTATTACTATTTTACTGATATGATTAACATAGTAGTTTTAGATAATTGTCATAGCTTTCCATAGACACCAAGATCACCTCAATCAGAGTTAAAATGAGGGAGTTATACTCTAATTAGTGAGCAACGGTCACAGAACACGGCCAGGCCGTGTTCTGGGTGCTTCAAGCACGGGTTAGCCGTGTTCGGGGCTATTTTTGAGTACATTTGAAGTATTTTTAAAGCATGGCCGTGTCCTGGAACATGGCCAGACCGTGTTGGAAGATGGTGAAGCCTATTTTCAACATTTTTCTACCCTAGATGAGCCTCTTTAACTATAGAGTAATAGGAGAAATCAAATTGGAGAACAATGCTCTATAAATTTGTAAGAACATGTGTTGAAAATGATATAAATAAGAAGAAAATTACTAAAGGCCAAGCATAAAGAGAAGGTTAGATATGATGAAAACCTGCATCAAGAAAATAAAGAAATAAAATTAATATTTAAAAAAAAGACGAATCTTATAAATGAAAATAATAAATGACTAGTATCTGCCATAGCCATTGCCATTGTATGAACTTCTTACCATCTTTAGTGTGAAATTCTGACATGAAAATATTTTATAAAGTGATATTTGAAATGGTTATGTTCATGGCATGATTACCAATGATTTATGGTAATAGTTATATTTTGATGAACATACTTGTTATTGAAAGCATATTTTTGGCTATCATTGTGAAAAGAAAAGAAATGAGCACGGTCACATGGCAATCCGTGTGGTGCACCAGTAGGGGACGCCCTACCAACGGTTATGATTATGATTATGAGAAAAGAAAGAGAAAGTGTGCCATGTCGGACGGAGCGAGAAAAGCCCGTACCAGAGAGTAGAGGATACTCACCCTGACCGGGGTAGCTTGAAATGAGAATAAGTTGATGGCTATCATATGATATTATGAAAATAGTTAATTCTGTCATACATATCATTACTGTATGATTCTTATGTGCATAGATATAATGCATTCATGTGACCAAAGATATTTTCTGTAGTTTATACAGCTGAACATGACGTGATGAGGTATATTGATGATGATTTATTGTTGAACTTACTGGGATTTAATTCTCATTATATTTCCATATCATGTTCAGAAAATTAGTTATGCAGCTTTTTCTATGGCTCTGGCTTTTAGTGCACATTGGATCGAGTTACTTTATGTTGGGCAGATCTCAGAATCAAATAAGATGTTTGTGGTCGGGTTGGCTCAGATTCCGGTGAAGTTGCAACCACCCGCACCTGTATATCCGGAATTGGTCAACCAATATAAACAAGATGTTAATATCTATGTGTTTGATATGTTGCATGTATATTTTGATTAATGACGTGTATGTGAACTCAATATTGTATAATAATAAAGAAAAAAAAAGGTTGTTACACTTGCCACTTCGTTCAAGAGGAAACAAGAAAAAGAATTCACTAAATGAGCTAGGGAGATCTTTAGGTTGGTTTAATAATATCTCTTTTTGAAAAAATTATTTGAAATCTTTAACATTTATATGAGATTTTGATCCTAGAACTTTGATGAAATTTGCTACTTTGATGATTGGCCATGGATGTTGCTATATCATGTTACATGTTGATCTTGCTTGTGATGGTTGTTTGAATGTATATATTGGAATGGAAATTTTTTGCTTAGGGATAGCTATGGGTGGCAAACTTTTTGGGATTTTTGTACTGCTGTGATGCATATTGGGATGTGGTAAAAATTGATGGTAGATGGTTAGGTTGGTAAATTAAGTATGGCCTTAAACACTTAGGGGAAGACCATAAAAATTTATGTTGAGAAACAACCTTAGTGATGGATGATTTGATTATGTTTTTCTTTTGAAGTGGATAATGGAATATGTTTAATTAAGTAAGAAATATAATTAAATTTTGAATGAGTAATTATATGGTTAGGTGGAAATTTGGAAGAAAAATGGAAGATGACTTAATAAAAGGATGAACTAGAACTTTAGGAAATGCTGGGATAAGAAAACTGGATTTCAGAGTAACCAGGGAAGCTTAAGTTTTTAAAATTTTGGGAAGAATTAGTTAGGAATTAATAGCAATTGTTAAAATAAAAAATGTAGATATATGTCTCACAAATATTTAGCCACTTGAATCACCCAATTTGGAGTTCAAATGGGGGAGATATGTTTTGATTACTAAGCAGTGGTTAGGAAATGGATAACCAAAGAAGAATATGTTAAGTATGCTTATGTGTTTGAATTTTTGGAAATAATATGTAGGAAATTAAAGGAAATTATTAACATAATAAGTATATATATATTCTCATGGATCTATAGGCTCTAAAATCACTTAATTTGGAGTCTATATAAGGGAGATATGGCTGCTTAATTAGTAGAGGTCAGAATCAATCTAGAATCCAGGGTGGTAAATGTAAGAATTTTTGTTTTCGATTTTCTAAGAATAATTCGTAAGGAATCTAAAGAAATGAAAAACATAAAAGTTGGTGATAAGTGTCTTAAATTTCTACAGGTTTCAGAATCACCTAAATTGAAGTTCGTATGAGGGAGACATGGTTGAATAAGTGAGGAAAGGTCAAAGAATACGTCCAAGCCATGTTCTGTATTGATTTAGCATGGGTAAACCGTGTTCAGGGCTGTTTTTGAGTACGTTTGAAATATTATTCAAGCATTTCCGTGTCCTGGAACATGGCCAAGCTGTGTTAGGAGCTAATAAAGCTTATTTTTAATATTTTTCTACCCTACATGAACCTCATTAATTATAGGGTAATAATAAAAACCAAATTGGATAAGAATGCCCTATAAAATTTGTGAGAGCATGAGTTGGAAATGATATAAGTAGGAGGAAAGTAACTAGAGGCCAAGCATAAAGAAAATGAAAAGATGAAAATAATATTTAAAAAAGAAGAAGAATCTTATAAATGGAAATAATAAATAACTAGTATATGCCATAAACATTGCCATTGCATGAACTCCTTACCATCTTAAATGTGTAATTTTGACGTGAAAATATTTTATAAAGTGATATTCAAAAATGGTTATGATTGTGACATGATTGCATTTTACCAATGATTTTTTTTTGTAGTGATTATGATTTGATGATAAATTATGGCATGAGAGTATAATGAACATACTTGTTATTGAAATCATATTTTTGGCTATTAACGTGAAAATAAAAGAAAAGGAAAGAGACGAGCATGGTCATATGGCGGTCCATGTGGTGCACCAATAGAGGACGCTTTACTCACGGCTATGATTATGTTAATGAGAAAAGAAAGAGAAAGCGTGCCATGTCGGACAGAGCGAGAAAATCCTGTATCGGAGAGTAGAAAGTACTCACCTTGTCCAGGGTATAGCTTGATATGAAAATAAGTTGATAGCCATCGTATGATATTATGAAAATAGTTATTCATGTCATAGATGTCATTACTACGCAATTTTCATGTGCATAGATAAAGTGCATTCATGTGGCCTAAGGTATTAGCTATAGCTTATATAGATGAACATGACATGATGAGCTATATTAATGATAATTATGATTTATTGTTTAACTTACTGGGATTTAATTCTTACTATATTTCCATATCATTTTCAAAAGAATAAATATGCGGATATTCTCTATGACCGGCTTTTAGCATACTTTAGGTCGAGTTGACTAAGATCTCTGTGAAGGTGTAACCACTCGCACCCGCATCCCTAGAACTAGTCAATATGGATGAATAAGATGTAGACATATATGTGTTTGATTTTGTATGAATGTTTTTAATTAATGATGTGTATGTGAACCTAGAATTGTATCAGTGTTATGTGTATATCATAAATCTTAATTATACTTGGTTAATTTAATTGAATGTTACTATGAGTTAAATAGTTAGAAGTGAAGAGGTAATGACTTCATGAGATTTAAAAAAAAATATATATGTATATATGTAAAAAAATAGATTTAATACACAAACAACACCATAAGAGAAAATCCATAAATGTAGTACGTACCTTGAATCATTTCAGAAGATTGAGCTACCTCTTAGCCGCTCAGGGTGAAAATCCTTCCTTTCACCTGAGGCCTCTATTCCGACTACTTCCCCACATTTTGTGGGTAGTTCTTCCCAAAATGATCCTTCTGTTCGTATTTGAAGCAGACATCTGGTCCCATGTAGCATGGCCGATTACCATGCATACATTCACATTTAGTGCACTTGACTGTGGCGAGGTCCTATTGGAAAGGTCGGGGACCCGCAGTCAATGGCCTCTTACCAGCTCTATATGCTCTTCCCCTCATGTTTTTGCCTGGGTTAGGGAAACTTTTCTTCCTCTTCCATAAGTTTTGCCTTTACTTTTTGTCCTCCACTACCCTTAAACTCTTCTCTAGAAGTCTATATTTATTTATCAAGGGCACAAACTCCCTTATTTCTAAGGCTATCATTGCATTCTTAATTTCTGGATTCAGTCCTACTTCAAACTTAATAGCCTTCCATGCTTCATCATGGTTAATCTTCTGGTAAGAGGAGAACTTAGACAACTCCTCAAACTTAGTGATGTATTGGTATACTAACATGTTACCATGTCTGAGTTAGAGAAATTCGATCTCCTTCTCAACCCATATAGTACTTGGAAAGTACTTTTCCAGGAAAATGTCCTTTAACAGTTGCCAGGTGATCTACCTCCTCTGGTGAGTTAGCAGTTCTCTGGCCCCTCGCCACCAACAGTCAGCTTTATCCTTTAGTATATATGCAGAAAGATAACTTACTGATCATTAGTGCAGCTCATCACCTCGAAGATCTTTTCTAATTCCCTTATCCACATTTCGGCTATTGTTGGGTGATAGCCACCTTGGAAAGAAGGTGGTATAGTTCTCAAGAACTCATATAGACCATTATCATTTCCACCCACCTAGTTGTTTTCATTATTTTCTCCATTTAGGTTGTTACTATTTTGGAGATGTTGCAGAATTTGATTGGTGGCTGTGACTTGGTCTCGAATTGCTGAAGCCAAGTTGTACAGGATTTCTTCTGAATTGTTTATTGTGTTCCTCCTCCGTGTTTCCATATCCTACTATTAGACTAAGCATGCAAAAGAAGAGGAAGGAAAAATTTATGTAATTTTTACATTTTTGATTAATTCTTCACTATCAATGGAAATTTTGTATAATCGCATTGATGATTTGGTGAAGGTTTTTTATGAGTGCAAATCCTTTCGTGGATTGTAAGTGTATATTATCTAATTAGTAATTTCAAGGCTCTATTATAAGGTCCACGAAATTTAAACTAAAGTTTCTTATATCTTACATAAGATAATAAATATGGGTGTTGTCTCTTGATGAACTGAATCATTATTAGTCCATCACCAATAAATTAAACGTAATGCACATGTACTTCTGATTTACGAGAGGATACTGACAATAACAATTATTTTTTTAAGGAAATAAAGCTACTTCACTTATTTTTTTATTTTTTGAAAGTAATGTTTGCAATTTGGAATTGTATTATACACGATTTGATAATCACCAAAGTGGTCAAATCATTAAGAAAATTAGTTTCAAATTGCAAAATAGTTTTATTTTCAATTACGCATAAAATTTGATGTTTATACATGACATGATGATTGTCTACTTGTGAGTAAATTAAAGTTTATTATTATAAGATAACTTGATTTTTGTGATGAGACGGTGAAAGCATTTTCCCATTATGCAATTAGAATTAATATATTAAATTGATATGTTTGGTTATCATATAACTCATAATTGATGTATGTTTCCACTGCATCCGTGCACCTAATTTTCGTATTTGTCACATTATATACCTGTATGTACCTATATTGACATATTTATTAATGACCCCAGTAAAATGTACACTCTTTATGTTACTATGATAAAGTTGACGATAATGAAGTTTTAAATTCATAATATAATATGTACAATGTTTGATGATGGTTGTTATATAATTTCAATAGACATTATGAATGGTTTTGTTCGCTAAAGTGAGAGAACCTTGAATCCTCGTGTCTATAAGATTATATAAATAATTGTTATGACCAATTAATTTGATGTCTATGGTATGAATAATTTGTGATAAAGGGGAAAATTGAGTGTTTAATTGTTATATTTTATCACCTAATTAGTAGTAAACTTGTGATTATTTCCCTACTTGTCGTTATACTTTGTTTTGCATACTGCTCTGGTTTGTTTTATGTTTATAGGTGAGCAAAAGAGGACAAAAAAGTAAGGGAAAACACTCATGTGAGGAGCCATATGAATTTGGAACATGTTGAGGAGGAAGCAAGGAGGAAACCTTGAAGAAATAGGCAAGAAACGAGCTTGGCAGCTCTAAACACGGCCAGGTCGTGCTCTGTGCAAAGAACATGGTTTCTTCCATATTTTCAAGTTAGGGGTGTGACAGTTTAGGTAATTAGCCTATAAATAGGCATGTATGCTCTTGAAAAAGACATATTATCATTAATAATATTGAGAGTGTTTTTTCTTTGGTTCTTCAAAGAACTTTTCTGAACTTATCAAGATTTTCTTGTGGTGTTTAAGCAAGACTGATCACTCACAATTTTCTTCCTCTTTCTTGAGTGTAGTGTCTACAATATTTCTTATATCTTTGGTTCTTATCTCTTTATAGATAATGGGTCAAGGTCACTTTTCTTTTTATTTATTTTGTTATCAATATGAATTAGAACACGATACTTCCAATTGGATCCTACATGGATTTCGGGTCTCATTACTCTTGGTGAGGTTCATATCAGGGGTTCACATCATTTGGTATCAAAGCCTAAGTTCTAAATCAAGTTTAATTTATCCTATTTATTTGTTTTCTTATTATTATTTCATCTTGCTATGTTGTAATTTTTTATGTGTTCTTCATTCTTCTTATCTTTTAATTTTCTTTTAATTTCTTGTGTTCCTAGTTCAAGTGCATATTTTAAAAAAAGAAATGCAAAAAAAAAAAATTAGAACCCATTATTGTTAAAATTCAAGTTTTCCACCTAGATTTTGTAATATGATCTTTAAAAAAAAAGTGATCTAGTAATTCTAATTGCATTAAAAAAATTTTCTTGCTTTGATCTTTTATTTCATTTGTTTTTCTTACTTTGGTTATTTTTCTTATCTCAATTGTTTCCTTTCCTCTAGTCATTGATTTCTTTCTATTTTAGTTGCTTCTTGTAGTAATTTTCTTATTCAATTGTTGATCTTGTCTTTAATTTCTTTTTTTCCTAAAGTTACATTGCTTTGTTCCTTTGCTTCTTCAAATTCTATTTTTTTTTCTTTTTTCTCCTTTACTCTTTCATATTATTAGTTGAGTTTGGATTGTTGAAAGAAGATTTTTGTTCGAGTTTAATAAAGAATTGAAAGAGGGGACTGAGAGAGGAACAAGGCAAGAGAGTGTGAGCTTATAAGAGGGTAAAATCCAAAATTTGAGTAAACACAAGTGTGAGTTCCATTAATCTTGAGAAAAACACATGAGTTAGTGTTGTGAGAATGTTTTTTACTCTAACATTGTTTTGTAGGAAAATTATGTCACACAACAAAGGCAAAAATACTTCCGAAGGTGTGTCGGGAATGGTGGATCCAAAGTTGATGATGGAAGCTTTAGTAAGTGAGATGAGAAGAGTTTTCAGAGTCGAGATGGAGTAGATTCTTGAACGGTTAGATCGAGTAGAGAATGCATGTATGGAAGAATCATAAAACACTCCTAATATATGTAGGAGGGGGAGAGTTCAATTAAAGGAAAATGTTGAAGATGAAGATTATTATAGAGATGGTTTTGATGGAGTTGATAGGGATTTAAGTGATAACAATATGAGATATGGTGGGAGGTTTAGAGAATTCAGGAATAGGGTTGATAATAATTTAGAAAGTATTAAAATGAAAATTTCACCTTTCCAAGGTAAAAATGGTCCAAAAGTTTATTTAGAATTAGAGAAAAAGATAGAGTTGGTGTTTGATTGTCACAATTATTCTGAGTTGAGAAAGGTAAAATTGGCTGCCATTAAATTTACTGAATATGCTATTATTCGGTGGGATCAATTGATTTTAAGCTGGAGACGAAATGGAGAAAGACCCATTGAGACATAGGAGAAGATGAAAGTAGTTATGAGAAAGCGATTCATTCCAAGCCATTATCATAGAGACTTGTTTAAGAAATTGCAAAGCCTTACTTAAGGGTCTAAAAGTGTTGAAGACTACCATAAGGAGATGGAGATAGCCATGATTTGAGCCAATGAGGAGGAGGACCGAGAAGCTACAATGGCGAGATTGTTAGTTGGCTTAAACCATGATATAGCAAATATGGTAGAGTTGCAACATTATGTGGAGTTGGATGACATGGTGCACATGGCCATAAAGGTGGAGCAACAACTAAAAAGGAAGGGATCCTCACAATTAGGACAAAATTCGAGTTCTTCTTCAACATGGAAGTCGAATTGGAGTAGGAAGGATGACAAACCCAAGGCTGAACCTTCCAAAGAAAATAAGGAGGCACACCAAACCAAGGTAAAACTATTTCCCAACCTTCTAGAACTAGAGATGTAAATTTCTTTAAGTGTTTGGGAATAGGTCATATTGCTAGTCAATGTCCAAATAAAAGAGTAATGATATTGAAAGATGATGGTGACATTGAGACCGAAGGTGAGTCTGATAATGAGTCTATGCCCCCTTTGGAGGATGCAAGTGACGTTGAATATCCGATTGATGGAAAAATTTTAGTTAAAAGGCGAGCCCTTAGTGTGCAAATCAAACAAGATGAAAAGGTACAACGTTATACTAGATATTATGTTAATAATAAAGTATGTAGCATGATTATTTATGGGGGAAGCTGCACTAATGTAACTAGCACTAGTTTGGTTGAAAAATTGAATTTGGCCACTTTAAAGCATCCAAAGCCATATAAGCGCTACAATGGTTGAATGATTGTGGAGAAATTAAGGTGACTAGGCAAGTGTTGGTGTCAATCTCCATTGGAAAGTACAAAGATGAAATTTTATGTGATGTGGTGCCAATGTAGGCGGGACATATTCTTTTGGGAAGACCATGGCAGTTTGATAAACATGTAATTCATGATGGTTATACCAACAGATACTCCTTTGTACATGATAAAAGAAAAATCACTATTGTGCCCTTAACCTTAAAGGAAGTGTTTGAAGATCAAGTGAAGTTAAAAAAAGAGAGTGACATTAAAAAAAGTGAGTGATGCTTCAAAAGAAAGAAAGGCTGAATCAAGAGAAAGAGTAGGATATGTTGAAAGAGAAAAAGAAATGTTAGCTAATGAGAAAACAAAAGAGAGAAAACAAATGAATTTTTATGCAAGAGAAAGTGAAGCCAAAAGAGCATTGTGTTGAAATAAGCCTTTAATTGTAATTTTATACAAAGAGACTTGTTTAAGTATTAATGAACTTAACTCTTCTTTTCCTAGTGTTATAGCTTCTCTTTTGCAAGATTATGAGGATGTATTCCCCGAAGAAATACCCAACGGCTTACCACCAATTAAGGAAATTGAGAATCAAATAGATTTTATACCCAGAGCATCAATTCTAAATAGGCCAACCTGTAGAAGCAATCCTGAGGAGACAAAAAAACTTCAAAGGTAGGTTGGAGAGCTCATGGAAAAGGGGTATGTACGAGAGAGCATGAGTCCTTATGCAGTTCCAGTGTTACTTATTCCTAAGAAGGATGGGACATGAAGGATGTATGTTGATTGCCGTGTTATTAATAATATCACTGTAAAATATAGACATCTCATTTCTAGATTAGATTATATGCTTGATGAATTGCATGGTTCTTGTGTTTTTACAAAAATTGATCTTAAAAGTGGATATCATCAAATTAGGATGAGAGAAGGAGATGAATGGAAAACTAATTTTAAAATAAAATATGGTTTATATGAGTGGTTAGTTATGCCATTTGGATTAACTAATGCACCAAGTACTTTCATGAGATTGATGAATCATGTTTTGCGTGCTTTTATTGGAAAATTTTTAGTTGTATACTTTGATGATATTCTGTTTTATAGAAAAAACTTGAATAAACATGTTGAGCATTTAAAACTTGTTTTAGATGTTTTGAGAAAAGAAAAGTTGTTTGCTAATATCAAGAAGTGTACCTTGTGCACAGATATACTTGTATTCCATGGATTTGTTATTAGTGCTAAAGGAATTGAAGTGGAAGAAGAAAAGGTAAAGACAATTTAAGATTGGCCAAGTCCTACAAATGTGGGTAATGTTAGAAATTTTCATGGGTTGGCTAGCTTTTATAGAAGGTTTGTAAAAGATTTTAGTAGTTTAGCTGCACCTTTGACTGAAGTCATAAAAAAGAATGTGGATTTTAAGTGGAGTGATGAACAAGAAAAGGCATTTAATTTGATTTAAAAAAAATGATTAATGTACCCTTACTTTCTTTACCTACCTTCACAAAAAAATTTAAAATTGAGTGTGATGTCTCAGGAACAAGTATTGGAGCTATTCTAATGCAAGAAAGGCATCCAATTGCCTACTTTAGTGAGAAACTAAGCGAAGCAATCCTAAGCTATACCACATATGACAAAGAGATGTATGCATTGGTTAAGGCATTGAAAACTTGGCAACACTATCTTTGGTCAAAAGAGTTTGTGATTCACACTTATCATAAATCTTTAAAGCATTTGAAGGGTCAACACAAGCTAAGCAAGCGACATGGAAAATGGGTGGAGTTTAGTGAAATATTTCCTTATGTGATTAAGTACAAGAAAGGTAAGGAAAACATCGTGGCTGATTCATTGTCTCAAATGAATGTTTTACTTTCTACTTTAGATGCAAAGTGCTTGGTTTTGAATATATAAAAGACTTGTATGTTGATGATTCCAATTTTAATAATGTATTCAATGCATGTGAGAAAGTGGCATTTGGTAAGTTCTTTAGGCATAATAGATTTTTGTTTAGAGAAAATAAATTGTGTGTGCCTAAATGTTCATTACGTGACGTGCTTCTTAGAAAAGCTCATGGAGGTGCTTTGATAGGGAATTTTGGTATATCCAAGACTTTGAGTGTTTTGCATGAACATTTCTTTTGACCTCATATGAAACGTGATGTAGAACAGTTATGTGAAAGTGTATCATTTGTAGACAAGCTAAGTCTACAACTAAACCTCATGGTTTATATACTCCTTTGCCTATACCTAGTGAACCTTGGATGAACATATCTATGGATTTTGTGTTAGGCTTACCTAGGTCAAAAAGGGGTAAGGATTCTATATATGTGGTTGTTGATAAGTTTTCTAAAATGGCACATTTCATACTATTTCATAAAAGTGATGATGTATCATATATTGTTGATTTGTTTTTCAAAGAAATTGTGAGATTGCATGGCATGCCTAAGAGTATTGTGTCTGACAGAGATGCAAAATTCTTAAGCTATTTTTGGAAGATTTTGTAGGGTAAGTTAAGGACAAAACTTTTATTTTCTACTACTTGTCACCCACAAATTGACAGTCAAAATGAAGTAGTTAATATGACTTTATCTACTTTGTTACGTGCCATAATACAAAAGATTTTGAAATCATAGGAGGAATGTTTGCCACATGTTGAGTTTGCATTTAATATGAGCATACATTTTGCAAGTAAGTTTTCTCCTTTTGAAATTGTGTATGGGTTTAATCCATTAACTCCTTTGGATTTAACTCTTTTACCTATGGTTGATAGTGTTAACTTAGATGGAAAGAAGAAAACTAAATTTGTTAGGCAGATTCATGAAAAAGCTCGACAAAACATTGAGAGAAAAACTGAGCCATATGTCAAACAAGCTAATAAGGGGCACAAGAAAGTTGTATTTTAGCCCAGGGATTGGGTTTGGTTGTATATGAGGAAGGAAAGGTTTTCAGCTTAAAGGCAATCTAAATTACTTCCAAGAGAGGATGGTCCATTTCAAATGATTAAAAGAATCAACGATAATACCTACAAATTAGATCTTCTAGGTGAGTATAAAGTTAGTGTAACTTTTAATGTTTTTGACTTGTCTCCTTTTGATGTAGGTGATGATTTGAGGACAAATCCTTTTCAAGAGGAGGGGAATGATGAGATTATGGCTAGGGCTGATAAACGAAAATGGAATGCAAACCCGCTTCAAGTCCCAATTGGACCTATCACAAGAGCTCGGGTTTAAATATTCAAAGAAGCACTTAATGGTCTAATTCTAGAGGTTCATCAAGGAGAAAATTGCAATACTAGTAAAGAAGAGTCAAGACTGGTCCATATCATTAAAATCCACTTAACTATGGGCCAAGACCCACCAATATGAATATGGACCTAAAGTACAAGAAGATTGAAGGCTAAAGACTGAATATAGTCCCAAAATAATGGATTTATTTAATGGCCCAATTTAACCTACGTTTTTTTTTCTAATTTATTTACTTGTAGTGTTTTCTTCATTTGACTAGGAAAGTTTCCTCTTTGATAGTTTCTAGAATAGTTTACTATTTCTAATTTTTCTTGACTTGTAGGAGTTTTCTATGAAGTTTTCCTTGTTTGTTTAGGTAATTGGCCTATAAATAGGCATGTATTCTCTTGAACAAGACAGATTATCATTAATAATATTGAGAGTGTTTTCTCTTTCGTTCTTTAAAGAACTTTTCTGAACTTATCAAGATTTTCTTGTGGCGTTCAAGCAAGACTTATCACTCACAATCTTCTTCCTCTTTCTTGAGTGTGGACTCTACAATATTTCTTATTCCTTTGGTTCTTATCTCTTTATAGATAATGGGTCAAGGTCACTTTTCTTTTTATTTATTTTGTTATCAATCTGAATTAGAACATGATCCTTCCAATTGGATGCTATATTGATTTCAGGTCTCACTACTCTTGGTGAGGTTCATATTATGGGTTCACATCACTACTTCTATGAAATCCATGTGTTTCCAAAGCATGTCTCCATGAATATAACTTCATATTTATTTTCTCTTTCGATTCACCAACTAGTACTATATCATCTATGAAAATCATATAACGAGATCCCGAATCTTAGATATGTTTAGTAACTGCATCCCAAATTAAGTTAAAAAGATATAGACTTAGAGATGAACCTTGATGTAGTCCTATAGTTGTGAAAAAATCTTTTGTGTCCCCATTTTGTGTTCTCATGCAAGTCATGATCTTATCGTACATATCTTTAATTGCTCAAATATAAGCAATATGTACTCTTTTATTCTCTAAAGTTTTTCATAAAACCTCTCTCAGCACTCTATCATACACCTTTTCCAAATCGATGAAAACCATATGTAAATATTTTTTATTTATGATATCTCTCCATCAACCTCCGTAGTAAGTAAATTGCTTCCATGGTAGACCTTCCTAACATGAAATCAAATTGATTCTTTGTGACTTGAGTTTCTTTTCTTAATCTTTATGACTTTAATTTGTTCTTCAGTTACTCCAAGGGGCTTCATGCTGGTTCATACTATATTGAATTCCTTCAAGTGTTTGTATGGGTCTTCACGTGCAAGATCATGAAAATTAAGTAAAAGATGAATCAAACTAGATTTTAATTCAAAATTGACATTCTAATCCATATTGGAAAAAGTAATGCATAAAGGCTGTTGGTATAAATCTAGAGCTGCAAACTCTTTCAAAGTGGGATGCTTGGCCATCATTACTTCCTCCTTCTCTTGATTAGTCTCCTCTTGGATTTCCCTTTTGTGCCTATATATAGATTTTTCAATATTTGGATTGCACTGTATATTCTGAAAATTAGCAGAATGAGTCATAGGCATAAATCAAAGTAAATTTTCACAAAAGATAATGGATGCAATCCCAAGCAACGATGCAAAAATTTGGTGTATACTGTCGCAAGTACACCAAATTAATATCTTACCTCAATACTAACCTATAGCAATGGGAGCAAGGGTCGATCCTACAAGGATTGATATTACCTTTTGTGAACCAAATAAATTGGGGTTGAATATTGTAAATAAAGTGGAAAAGTAAAAAGATAATTATTACAAATAATAAAAGAGAGTGATTAATGATGAAAGCGTTGGTTTTGGTTGATATCCACTATCAAGAATTTTCATTGATCATTGATAACATAATCAATCTTAAATTTGATATCTATCATTGAGATTCTATCCTTGTTACTCCTTAAGTTTAGCAATTGATGATGATCCCATCAACTTACCTTAGTTAACAAGTAATCTTCAGCACATCAGTAAAGTATAACTTATTAATCGTATGAAAAATTAGAGAAACTGATAGAGTTAAAACTACATAGAAACATAGACTATATTTAATTTAGTTAATCATTCACCATAGGTTTAATAATTCATAATCATATAATTATTAACCCTATTTTCCTCTTAAATCTTGATGATGAAAACTTTGTTCAATATATGATTCAACATTAGATTGAAACAATGAAATCATTAGTGTGCACTCTATATATCAATTGGAACAATCATGGGAATAAGAATTAATGAAGAATCATTACTCAATTAAAATTGAACTAATAAACTCAAATCCACTTCTCACAATGCATAAAAGATCCTCGAGGTTTCAATCTTCCTCAACCAACAAAAAAGAAATTAACTATGCAAGACCATAAGAGAATCTAAGAAAAGAAGAGAAAAATATAATTTAATGATTTTTGATGCTTTCTTTCCCTCCTATTTATAGATTGAATACTCTTAAATGAAGTAGGATTGTTTCTAGGTCAGTTCTTGGCCCATCGGACTTCAATTGGAGTCAAAATAACCTAATTTTTGCAAATCCCACACTCTAGTAAGATAGCGGGCATTGCAGTGCTTCGACAATTTTGGGACTCGGCACCATAGTGCTTCAAATTATTGGTACCATGACACTGCGACGCTTTAGGCAAGTGCCACAACCCCTTGTATTTTGTGCTCGTCAACACTGTGGCACTCTAGATATGCTATATTGCGGTACTGTAGTACTCTTTTATGAGCACTGCGACTCCCAATTTTTTTTTGGAATATTCAAAGTGCTTAACACAAAAATTATATATCTCTGTCTTATCATTCCATAGCCACTGTAATGACCTCAATTAGAGTTCATATGAGAGATACATGCCTCAATTAATGATAAAAGGTCAAAAATCAACATTTTTCCTTGATGTTTCTCCTATTTTCCTCTTCTTTTCTTCTTTTTTATTCCTAAAACTTAAAAAAAACTAAGCTACTTCCTAAACATATTTTACTTAAATAAAACAAAAATTAAGTTTAAATATATTAAAATCATGCTTACTTATGCACACATCAATGTATATAGTGAAAATCAAAATTTTTCTTGAGAGGCCAACGTCACGACAGTAGATATCCATTATCGCAACACCAAGACTTCAAATTAAATTTTCTAGAATCCAAAAAAACCAATGTTGCAAAGCCATATTCCCATATTTGATACGCATTGAACCTATAAAATAATTTCAATTTTTAAGATGCATCACAAGGGACTTAAGTACTTTTCACCCAAGAACCCTAAGTAATAGAGAGCCAAGGCACCCAATCCACTCTAAGTGACCAAGAATGGGTAAGAAATACCAAATCCAGAAAGAATTTACCCCATTCATGTGATTTCCTCTCGAATTTTGTGTTAAATTCAATCATGAATCACTTATCTAGCTGAGAATCCACACATTTAGAACCCTAACCACTTTGATACTTTGAGGTAACAATTGAATTGCAATTCATTGGATTTTGGTTATAATTTTTGAGTTTATTTTACTTTGGACTGCTGTGCTACTTTGCTTGTTGGATTATTGTGTGTTTGGAAGCATTGAGATTGGGAATTAAAGATTTGGAAGTGCTAAGGTAGAAGTGCACACTAGGTTCCTAACAAAAGTCCCCTACCTATTTAACATGGCTATTGACACATAGACTGACACTCAGGTTGACACTAGTATTGACACCCCACTAGCACCAATTTAAGCACCGTTTTTAATCCCTTCTAAGTCTAAATTATGGCACCAAAGAGCATCTAATTCAGACCATCAAAGAAGAAGAAAAGGGTAGAATAGCAACTGACCTAGTATTTTCATGAACGAAGAAGTTTATAATCACCATATCAAGATGGTTATAAACAAGAGCATCATATAGGAGAGAAAGCTTGAGCTTTCAGACTAGTACTTGCCCTATAAAGGGGCTCTACTAATAGAGGTTGAGAATTGTTTTGTAAGCACCACATAGAAAGGGTGTTGCTTATGGTGTAGGAGTTATGCTTCAACGATACAATACATAAGCAACATGTAGCTATAGTAAGGGGTAGGCAGGTGCTATTCACAACCCAGGTGATTAATGCCTACTACTCTTTGTTGGACATCAAAAAGGATGAGTGTAGATTTTACTTAGGGAGAGATTAACCTGAGGGATGTAATTAGCATAATATACACACTAGAGGCCCAGTGGAGATTGACCAGTAATGGTGAGCCTAGCCACTTCAATTCAAGTTCCATGAATAAACATGTGAAGGATAGGTATTACTTCATGCCTAACAATTTGATGTTTGTGTCATAAAAAATTGATGTAAAGATGGAGTAGCATAAACACATGAAAAACTAGATGGACATTACTCAATTCAGGTGGCAAAGCCAAATAATAAGCTACTAGGCCGATCTTATAAAGAATTTCAAATGGACTTATATACCGTGGACTTAACTTCCTTTTTTCCCAAATCTTACTACTTTCATAGGCGATGTCTTTAAGAAGACATGTTCACCTATAGAAAATTCCAATGGTCGACGTCAATATCAACATAAGCTTTTTTTCTACTTTAAGCTACTAATAACCTTTCCTTAATTAACTTTACCTTGTCAAGCGCATCTTGTACCAAATTAGGGCCTAAAATCTTAGTTTCACCCATATCAAACTATCCGATCGGAGAATGGCAATGTCTACCATATAATTCCTCAAAAGTGGCCATTTGTATACTGGCTTGGTAGCTATTGTTATAAGCAAATTTACCTAGGGGAAAGAATCTTTCCCAACTACATTGAAAATTAAGTACACATGCCCGAAGCATGTCTTCCAATATTTGGATGGTTCGTTCAGATTGTCCATCTAATTGAGGATAGAAAGCAATACTAAGATTTAGCTTCGTGCCCAAAACTTCTTGAAAGGCTTTTCAAAAATGAGCTGTGAATTGTGGTCCTCGATCAGAAATAATCGATATCGGTACCCCATGAAGTCTTACTATCTCATTTAAATACATATTTGTATATTAAGCTACATTATATGTGGTTTTCATTGGTAGAAAATGTGCTGATTTAGTCAACCTATCAATGATCACCCATATTGAATCAAACCTTTTTGGTGTCCACGTTAGACCTGTAACAAAATCTATAGTTATTCTCTCCCAATTCAATTTAGGTATTTCTATTTGTTGATGTAACCCTGCAAGCCTTTAATGTTCTGCCTTAACTTGTTGACATGTTAAACACCGAGAAACATAATCAGCTATATCTTTCTTCATACCATCCCAGCAATAAATTTCTTTAAAATCTTGATATATTTTAGTTGATCAAGGATGAATGGTATGCATAGATTAATGGGCTTCTCCTAGAATCTCTTTCTTGAGTTCTTCTTTATTAGGTACACATAACCGCTTGTCCAATCTTAGAATTCCTTCATAGTCTACAGTAAATTCAACATTACTGTAATTCTTCACCTCTTTAATTTTCTTGCATAAATAGGCATCCTCTTCTTGTGTTTTTTTCACCTACTCAACTAAAGATGATTGAAATTGTATATGGGTCAATAGTATCCCAAGTTCCTTTACTTCCAATACTACCCTACGACTTTTCAACTTATACATTTCTTTAATCAACGGCCTCCTTATCATTGTGATATGAGCCAAACTACTCATTGACTTCCTACTTAATGCAGCTACTACATTGGACTTACCTGGATGATATAATATTGTACAGTCATAATCTTTAAGTAATTCCATCCATCGTCTTTGTCTCAATTTAAGATCTTTTTGTTGAAAAATGTATTTGAGACTTTTATGATCTGTACAGATTTCACATGTCTCACTATACAGATAATGCCTCCAAAATTTGAGAGCAAAAACCACTACTGCCATTTTCAAATCATGAGTCGGATAATTTTGCTCATGTGGTTTAAGATGTCTAGATGCATATGCAATGACTCGACCATGTTCCATCAACACACACTCTTAATCCAATTCTCGATGCATCACAGTATACTGTATATCCTCCAGTACCTGAGAGAATTGTAACAACTCCATTTATGTAATTTTTTTTTTTTTAAATACCATGAAGTTATTACCTCGTTACAACTTAACTCAATATAACATTTATTTAATTTATACAATACTGAGTTTCCATACACACTATTATTTTACAAACTACAAACCATTATTTTACAAACATTTGTAAAAAGATACATATTAGTTCTAATCATCTATATCGACTACTTCCGGGGACACTGGTTCGGGTGGCACGTCCACCGGAATCTCAGTTACATCTACGACAGTTACATCAGAAATAACTGGAAGTTGCCCAAGGTAGGGCACCTCGATCCAACGTACAGAGATAATAAGTGTCATAGAGAATATCTGCATATTTATTCTTCTGAACATGATATGGAAATATAGTGAGAATTAAATCCCAGTAAGTTCAACAATAAATCATAATTTACCATCAATATAGTTCATCACGTCATGTTCAGCTGTATAAACTACAGAAAATATCTTTAGGTCACATGAATGCACTTTATCATGCACATGAAAATTATACAGTTATGACATGTATGGCATGAATAACTATTTTTCGAATTTCATATGATGGCTATCCACTTATTCTTACTTCAAGCTACCCCGGTCAGGGTGAGTATTCTCTACTTTTCGGTACGGGCTTATCTCGCTCCGTCCGACATGGCACACTTTCTCTTTCTTTTCTTATTAACATGATCATAACCGTTGGTAGGGCGTCCCCTACTGGTGCACCACACGGATTGCCATGTGACCGTGCTCATTTCTTTTCTTTTCACAATGATAGCCAAAAATATGCTTTCAATAACAAGTATGTTCATCAAAATATAACTATTACCATAAATCATTGGTAATCATGCCATGAACATAACCATTTAAAATATCACTTTATAAAACATTTCCATGTCAAAATTCCATACTAATACCTTAGTAACTGGATAGTAATTGTAGTCTGTAAACAGCGCACCAGAAAAGTTCCCAGGAAAGAGAGGTGGGTCACTAATGGACACGCTTAAGTACCATGTCTTTCCTTGCCAGAGCTTTCCTTAGACATGCACTTTTCACAAATCACAATTTTGTTTTCCAGTAACTAGAATAATTCTTTTCTGATGTGAAAATACTGCAACCACGGAGCATACTAAGATTTTTCAAATAAAAACCGGCACTTTCAAAACTTCTTGTAAATTTATATGAGTACTAGGGTAAATTCCATGTTAAAAATTACACACTTAAAATGGTAGTAAGTTCATGCAATGGCAATGGCTATGGCTATACTAGTCATTTATTAAGATTCATCTTCTTTTTTAAATACTAATTTTATTTCTTTATTTTCTTGATGCAGGTTTTCATCCTATCTAACCTTCTCTTACTAATCAGAGCATAACTCCCTCAATTTAACTCTGATGTAGGTGATCTTGGTGTCTATTTCAAGATAAAACAATTATCTAAAACTATTATGTTGAACATTGTAGCGAAAAATTAAGAAACAAAGGTGATATTACTCCATCAAAGTACATGATAGTTCCTCTCGGATAGGTTCTGACCTTTACTGACTAATTAGACCATATCTCCCAAATTGGAACTCCAAATTGCGTTATTCCAGTTGGTAAAAATCCATGAGCCATATATCTATAATTGTTATGTTGGCGCGCTATTTTAATTCCCTACAGAATATTCCCAGAAATTCAAAAACTAAAGCATTAATAACATACTCTTCCCTGAATAAACATTTTCTGACCTCTGCTTACTAATTGGCCCATATCTACCACATGTGAACTCCAAATGGAATGATTCCAGTGGCTAAAAATCCATGACACACATATCTTTAATTCTTATGTTGACCATTTATTTTAATTCCCTACCAATAATTCCCAGAAATTAAATTACCGAAGCTATCCTAACATATTCTTCCCTGATGATTCATTTTCTGACCTTTGACTACTAATCAGACCATAGCTACCTCATATGGACTCCAAATGGAATGATTCCAGTGGCTAAAAATCCATGACACATTTATCTTTAATTCTTATGTTAACCATTTATTTTAATTCCCTACCAATAATTCCCAGAAATTAAATTACCGAAGCTATCCTAACATATTCTTCCCTGATGATTCATTTTCTGACCTTTGACTACTAATCAGACCATATCTACCTCATATGGACTCCAAATGGAATGATTCCAGTGGCTAAAAATCCGGGACACATATATCTTTAATTCTTATGTTAACAATTTATTTTAATTCCTTATAGATTGTTCCCAGAAATTAAAATACCGAAACTTAAAATTCTGCCACCCATAGCCATAACCATGCAGAACTATCTACACCAACCTAAGTATTCAAACATACATCACATGCAAGATCAATATGTAACATGATATAGCAACATCATGACCAATCATAAAAGTTCTAAGATCAAAATCTCATATAAATATTATAAGTTTCAAAAGTTTTCTTCAAAAAGAAATATTGTTAAACTTACCTTTAGCTTTCTAAACTTCTCCTTCTTCTTCCTTCCTTTCTTCTTCTCTCTTCTCTCCTTTCCTCACTCTACCTTGCTTCTATTTCTCTCTCTTTCTCACTTGGACGAAATTAAAGTGTTGTAAGGGTGGGTTCTCTTATATAGACCACCAAATAATTCACCTTTCATGATCATGGATCTACCTTATCACAATTAAGATACACTTTGTTGAATTTTTGGAAAACAAACAACTTATGTTCTTGTCTTCCTCTTCCTTAGTCAAGATATGCATAGGAAAAGGAGATTTGTATTTTGAAAATTATGATGATATGTTCTTAAGATAAGGGACAAGGTCCCTTTGATTTAGGGATTCATTTAATTTTTCTTTTGTCTTAATCAATTATGATAGGTTGCCTTTTTAAGTGGCAAATTTCTAGCCCTTCAATCTCCATTATTTGGTTGATATTATTTGTGTGGGCTATGAATGTTTTGTCCTAATACCATGTATTATCATACCACTTGCTAAAATTATGAGTGAAGGATATAGATGTTTTTGTCCTAAAGCCTTGTATTATCATGCCACTTGCCTAAATGATGAATGTAGAATCACACCACTTGCTAAATTTTTGTCTTAATGCCATGTAACCTAATCTTTATTCTTATTATTATATCATCATCTAATTTATTTTATTTTATTTTTCCTCTTGGATTTGGGCTTATTCTTACCCATTATGGGCTTGTCCTACCCATTTTCTTTGCTTTGGATAAAATTCTTCCTTTCTTGGTGGGCTTGGTCACATTTTCATAATTTTTGGGCTATTGGTGAAATTACTATATCCTAGTCCAAGTCTATGTTTAATTTCTTGTTTAGGTTATCCAATGGGCTTGCTAGAAACTTATGTGAAGTGGAAAAACTCTATATGAAGTGTCCATAGGTAAAAGCCCAATGTATGGGTAAAGATTTTAAACTTAGTAACTATAGTTCTTGAATTAGGAAAAATTACCCTAATTCAATGTTCTTTGAAATTTTAAGACCTTTACTTCTTTCTAAAAATTTATCTTCCTTATCCAAGAATTTTGCATCTCTTTAGTATGTTATTTCTAATTTCTTTCCTATTAGATTTTCCTTCTTTATTTGTTCTCTTAATGTTAGAAACATTTTCTATGCATATACATAAGGTGAAGAATTTCTAAGGATTATATTTCCTTAGATATCTAAAATATTGTCTAATAAATTTTATTTCCTTAATTAAATTTTTTATGTACCTTTATCAATAAAAGAAACGAAATTAAGGATGTTACATTTCTCTCCCCCTAAAAGAAATTTTGTCCTCAAAATTTCAGAAATTACCTTATAAGAACAATTGCGGATATTTCTTCCTCATGACTTCTTCCAGCTCCCAAGTTGCTTCTTCCGGAGTCAAACCTTCCCATAACACCTTAACTAGGGGAATGGTTTTATTTCTCAGTTGCTTCACGTCAGTGTCCAATATGGATGCAGGTACTAGCTGGTATGTCATGTTCTCCTTTATTTGGATTGGTTCATCCAGTATTATATGTGATGAATCTGAAAGATACTTCCGCAGCTGTGATACGTGGAAAACATTATGCAGGTTGGACAAATTAGGTGGGAGAGCAACTTGATATGCTGATGTCCCAACTTTCTTTAGAATTTGGTAGGGTCCTAAAAATCGCGGACTTAGCTTTCTTGTTTTGAGAGACCTACCAACTCCAGTAGTCGGGGAAAGTTTCAGAAATACATGGTCTCCTTCCTCAAACTCTAGAGGTCTATGTCTCTTATCGTAGTAACTCTTTTGCCGACTCTGAGCTGTAAGTATTTTGTTTCGTATCATCCTGATTTGTTCAGTGGTTTGTTGAACTAAATCAGGACCTAACAAGTTCTTTTCTCCTACCTCGAACCAACATAGTGGAGATCGGCACTTTCTACCGTATAAAGCTTCATAGGGGGCCATCTTAATGCTAGAGTGATAGCTATTATTATAAGCAAACTCTACTAAAGGTAGGTACTTATCCCATCCTTTACCTTGCTCTATCACACAGGCCCTCAACATATCTTCTAGGGTTTGAATGGTTCGTTCTGTCTGCCCGTCAGTTTGAGGATGGTAGGCAGTACTGAACCGCAATTGAGTACCAAAAGCTTCTTGCAATGCCTTCCAAAACCTCGACGTGAACCTCGGATCTCTATCAGAAACAATATTTAAGGGAATCCCATGGAGTCTAACTATTTCCTGAACGTACAATTGGGCCAATTTATCTAGTGAAAAGTTTATTTTTATGGGCAAAAAGTGAGCAGATTTGGTTAATCTGTCAACTATTACCCAGATAGAGTCATGTCCCACTGAGGTCTTAGGTAAACCTACAACAAAGTCCATCGAAATACTATCCCATTTCCATTTAGGGATCTCAAGAGGTTGTAGAAATCCCGCTGGCTTTTGATGCTCCACCTTCACCTTTTGACAAATGAGACATTTCGCCACAAACTCAGCAATGTCATTTTTCATCCCTGGCCACCAATACATCCTTTTTAAATCTTGGTACATTTTAGTGCATCCAGGATGGATTGTGTATTTACTTTGATGCGCTTCCTGCAGTATCTTAGTCCTCAACTCTTGTTCTTGAGGGACACAAATCCTTCCCTGATACATGATTGCTCCATCTTCCATTACAGAAAAATTACCTTGGTCTTTATGATCTTGTAAGTATTGATCGTGAGCTTGAGCTTCTTTGATCTGGGCTCTAAGGTTAGACCCTATACTTAAACCATTAATGACTAGATTCTTTGGAGTAAGAGTAGTGGCTAGCTTCAAATTTCGAAACTCCTCTAGCATCTGCATCTCATACACCATCATCTGACCCATATGCAGAGATTTTCGACTCAAGGCATCTGCTACAACATTCGCCTTTCCGGGATGATACTTTATCTCAAACTTGTAGTCATTGAGGAATTCTACCCATCTTCGTTGCCTCATATTTAACTCCTTCTGATCAAAGAGGTATTTAAGACTCTTATGATCACAATATACTTCAAAGGTTGCCCCGTACAAATAGTGTCGCCAAATCTTTAAGGCAAACACTACTGCCGCTAATTCAAGATCATGGGTTGGATAGTTTCCTTCGTGGGGTCTTAGTTGTCTAGAGGCGTAAGCAACTACTCTCTTGTCTTGCATTAACACACACCCTAGCCCTTTCTTTGAAGCATCACTATACACTTCAAAATGTCCTGTGGGGTCTGGAATAATTAAAACAGGAGGAGTGGTCAGTTTTGTCTTCAGCTCCTGAAAACTAGCATCACATTGATCAGTCCATTTGAAAGGACTTCCCTTCCTGGTCAATTTAGTCAATGGCAAGGCTATACGAGAGAAGTTTTGTATAAATCTCCTGTAGTATCCTGCCAAACCAAGGAAACTTCTGATTTCCGTAACCGTCTTTGGTGTCTCCCACTTAATCACTGCTTCCGTCTTGCTAGGATCTACGGCTACCCCTCTATTAGAGATGACATGTCCGAGAAACTTCACCTCTGACAGCCAAAATTCACACTTCTCCAATTTAGCATATAACTTTTTCTCTTTCAGCACTTGCAGCACGATTCGGAGATGTTGTTCATGTTCTTTCTTACTCTTAGAATATATCAAGATGTCATCAATGAACACTACAACAAATTGATCTAGGTAGGGTCGAAAAATGCGATTCATGTAATCCATGAAAATTGCAGGTGCATTCGTTAACCCGAAGGGCATTACGAGAAACTCATAGTGCCCATACCTAGTCCTGAAGGCAGTTTTTGGTACGTCCTCCTCCTTAATCCTAATCTGATGATATCCTGACCGCAAGTCAATTTTAGAAAAGATGGAGGCTCCCTTTAATTGATCCAATAAGTCATCTATCCTAGGGAGAGGATACTTATTTTTGATAGTCACCTTATTCAGCTGTCTGTAATCTATGCATAGTCTCAAACTCCCGTCTTTCTTCTTAACAAACAATACAGGAGCTCCCCAAGGTGATACACTCGGTCTAATGAATTGCTTGTCTAATAGTTCCTCCAACTGCTTCTTTAGTTCTTGTAGTTCCTTCGAGGCCATTCGATATGGTGCAATAGAGATAGGCCCTGTCCCAGGTAGGAGATCAATAGAGAACTCTATCTCTCTCTTGGGAGGTAAGCCTGGAATATCTGATGGAAACACTTCAGGAAACTCGTTGGCTATTGGAATTTCATCAAGTTTCGATTCGACTTCTAGGTTTGATAAATACAAGAGAATGTATCCAAGTACTCCATTCTTCAACTCCCTATTAACTTGATTGACATTTAACATCAATAATTGGACCTCCTCTTTCGGAGTAGAAGGTAGAAATTCAACGGTCTTGTTACAACAATTCAACAAGACTCGATTTCTAGACATCCAGTCTAACCCTAGAATGACCTCAATACCTCTTAAAGGTAAACTGACGAGGTCTACAGAAAAAGTTTTCTCCTGGATGGTGACTTGACAGTCCTTACATACAGAGGAAGTTAATACCCGTTCCCCTGTAGGGGTTACTACAGATAGCTCATAGGGAGTTTCAGAAATAGGGAACTGAAACTTCCTAATACATTCTTCTGATATAAATGAATGACTAGCACCAGAGTCAAATAACACCATAAGAGCAAATCCATAAATATAGCATGTACCTTGAATCATTTTAGAAGATTGAGCTGCCTCTTGGCCGCTCAGGGTGAAAACCCTTCCTTTCACCTGAGGCCTCTGTTCTGGCTGCTTTCCTACATTCTGTGGGCAGTTTTTCGCAAAATGTCCCTTCTGTCCGCAATTGAAGCAGACATCTTGTCCCATGTAGCATGGCCGGTTACCATGCATGCGTCCGCATTTAGCGCACTTGACTGAGGCGAGGTCTTGTTGAAAAGGCCTAGGACCCGCAATCACTGGCCTCTTACCAGCTCCATATCCACTTCTTCTCACGTTCTTTCTTGGGTTGGGAAAATTTTTCTTCCTTTTCCATAGGTTTCGCCTTTGCTTCTCGTCATCCACTGCCCTTAAACTCTTTTCCAGGAGTCTGCATTTATTTATCAGAGGTACAAACTCCCTGATCTCCATAGCTATAACAGCATTCTTTAACTCCGGGTTTAGTCCCGCTTCAAACTTAACCGCCTTCCATGCTTCATCTGGGTTATATCGCAGATAAGAGGAGAACTTAGACAGCTCCTCGAACCTTGCGATATACTGGTCCACGGTCATGCTTCCTTGCCTGAGTTGGAGAAATTCGATCTCTTTCTCTGCCCGTACAGTACTTGGAAAGTACTTTTCAAAGAAAATGTCCTTGAACACTTGCCAGGTGATCTGTCTTCCCTGATGAGCTAAAAGTTCTCTAGCTCCACGCCACCAGTATTCTGCTTCATCCTTTAACATATATGCAGCAAAAATGATTTGCTGCTCTTCAGTACAGCCCATCACTTCAAAGATTTTCTCTAATTCCCTAATCCACCTTTCGGCTACCGTTGGGTCATAACCACCTTGGAAACAAGGTGGTCTAGTCCTCAGGAACTCGGATATGCCATTATCTTTTCCAGCCGTCCGGTTGTTAGGACCAATCTCAACATTTGTGTTATTAGCATTCTGGAGATGTTGTAAAATTTGGTTGGTGGTCATAACTTGGTCTCGAATTGCCGTGGCCAGGTTGTGCAGGGTTTCCTCTGCATTGGTTGCTGGATTCCTCCTTGGTGGTGCCATTTCCTACTATGGTACAAAACAAAGTTATGCTGCTATTGAGGTGATCAAGCCCAATAGTTAGTTCAAAAATATTTAATAGCAGTCATAACACCACCTCGGCATATAGATAAGAAACACTAGTAATTTCTTAACTATATGAGTCACTGATCCCCTACACAGCACAACCACAACATACTCAAGACACTATAAGATCGATTCAGATAACCAACCACCCACTGGCCATCTAGGATCGACCTGCTCTGATACCAATTATGTAACAACTCCATTTATGTAATTTTTTTTTTTTTAAATACCATGAAGTTATTACCTCGTTACAACTTAACTCAATATAACATTTATTTAATTTATACAATACTGAGTTTCCATACACACTATTATTTTACAAACTACAAACCATTATTTTACAAACATTTGTAAAAAGATACATATTAGTTCTAATCATCTATATCGACTACTTCCGGGGACACTGGTTCGGGTGGCACGTCCACCGGAATCTCAGTTACATCTACGACAGTTACATCAGAAATAACTGGAAGTTGCCCAAGGTAGGGCACCTCGATCCAACGTACAGAGATAATAAGTGTCATAGAGAATATCTGCATATTTATTCTTCTGAACATGATATGGAAATATAGTGAGAATTAAATCCCAGTAAGTTCAACAATAAATCATAATTTACCATCAATATAGTTCATCACGTCATGTTCAGCTGTATAAACTACAGAAAATATCTTTAGGTCACATGAATGCACTTTATCATGCACATGAAAATTATACAGTTATGACATGTATGGCATGAATAACTATTTTTCGAATTTCATATGATGGCTATCCACTTATTCTTACTTCAAGCTACCCCGGTCAGGGTGAGTATTCTCTACTTTTCGGTACGGGCTTATCTCGCTCCGTCCGACATGGCACACTTTCTCTTTCTTTTCTTATTAACATGATCATAACCGTTGGTAGGGCGTCCCCTACTGGTGCACCACACGGATTGCCATGTGACCGTGCTCATTTCTTTTCTTTTCACAATGATAGCCAAAAATATGCTTTCAATAACAAGTATGTTCATCAAAATATAACTATTACCATAAATCATTGGTAATCATGCCATGAACATAACCATTTAAAATATCACTTTATAAAACATTTCCATGTCAAAATTCCATACTAATACCTTAGTAACTGGATAGTAATTGTAGTCTGTAAACAGCGCACCAGAAAAGTTCCCAGGAAAGAGAGGTGGGTCACTAATGGACACGCTTAAGTACCATGTCTTTCCTTGCCAGAGCTTTCCTTAGACATGCACTTTTCACAAATCACAATTTTGTTTTCCAGTAACTAGAATAATTCTTTTCTGATGTGAAAATACTGCAACCACGGAGCATACTAAGATTTTTCAAATAAAAACCGGCACTTTCAAAACTTCTTGTAAATTTATATGAGTACTAGGGTAAATTCCATGTTAAAAATTACACACTTAAAATGGTAGTAAGTTCATGCAATGGCAATGGCTATGGCTATACTAGTCATTTATTAAGATTCATCTTCTTTTTTAAATACTAATTTTATTTCTTTATTTTCTTGATGCAGGTTTTCATCCTATCTAACCTTCTCTTACTAATCAGAGCATAACTCCCTCAATTTAACTCTGATGTAGGTGATCTTGGTGTCTATTTCAAGATAAAACAATTATCTAAAACTATTATGTTGAACATTGTAGCGAAAAATTAAGAAACAAAGGTGATATTACTCCATCAAAGTACATGATAGTTCCTCTCGGATAGGTTCTGACCTTTACTGACTAATTAGACCATATCTCCCAAATTGGAACTCCAAATTGCGTTATTCCAGTTGGTAAAAATCCATGAGCCATATATCTATAATTGTTATGTTGGCGCGCTATTTTAATTCCCTACAGAATATTCCCAGAAATTCAAAAACTAAAGCATTAATAACATACTCTTCCCTGAATAAACATTTTCTGACCTCTGCTTACTAATTGGCCCATATCTACCACATGTGAACTCCAAATGGAATGATTCCAGTGGCTAAAAATCCATGACACACATATCTTTAATTCTTATGTTGACCATTTATTTTAATTCCCTACCAATAATTCCCAGAAATTAAATTACCGAAGCTATCCTAACATATTCTTCCCTGATGATTCATTTTCTGACCTTTGACTACTAATCAGACCATAGCTACCTCATATGGACTCCAAATGGAATGATTCCAGTGGCTAAAAATCCATGACACATTTATCTTTAATTCTTATGTTAACCATTTATTTTAATTCCCTACCAATAATTCCCAGAAATTAAATTACCGAAGCTATCCTAACATATTCTTCCCTGATGATTCATTTTCTGACCTTTGACTACTAATCAGACCATATCTACCTCATATGGACTCCAAATGGAATGATTCCAGTGGCTAAAAATCCGGGACACATATATCTTTAATTCTTATGTTAACAATTTATTTTAATTCCTTATAGATTGTTCCCAGAAATTAAAATACCGAAACTTAAAATTCTGCCACCCATAGCCATAACCATGCAGAACTATCTACACCAACCTAAGTATTCAAACATACATCACATGCAAGATCAATATGTAACATGATATAGCAACATCATGACCAATCATAAAAGTTCTAAGATCAAAATCTCATATAAATATTATAAGTTTCAAAAGTTTTCTTCAAAAAGAAATATTGTTAAACTTACCTTTAGCTTTCTAAACTTCTCCTTCTTCTTCCTTCCTTTCTTCTTCTCTCTTCTCTCCTTTCCTCACTCTACCTTGCTTCTATTTCTCTCTCTTTCTCACTTGGACGAAATTAAAGTGTTGTAAGGGTGGGTTCTCTTATATAGACCACCAAATAATTCACCTTTCATGATCATGGATCTACCTTATCACAATTAAGATACACTTTGTTGAATTTTTGGAAAACAAACAACTTATGTTCTTGTCTTCCTCTTCCTTAGTCAAGATATGCATAGGAAAAGGAGATTTGTATTTTGAAAATTATGATGATATGTTCTTAAGATAAGGGACAAGGTCCCTTTGATTTAGGGATTCATTTAATTTTTCTTTTGTCTTAATCAATTATGATAGGTTGCCTTTTTAAGTGGCAAATTTCTAGCCCTTCAATCTCCATTATTTGGTTGATATTATTTGTGTGGGCTATGAATGTTTTGTCCTAATACCATGTATTATCATACCACTTGCTAAAATTATGAGTGAAGGATATAGATGTTTTTGTCCTAAAGCCTTGTATTATCATGCCACTTGCCTAAATGATGAATGTAGAATCACACCACTTGCTAAATTTTTGTCTTAATGCCATGTAACCTAATCTTTATTCTTATTATTATATCATCATCTAATTTATTTTATTTTATTTTTCCTCTTGGATTTGGGCTTATTCTTACCCATTATGGGCTTGTCCTACCCATTTTCTTTGCTTTGGATAAAATTCTTCCTTTCTTGGTGGGCTTGGTCACATTTTCATAATTTTTGGGCTATTGGTGAAATTACTATATCCTAGTCCAAGTCTATGTTTAATTTCTTGTTTAGGTTATCCAATGGGCTTGCTAGAAACTTATGTGAAGTGGAAAAACTCTATATGAAGTGTCCATAGGTAAAAGCCCAATGTATGGGTAAAGATTTTAAACTTAGTAACTATAGTTCTTGAATTAGGAAAAATTACCCTAATTCAATGTTCTTTGAAATTTTAAGACCTTTACTTCTTTCTAAAAATTTATCTTCCTTATCCAAGAATTTTGCATCTCTTTAGTATGTTATTTCTAATTTCTTTCCTATTAGATTTTCCTTCTTTATTTGTTCTCTTAATGTTAGAAACATTTTCTATGCATATACATAAGGTGAAGAATTTCTAAGGATTATATTTCCTTAGATATCTAAAATATTGTCTAATAAATTTTATTTCCTTAATTAAATTTTTTATGTACCTTTATCAATAAAAGAAACGAAATTAAGGATGTTACATTTCTCTCCCCCTAAAAGAAATTTTGTCCTCAAAATTTCAGAAATTACCTTATAAGAACAATTGCGGATATTTCTTCCTCATGACTTCTTCCAGCTCCCAAGTTGCTTCTTCCGGAGTCAAACCTTCCCATAACACCTTAACTAGGGGAATGGTTTTATTTCTCAGTTGCTTCACGTCAGTGTCCAATATGGATGCAGGTACTAGCTGGTATGTCATGTTCTCCTTTATTTGGATTGGTTCATCCAGTATTATATGTGATGAATCTGAAAGATACTTCCGCAGCTGTGATACGTGGAAAACATTATGCAGGTTGGACAAATTAGGTGGGAGAGCAACTTGATATGCTGATGTCCCAACTTTCTTTAGAATTTGGTAGGGTCCTAAAAATCGCGGACTTAGCTTTCTTGTTTTGAGAGACCTACCAACTCCAGTAGTCGGGGAAAGTTTCAGAAATACATGGTCTCCTTCCTCAAACTCTAGAGGTCTATGTCTCTTATCGTAGTAACTCTTTTGCCGACTCTGAGCTGTAAGTATTTTGTTTCGTATCATCCTGATTTGTTCAGTGGTTTGTTGAACTACATCAGGACCTAACAAGTTCTTTTCTCCTACCTCGAACCAACATAGTGGAGATCGGCACTTTCTACCGTATAAAGCTTCATAGGGGGCCATCTTAATGCTAGAGTGATAGCTATTATTATAAGCAAACTCTACTAAAGGTAGGTACTTATCCCATCCTTTACCTTGCTCTATCACACAGGCCCTCAACATATCTTCTAGGGTTTGAATGGTTCGTTCTGTCTGCCCGTCAGTTTGAGGATGGTAGGCAGTACTGAACCGCAATTGAGTACCAAAAGCTTCTTGCAATGCCTTCCAAAACCTCGACGTGAACCTCGGATCTCTATCAGAAACAATATTTAAGGGAATCCCATGGAGTCTAACTATTTCCTGAACGTACAATTGGGCCAATTTATCTAGTGAAAAGTTTATTTTTATGGGCAAAAAGTGAGCAGATTTGGTTAATCTGTCAACTATTACCCAGATAGAGTCATGTCCCACTGAGGTCTTAGGTAAACCTACAACAAAGTCCATCGAAATACTATCCCATTTCCATTTAGGGATCTCAAGAGGTTGTAGAAATCCCGCTGGCTTTTGATGCTCCACCTTCACCTTTTGACAAATGAGACATTTCGCCACAAACTCAGCAATGTCATTTTTCATCCCTGGCCACCAATACATCCTTTTTAAATCTTGGTACATTTTAGTGCATCCAGGATGGATTGTGTATTTACTTTGATGCGCTTCCTGCAGTATCTTAGTCCTCAACTCTTGTTCTTGAGGGACACAAATCCTTCCCTGATACATGATTGCTCCATCTTCCATTACAGAAAAATTACCTTGGTCTTTATGATCTTGTAAGTATTGATCGTGAGCTTGAGCTTCTTTGATCTGGGCTCTAAGGTTAGACCCTATACTTAAACCATTAATGACTAGATTCTTTGGAGTAAGAGTAGTGGCTAGCTTCAAATTTCGAAACTCCTCTAGCATCTGCATCTCATACACCATCATCTGACCCATATGCAGAGATTTTCGACTCAAGGCATCTGCTACAACATTCGCCTTTCCGGGATGATACTTTATCTCAAACTTGTAGTCATTGAGGAATTCTACCCATCTTCGTTGCCTCATATTTAACTCCTTCTGATCAAAGAGGTATTTAAGACTCTTATGATCACAATATACTTCAAAGGTTGCCCCGTACAAATAGTGTCGCCAAATCTTTAAGGCAAACACTACTGCCGCTAATTCAAGATCATGGGTTGGATAGTTTCCTTCGTGGGGTCTTAGTTGTCTAGAGGCGTAAGCAACTACTCTCTTGTCTTGCATTAACACACACCCTAGCCCTTTCTTTGAAGCATCACTATACACTTCAAAATGTCCTGTGGGGTCTGGAATAATTAAAACAGGAGGAGTGGTCAGTTTTGTCTTCAGCTCCTGAAAACTAGCATCACATTGATCAGTCCATTTGAAAGGACTTCCCTTCCTGGTCAATTTAGTCAATGGCAAGGCTATACGAGAGAAGTTTTGTATAAATCTCCTGTAGTATCCTGCCAAACCAAGGAAACTTCTGATTTCCGTAACCGTCTTTGGTGTCTCCCACTTAATCACTGCTTCCGTCTTGCTAGGATCTACGGCTACCCCTCTATTAGAGATGACATGTCCGAGAAACTTCACCTCTGACAGCCAAAATTCACACTTCTCCAATTTAGCATATAACTTTTTCTCTTTCAGCACTTGCAGCACGATTCGGAGATGTTGTTCATGTTCTTTCTTACTCTTAGAATATATCAAGATGTCATCAATGAACACTACAACAAATTGATCTAGGTAGGGTCGAAAAATGCGATTCATGTAATCCATGAAAATTGCAGGTGCATTCGTTAACCCGAAGGGCATTACGAGAAACTCATAGTGCCCATACCTAGTCCTGAAGGCAGTTTTTGGTACGTCCTCCTCCTTAATCCTAATCTGATGATATCCTGACCGCAAGTCAATTTTAGAAAAGATGGAGGCTCCCTTTAATTGATCCAATAAGTCATCTATCCTAGGGAGAGGATACTTATTTTTGATAGTCACCTTATTCAGCTGTCTGTAATCTATGCATAGTCTCAAACTCCCGTCTTTCTTCTTAACAAACAATACAGGAGCTCCCCAAGGTGATACACTCGGTCTAATGAATTGCTTGTCTAATAGTTCCTCCAACTGCTTCTTTAGTTCTTGTAGTTCCTTCGAGGCCATTCGATATGGTGCAATAGAGATAGGCCCTGTCCCAGGTAGGAGATCAATAGAGAACTCTATCTCTCTCTTGGGAGGTAAGCCTGGAATATCTGATGGAAACACTTCAGGAAACTCGTTGGCTATTGGAATTTCATCAAGTTTCGATTCGACTTCTAGGTTTGATAAATACAAGAGAATGTATCCAAGTACTCCATTCTTCAACTCCCTATTAACTTGATTGACATTTAACATCAATAATTGGACCTCCTCTTTCGGAGTAGAAGGTAGAAATTCAACGGTCTTGTTACAACAATTCAACAAGACTCGATTTCTAGACATCCAGTCTAACCCTAGAATGACCTCAATACCTCTTAAAGGTAAACTGACGAGGTCTACAGAAAAAGTTTTCTCCTGGATGGTGACTTGACAGTCCTTACATACAGAGGAAGTTAATACCCGTTCCCCTGTAGGGGTTACTACAGATAGCTCATAGGGAGTTTCAGAAATAGGGAACTGAAACTTCCTAATACATTCTTCTGATATAAATGAATGACTAGCACCAGAGTCAAATAACACCATAAGAGCAAATCCATAAATATAGCATGTACCTTGAATCATTTTAGAAGATTGAGCTGCCTCTTGGCCGCTCAGGGTGAAAACCCTTCCTTTCACCTGAGGCCTCTGTTCTGGCTGCTTTCCTACATTCTGTGGGCAGTTTTTCGCAAAATGTCCCTTCTGTCCGCAATTGAAGCAGACATCTTGTCCCATGTAGCATGGCCGGTTACCATGCATGCGTCCGCATTTAGCGCACTTGACTGAGGCGAGGTCTTGTTGAAAAGGCCTAGGACCCGCAATCACTGGCCTCTTACCAGCTCCATATCCACTTCTTCTCACGTTCTTTCTTGGGTTGGGAAAATTTTTCTTCCTTTTCCATAGGTTTCGCCTTTGCTTCTCGTCATCCACTGCCCTTAAACTCTTTTCCAGGAGTCTGCATTTATTTATCAGAGGTACAAACTCCCTGATCTCCATAGCTATAACAGCATTCTTTAACTCCGGGTTTAGTCCCGCTTCAAACTTAACCGCCTTCCATGCTTCATCTGGGTTATATCGCAGATAAGAGGAGAACTTAGACAGCTCCTCGAACCTTGCGATATACTGGTCCACGGTCATGCTTCCTTGCCTGAGTTGGAGAAATTCGATCTCTTTCTCTGCCCGTACAGTACTTGGAAAGTACTTTTCAAAGAAAATGTCCTTGAACACTTGCCAGGTGATCTGTCTTCCCTGATGAGCTAAAAGTTCTCTAGCTCCACGCCACCAGTATTCTGCTTCATCCTTTAACATATATGCAGCAAAAATGATTTGCTGCTCTTCAGTACAGCCCATCACTTCAAAGATTTTCTCTAATTCCCTAATCCACCTTTCGGCTACCGTTGGGTCATAACCACCTTGGAAACAAGGTGGTCTAGTCCTCAGGAACTCGGATATGCCATTATCTTTTCCAGCCGTCCGGTTGTTAGGACCAATCTCAACATTTGTGTTATTAGCATTCTGGAGATGTTGTAAAATTTGGTTGGTGGTCATAACTTGGTCTCGAATTGCCGTGGCCAGGTTGTGCAGGGTTTCCTCTGCATTGGTTGCTGGATTCCTCCTTGGTGGTGCCATTTCCTACTATGGTACAAAACAAAGTTATGCTGCTATTGAGGTGATCAAGCCCAATAGTTAGTTCAAAAATATTTAATAGCAGTCATAACACCACCTCGGCATATAGATAAGAAACACTAGTAATTTCTTAACTATATGAGTCACTGATCCCCTACACAGCACAACCACAACATACTCAAGACACTATAAGATCGATTCAGATAACCAACCACCCACTGGCCATCTAGGATCGACCTGCTCTGATACCAATTATGTAACAACTCCATTTATGTAATTTTTTTTTTTTTAAATACCATGAAGTTATTACCTCGTTACAACTTAACTCAATATAACATTTATTTAATTTATACAATACTGAGTTTCCATACACACTATTATTTTACAAACTACAAACCATTATTTTACAAACATTTGTAAAAAGATACATATTAGTTCTAATCATCTATATCGACTACTTCCGGGGACACTGGTTCGGGTGGCACGTCCACCGGAATCTCAGTTACATCTACGACAGTTACATCAGAAATAACTGGAAGTTGCCCAAGGTAGGGCACCTCGATCCAACGTACAGAGATAATAAGTGTCATAGAGAATATCTGCATATTTATTCTTCTGAACATGATATGGAAATATAGTGAGAATTAAATCCCAGTAAGTTCAACAATAAATCATAATTTACCATCAATATAGTTCATCACGTCATGTTCAGCTGTATAAACTACAGAAAATATCTTTAGGTCACATGAATGCACTTTATCATGCACATGAAAATTATACAGTTATGACATGTATGGCATGAATAACTATTTTTCGAATTTCATATGATGGCTATCCACTTATTCTTACTTCAAGCTACCCCGGTCAGGGTGAGTATTCTCTACTTTTCGGTACGGGCTTATCTCGCTCCGTCCGACATGGCACACTTTCTCTTTCTTTTCTTATTAACATGATCATAACCGTTGGTAGGGCGTCCCCTACTGGTGCACCACACGGATTGCCATGTGACCGTGCTCATTTCTTTTCTTTTCACAATGATAGCCAAAAATATGCTTTCAATAACAAGTATGTTCATCAAAATATAACTATTACCATAAATCATTGGTAATCATGCCATGAACATAACCATTTAAAATATCACTTTATAAAACATTTCCATGTCAAAATTCCATACTAATACCTTAGTAACTGGATAGTAATTGTAGTCTGTAAACAGCGCACCAGAAAAGTTCCCAGGAAAGAGAGGTGGGTCACTAATGGACACGCTTAAGTACCATGTCTTTCCTTGCCAGAGCTTTCCTTAGACATGCACTTTTCACAAATCACAATTTTGTTTTCCAGTAACTAGAATAATTCTTTTCTGATGTGAAAATACTGCAACCACGGAGCATACTAAGATTTTTCAAATAAAAACCGGCACTTTCAAAACTTCTTGTAAATTTATATGAGTACTAGGGTAAATTCCATGTTAAAAATTACACACTTAAAATGGTAGTAAGTTCATGCAATGGCAATGGCTATGGCTATACTAGTCATTTATTAAGATTCATCTTCTTTTTTAAATACTAATTTTATTTCTTTATTTTCTTGATGCAGGTTTTCATCCTATCTAACCTTCTCTTACTAATCAGAGCATAACTCCCTCAATTTAACTCTGATGTAGGTGATCTTGGTGTCTATTTCAAGATAAAACAATTATCTAAAACTATTATGTTGAACATTGTAGCGAAAAATTAAGAAACAAAGGTGATATTACTCCATCAAAGTACATGATAGTTCCTCTCGGATAGGTTCTGACCTTTACTGACTAATTAGACCATATCTCCCAAATTGGAACTCCAAATTGCGTTATTCCAGTTGGTAAAAATCCATGAGCCATATATCTATAATTGTTATGTTGGCGCGCTATTTTAATTCCCTACAGAATATTCCCAGAAATTCAAAAACTAAAGCATTAATAACATACTCTTCCCTGAATAAACATTTTCTGACCTCTGCTTACTAATTGGCCCATATCTACCACATGTGAACTCCAAATGGAATGATTCCAGTGGCTAAAAATCCATGACACACATATCTTTAATTCTTATGTTGACCATTTATTTTAATTCCCTACCAATAATTCCCAGAAATTAAATTACCGAAGCTATCCTAACATATTCTTCCCTGATGATTCATTTTCTGACCTTTGACTACTAATCAGACCATAGCTACCTCATATGGACTCCAAATGGAATGATTCCAGTGGCTAAAAATCCATGACACATTTATCTTTAATTCTTATGTTAACCATTTATTTTAATTCCCTACCAATAATTCCCAGAAATTAAATTACCGAAGCTATCCTAACATATTCTTCCCTGATGATTCATTTTCTGACCTTTGACTACTAATCAGACCATATCTACCTCATATGGACTCCAAATGGAATGATTCCAGTGGCTAAAAATCCGGGACACATATATCTTTAATTCTTATGTTAACAATTTATTTTAATTCCTTATAGATTGTTCCCAGAAATTAAAATACCGAAACTTAAAATTCTGCCACCCATAGCCATAACCATGCAGAACTATCTACACCAACCTAAGTATTCAAACATACATCACATGCAAGATCAATATGTAACATGATATAGCAACATCATGACCAATCATAAAAGTTCTAAGATCAAAATCTCATATAAATATTATAAGTTTCAAAAGTTTTCTTCAAAAAGAAATATTGTTAAACTTACCTTTAGCTTTCTAAACTTCTCCTTCTTCTTCCTTCCTTTCTTCTTCTCTCTTCTCTCCTTTCCTCACTCTACCTTGCTTCTATTTCTCTCTCTTTCTCACTTGGACGAAATTAAAGTGTTGTAAGGGTGGGTTCTCTTATATAGACCACCAAATAATTCACCTTTCATGATCATGGATCTACCTTATCACAATTAAGATACACTTTGTTGAATTTTTGGAAAACAAACAACTTATGTTCTTGTCTTCCTCTTCCTTAGTCAAGATATGCATAGGAAAAGGAGATTTGTATTTTGAAAATTATGATGATATGTTCTTAAGATAAGGGACAAGGTCCCTTTGATTTAGGGATTCATTTAATTTTTCTTTTGTCTTAATCAATTATGATAGGTTGCCTTTTTAAGTGGCAAATTTCTAGCCCTTCAATCTCCATTATTTGGTTGATATTATTTGTGTGGGCTATGAATGTTTTGTCCTAATACCATGTATTATCATACCACTTGCTAAAATTATGAGTGAAGGATATAGATGTTTTTGTCCTAAAGCCTTGTATTATCATGCCACTTGCCTAAATGATGAATGTAGAATCACACCACTTGCTAAATTTTTGTCTTAATGCCATGTAACCTAATCTTTATTCTTATTATTATATCATCATCTAATTTATTTTATTTTATTTTTCCTCTTGGATTTGGGCTTATTCTTACCCATTATGGGCTTGTCCTACCCATTTTCTTTGCTTTGGATAAAATTCTTCCTTTCTTGGTGGGCTTGGTCACATTTTCATAATTTTTGGGCTATTGGTGAAATTACTATATCCTAGTCCAAGTCTATGTTTAATTTCTTGTTTAGGTTATCCAATGGGCTTGCTAGAAACTTATGTGAAGTGGAAAAACTCTATATGAAGTGTCCATAGGTAAAAGCCCAATGTATGGGTAAAGATTTTAAACTTAGTAACTATAGTTCTTGAATTAGGAAAAATTACCCTAATTCAATGTTCTTTGAAATTTTAAGACCTTTACTTCTTTCTAAAAATTTATCTTCCTTATCCAAGAATTTTGCATCTCTTTAGTATGTTATTTCTAATTTCTTTCCTATTAGATTTTCCTTCTTTATTTGTTCTCTTAATGTTAGAAACATTTTCTATGCATATACATAAGGTGAAGAATTTCTAAGGATTATATTTCCTTAGATATCTAAAATATTGTCTAATAAATTTTATTTCCTTAATTAAATTTTTTATGTACCTTTATCAATAAAAGAAACGAAATTAAGGATGTTACAAGAATAGGCAGTACTGTCGCCGTAGTTAAACATTCTTTAAGTTTTTGAAAACTTTTCTTACATTCATCTAACCAATCAAACTTTATTCCCTTCCTTGTCAATCTCATCAAAGGAGCAATAATTTTTGAAAAATCTGTAACGAATCTACGGTGATAACTTGCTAAACAAAGAAAACTACGGATCTCTATAATTGTGGTAGGGCGTGGTCATTGCTGCACTGCTTCTACCTTTTTAGGATCAACTTGAATACCATCCTTGGTAACCACATGTCCTAGGAAAGTAACACTATTAAGCCAAAAATTGACATTTTGAAACTTGGCATACAACTAGTGTTCTCTTAGAGTTTGCAAAGCTATCCTTAAATGTTGCTCATGCTCCTTTGAACTCCTTGAATATACTAGGATACCATCTATGAATACAATAACAAATTGATCCAAGAAAGGTTTAAATACTCTATTAATTAAATCTATGAATGCAGTTGGGGCATTTGTTAAACTAAATGGCATTACTAAGAACTCATAGTGCCCATACCAAGTCCTAACAGAAGTTTTCATAATGTCCTCCTCCCTTATCCTCAATTGATGATACCCAGATTTTAAATCAATTTTCAAAAAAACATTGAGCACCCTGTAGCTAGTCAAACAAATCATCTATATGAGGTAATGAATACTTATTACGTACTATCAGCTTATTCAATTGTCTGTAATTTATGCATAGCTGTAGTGATCCATCTTTCTTTTTCATAAATAAAACTAGAACACCACAAGGAGAAGTACTAGGGCGTATAAATCCCTTATCTAACAAGTCTTGTAACTAATTTATCAATTATTTAAGTTCAGTTGGTGCAATTCTATATAGAGGTATAGACACTGGATAGGTTCCAGAAAGTAAATCAATATCGAACTTAATTTCTTGTTCTATGGGTAACATTGGCAATTCCTCAGGAAACACATAAAGGAATTCTTTAACCACTGGAACTTGCTCTACATTGAGGTGCTTTATATCAACATATTTGACCACTACTAAATACCCCTGGCATCCTTTTTGTAATAACTTATGAGCTGTTAAAGCAGAGATTAAATTACTGGGAACCTCACTACGATCTCCTTGTATCAAGAAATAAGATTATTTGGGAATACTAAACTTAATCAACTTAAGGTGATAGTCTAAGCTGGCATAGCATGATGACAACCAATCCATTTCAAGTATCACATCAAAATCTACTATGTCTAAAACTATCAAATCCATAAGAGTCTCCTTATCTTTTGTCGAAATCTCCCATGATTTATACACATCATTTGCCAGTAAGAATTCTCCCAATGGAGTAGTAACCATAAAAAGACAATCTAAACTAGTACAATCTCTACCCAATTTCTTAGCAAAGTATGGTGATATATAAGAATGAGTAAAACCAGGATCAAACATTACATATGCTCTATGGGAACATACTGATAATGTACTTGTCATCACTACATTTGAGGGTTGAGCATCTTGTTATGTCAAAACAAAGACTCTAGCTTGTCCTCGGCCTCAACTTCCTAATCCTTTACTAGTACCACCACTACTTGCTTGACTTAAAGTTGCTCTAGTTGGTCGTGCTGGTACAGATGTAAGGGGTGAAGCTAGCTGTATTGATACTTGACTCAAAATTTGAAATTGTGGACAATTTCTTATCATATGACCTACTTGTCCACACTTAAAACATGCACCAATTTCTCTGCAACACTATCGGTCACGCCCCTAATTTAAGGAAACGCGATTGTCACGAGTAGTAGAAAACTTTAACCTTATTCTATTGCATACTTGCTTCAAATATATCACATATCAAGGTTCATAACGTACGTTTACAAGTTTACAAATATAACCAAATATACAAGCTAAGTCTTTATACACATATTACAGCAAAAGCAAAGATCCTACCTGTGGCGTTCAGAGTATACTCTAGAATACAAGTACAAAATAATTTAAACATTGTGAGCCTTGGGAGAACCATAGGCTTACCCAGAGAGTATGACACCTACTTGATCAAGTAGCTATAAGACCAAACTCTGTATCCTTATTTGAAAAAAAGATTTAAGTATTGTGTAAAGAGTTGGACAACTCAGTGAGCAGATAATACCTCCTATGACCTCTTAGGTCAACATATGGATGTACTCATATTTTAAAATTTGTCACATAGAAAATACAATTCAGAAGTACATCTATATAGGACCTCTATTTCAAATATTCTCAAACAAAGGATATTCAGATATCCAAAACCATATATTGTACTATATGATCATTTAACAAATGTTGTTATGCATCAAAATATTTCACATCAAAACAGAAGTACATCTATATAGGACCTCTATTTCAAATATTCTCAAACAAAGGATATTCAAATATCGAAAACCATATATTGCACTATATGATCATTTAACAAATGTTGTTATGCATCAAAATATTTCACATCAAACATTAGGAGGATCCCATATCAAAACTACCATATCAAAGTTCAAGCCCTTTCGTACTTTGGTGGTGTAAGATTTGCCTATACATAGCATCCCAGCTAAGGTTTGCCCTACCACCATTCAAGAGAACACGTGAAGGGACTCTAATATAGACAATTTTCCAAGCACACAGCAAGGGAAGGAAAATCACATATCATATAGTCGGAATCTTGCCCACATAAGAGGCATCCCGCTCTCCTTCATATATCATATCCCATGTGTTGGCCGTCACTGGAGGCTAGCACCACCCTTCATAACTAAGGTATCAAGTTGCACCATGGATAACATCACCTACTGTTAGGAAATAATGTTTCCAATAGGACTCCTGCACAAAAATCATTATTTACACATAGGCCATATCGTTCAAAACAAGGTTTTAGTATAAATTCAGAATTTTCAGTCTTAGTATATTTCCTCTGTCAGAAACTTCCTAATCATGGTAATCACATATACATTTTCATTTCCAAGGACATCTTATAGCTTTACTTATCAATGCCACATGCACAATATATTTCCTTTACCATATAATGAAAAATATATTTAAAATCACATATTCAATGAATTCAAAAATCCATTTTCAAAACCACACTCTTCTTGAACTATATACCATATTGTAAAAAATTCAAATAATTTAATCTATTTCAAAGACATATAAAAGTATAAATAACTTATAAACAAAACCAATTATACATTTAAAGTTCAAGAAGAACATAGGGTAAGTCATATAAAAAATTATCTACTTAAAGGGGTAAGGGCTCCAGATTGGACACCCCCAAAATATTCTTTTTCAATCCAAATTTGATCAAATAGACCTCAAAAACGAGTCTGAAAGGTCCAAAAACTTAAGAAATGACTCCAGAATCGCGAAATTTGGCCTTTGAGAGCTTGGTCAACATTGGTCAATTGATGGATACTATTCACGGTCAGAATCACTATTTTATATCGACCGAATTTACTATTCATGATGCACAAAAAGTTCTCAGATGGCCAAAAAATTTCATATCCTAAGGTTTATCTATCTCTTGAATCTATCTATGGTGTCAGATTTTCAATTTGAGGTCTCTAAATAGGATTTTTAGAGTTTACCTTTTTCTAATATTTTCTACTTCCAATCTACAACAATTCTGTGGCTAATTTGAAAAATCATTCAACCAATATAGTAGTACTCTTTGTCCTGAATCTAGTGATATCCTTAGTTTTGAGATCAGAGGCTTGTAGGTACTTCGGATCTAGAGAGAAAAAATAAGGAGAGAAATACTATTTACATTATTGATATACGAATGTTTTGTAGATTCTCTTCTTCACGCTTGCATCTCCCCCTCCCCCTTTTTCTTTCTTTTTTTTACTTATTACTATTTAATTATTCAAAATTTATTTTTTTATTATATATATAATAATATTATTTGTCATCCTAAAGTATCCTAAAAATTTCTAAAAAATTATATTCTTATAAAACTTTAGTTGAACTCTTAAATCATGATTTTCTTAATAAAAATTTTAATAAAAAAAATCATAATATAGAATAAATTTTTGCATATTAAAAGAAAGAAATTTATAAAAATAAAATGAAAATTTATTTAAAACCGAATATAATTATTTTAAGCAAAACAAAAATCATTTTAATTAAAAGCGTATTTACTTTTAGCAAAATATAATCATTTAAAACAAAAATATATTTTTTTATAGCAAAACATTATTATTTAAAAATTACAGGATATTACATTTTTCCCCCCCTTAAGAAATTCGATCCCCGAATTTTTTTCCATATTTACAATAAAAACTAACCTCATGATTCAAAAAGATGTGGATATCTAGCGCGTATGTCATCCTCTCTTTCCCAAGTAACCTCCTTAAAAGAGTGATTTTGCCATATTGTCACGCCCCTAATTTTAGAGCACGTGAAATACATATTTTACGAACATATATTTTCCATAACATGTATAATATACTCCTTTATAGATAGATATTCCCATGTATACACAATATACATACCAAGTATATAAACATCAAAGTACAACAGTAGCAAGGATCCTACATGTGGCGTTCAGACCATACACTAGAGTACAAGTACATTATAAATTAAAATCTACGAGCCCTAGAAACAAAATAGGCTCACCATAGAATATGTCGCCTAGCTAATCACCTATCTGAAGGGAAATGACCAAATTCTATATTCGTATATGAAAAATGTGGAAATATCATGTAGTGAGTTTGACAACTTAGTGAGCAGATAATATCTCCTATAACTTCTTAGGTCAATATATGGATGTACTCATATATTAAAATTTATCACATAGAAAATTATAGTTCAGAAGTACATCTATTTGGGACCTGCATTGCAAATAATCTTAGTTCAAATCAGATTCAGATATCCAAAATCATATGCAATATGGTATGATCATTATTCAAATATTGTTATGCATCAAAATATTTCTCATAAAACATTAGGAGGATCCTATATCAGAACCACCATATCAGAGTTCAAGTTCTTCCGTACTTTAGTGGTGTAGGATTTGCCTATACTTAGTATCTCAACTAAGATTTGCCCTACCACCATTCAAGAGGACACGTGAAGGGACTCTAATATAGATAATTTTCCAAGCACACAATAAGGGAGGCATATCATATATCATATAGTCGGCATCTCGCCCAGATAAGAGGCATCCTGCTCTCCTTCACATACCATATCACGTGTGTTGGCCATCACATGAGGCTAGCACCACCTTTGCTAACTAAGGTATCAAGGCGCACCAGGGCTAACATCGTCTGATGTTAGCAAACAGTGTTTCCAAAAGGATTCCTCCATAAAAACCATAATTTCATATATATACCATATTGTTCAAAACAGAAATTCTAGTATAATACAAAATTTTTAATCTCAATATAATTCCTCTGTCAGAAACTTTCCAACCAAGGTAATCACATATACATGCTTGTTTCCAAGGCAATCTTATAGCTTTACATATCAATGTCACATGCATAACATATTTACTTTGCCATATAATGAGAAATACAATTTAAAATCACATATTCAATGAGTTTAAAAATTCTATTTTCAAAACCATACTCTTCTTGAACTATATACCATATTATAAACAATTCAGATAATTTAATCCATTTCAAAGACATATGAAAGTATAAATAACTTGTAAATAGAACCAATTATACATTTAAAGTTCAATAAGAGCATAGGGTAAGTCATAAAAGGAATTATCTACTCACAAGGTAAGGCTCCAAATTGGACGGTCCTAAAACATAATTTTCCAATCCAAATTTGATCAAAAAGACCTCAAAAACGAGTCCGGAGGATCCAAAAACTTTTAAAATGACTTTAGAATCGCGAAATTTGGTCCCGGGAAGTTTGGTCAATACTGGTCAACTGTTGGGGTACTATTCACAGACGAATTTAGTATTCACTATCGAAAATTATTATTCATACCAGCCGAATTTACTATTCAAAATACACAAAAAGTTGTCAGATGGCTAAAAAATTTTATATCCTGATATTTATCTATCTCCAGAATCCATCTACAGTGTCAGATTTTCAATTTGAAGTCTCTAAATAGGAGTTTCAGAGTGCCTATTTTTTAAGATTTTTTACTTCCGATCTGCAGCGATTCAGCAGTTGATTTGAAAAATGATTCAGCTAATATCGTAGTACTCTTCATCCTGAATCCAGTGGTACCCTTAGTTTTAAGATCAGAGACCCGTAGACACTCCAAATCTAGAGAGAAAATATGGAGGTTACTATTCATACTATTCATCAGTTATGAGATTTTATAGATTCCACATGCTTTACTTCCCCTTTTTCTTTCTTTTCTTTTTTTTTTAAAAAAATATTCTTTAATTATTGAATAGTTAAAAATTATTATTAATTTTTTTACATACATAATAATATTATTTTTCATTCTAAAGTATCCCAAAATTTTCTAAAAATTTATATTCTTGAAAAAATTTAGTTAAACTCTTAAATCATGACTTTTCTTGATAAAATTTTAATACAACATATCACAAAATAAAATATCTTTATGCATAATAAAGAAAGGAATTTATAAAAATAAAATAAAAATTTATTTAAAGCCAAATATAATTATTTTAAGCAAAATAAAAATTATTTTAATTAAAAGTATATTTGCTTTCAGAAAAACATAATCATTTAAAATAAAAATATATTTGTTTATAGCAAAACATTATTATTTAAAAGCTACGGGATATTACACATATCATTTTCTCTGTAGGTATTTTTTTTGAACGCAATTTCTTTACTTGTCTATTCACTATCGCTACTGGTTGTTTCTCATAACTTAAGTCTTCCTATAACTAAATTTGTGGGCACTATATAACATGTGTAAGATCTAGTAAGTACATTCATAGCATAGACACATGAAAGACTGGATGGACATTACCCAATTCATGTGGCAAAGCCAAACAATAAGCTACTGGGCCAATCCTATCAAGAATTTCAAATGGTCTTATGTACCATGGACTTAACTTCCATTTCTTCCCAAATCTTACTACTCCTTTCATAGGAGATATCTTCAAGAAGACATGTTCACGTATGGCAAATTCCAATGGTCAACGTCTATTATCAACATAAGCTTTTTTTCTACTTTGGCCTGTTAATTACCTTTCCTTAATTAACTTTATCTTTTCGAGTGCATCTTGTACCAAATTAGGCCCTAAAATCTTAGCTTTGCCCATCTCAAACCATCTGATTGGATAACAAAAATGTCTACCATATAATGATTCAAAAGGGGCCATTTGTATACTGGTTTGGTAGCTATTGTTATAAGAAAATTTAACTAGGGCCAAGAATCTTTCCCAGTTACCTTAAAAATCTAGCACATATGCTCGAAGCATGTCTTCCAATATTTGGATAGTTTGTTCAGACTGTCCATATGTTTGAGGATGGAAAGTAATATTGAGATTTAACTTCGTGCCTAAAGCTTCTTGGAATGCTCTCTAAAAATGAGCTGTAAACTGTGGTCCTCGATAAGAAATAATTGATATTGGCACTCCATGAAGTCTTACTATCTCATTCAAATACAAATTTACATATTGACCTACGTTATATGTGGTTTTCACTAGTAGAAAATGTGTTGATTTAGTAAACCTATCAATGATCACCTATATTGAATCAAACCCTTTTGGTGTCTGTGGTAGTCTTGTAACAAAATCTATAGTTATTCTTTCCCATTTCCATTCAGGTATCTCTATCTGCTGATGTAATCTTGTAGGCCTTTGATGTTCTGCTTTTACCTGCTAGTAAGTTAAGCATCGAGAGACATAATCAACTATATCTTTCTTCATATTGTCCTACTAATAAATTTCTTTTAGATCTTTATACATTTTTGTTACCCTAAAATGAATGGTATATATGGATTTATAGGTTTCCTCTAAAATCTCTTTCTTAAGTTCTTATTTATTAGATATACATAATCGTTTGCCCAATCTTAAAATTCCTTCAGAGTCTACAGTAAATTCAACATTGCTACCATTTTTTACCTCTTTAATTTTCTTGCATAAATAGGCATCATCTTCTTATGCCTTTTTCACTTGCTTAATCAAAGATGATTGAAACTGTATATAGGCCAATAGTATCCCAGGCTCCTTTACTTCTAATACTACCCCATGACTTTATAACTTATGTATTTCTTTAACCAATGACCTCCTTACCACTGTGATATAAGGTAAACTACTTATAGACTTCCTGCTTAATGCATTAGCCACTACATTGGCCTTATCTAGATGATATAGTATTGTGCAGTCATAATCTTTAAGTAATTCGATCTATCTTCTTTATCTCAAATTAAGATCTTTTTTGTTGAAAAATGTATTTGAGGCTTTTATCATCTGTATAGATTTTGCATGTTCCACCATATAGATAATGCCTCCAAATTTTGAGAGCAAAAACTACTACTGCTATTTTCAAGTCATGAGTCAGATAATTTTGCTCATGTGGCTTAAGCTGTCTGGATGCATATACAATGACTCGACCATGTTGCATCAACACACACCTTAATCCAATTCTCGATGCATAACAGTATACCGTGTATACTCCGATACCTAAAGGAATAGATAGTACTAGCACCATAGTCAAACCTTCCTTGAGTTACTAGAAATTTCTTTCATATTCATCTAACCAGTCAAACTTTATTCATTTTCTTGTCAACCTCATCAAAGGAGCAGCTATTCTTGAAAAATCTTTAACGAATCTGCAGTAATAGCTTGTTAAACCAAGAAAACTACGAATCTCTATAATTGTGGTAGGGCATGACCATTGCTGCACCGCTTCTACCTTTTTAGGATCAACTTGAATACCATCCTTGGTAACCACATGCCCTAAAAAAGTAACACTACTAAGTCAAAATTTACATTTTGAAAACTTAGCATACAGCTGGTGTTCTCTTAGGGTTTGCAAAGCTATTGTTAAATATCGTTCATGCTCCTCTAAACTCCTTGAATATAACAGGATATCATCTATGAAAACAATAATAAATTGATCCAAGAAAGGTTTAAATATTCTATTCATCAAATCCATGAAAGTAGCTGGGCCATTTGTTAAACCAAATGGCATTACTAAAAACTCATAGTGCTCATACCGAGTCTTGAAAGCAATTTTTGGAATGTCCTTCTTCCTTATCCTTAATTGATGATACCTATATCTCAAATCAATTTTCAAAAAAAAATTGGGCACCTTGTAGCTGGTCAAATAAATCATCTATACAAGGTAATGGAAACTTATTACGTACTGTCATCTTATTCAACTGTTTATAATTAATACATAGTCGTAGCGATCCATCTTTCCTTTTCACAAATAGGATTGGAGCACCCAAAAGAGAAGTGCTAGGGCATATAAATCCCTTGTTTAATAAGTCTTGTAATTGATTTTTCAATTCTTTAAGTTCGGTCAGTGCCATTCTATATGGAGGTATAGACACTGGTTGGGTTCTCGAAAGTAAATCAATACTGAACTTAATTTCTTGTTTTGGGGGTAACCCTGGTAACTCCTCAGGAAATACATCAAAAAATTTCCTAACCACTGGAACCTCGTTGATATTGGTGTACTTCATATCAATATCTTTGACTACTGTTAAATACCCCTGGCATCTTTTTGTAATAGCTTATGAGCTGTTAGAGCAGAGATTAAATTATTGGGTATCTCACTATGATCTCCTTGTATCAAGAAGGAAGATTTTTTAAGAATATTAAACTTTATCACCTTAAGGTGATAGTCTAAAATGGCATGGCATGATGACAACAAATCCATTCCCAATATCACATCAAAGTCTACCATATCTAGAACTATTAAATCTACAAGAGTCTCTTTATCTTCTATCGAAATCTCACAATTTATACACATCATTTACCAACAAGAATTCTCCCAATTGAGTAGTAACCATAAAAGAAATATATAAACTAGTAGGATCTCTACCCACTTTCTTAGCAAAGCAGGGTGATATATAAAAATCAGTAAAACCAGGATCAAATTGTAACGCTCCCAATTTACGTTACATAAAATAAATTTTTTTTTTCGCAATAAGATAATCTCCATAGATATGCACAATTCAATTCTTTGTCATTTCTCTAATGTATACATAATATACAGACCAAGTCTATAAACATCAAAGTACAGATCCTACCTGTAGCATTCAGAGCACTCTAGAATACAAACACAATATAATTCAAAAACCGTGAGTCGTGGAAGCAACTTAGACTCACCTAGAGAATATATCATCTATCTGCCGAATCAGACTTTGATATTCTTATTTGAAAAATGTAGAAATATCGTGTAGTGAGTTTGACAACTCAGTGAGCAAATAATTCCTCCTATGACCTCTTAGGTCAGCATATGGATGTACTTATGTTTTAAAATATGTCACATAGAAAATACAGTTCAGAAGTACATTCATATGAGACCCGTAATTCAAATATTCTTAAATCAAAGGATATTTAGATATCCAAAACCATATGCACCATGGTATGATCATTAAACAAATGTTGTTATGCTCAGCTGTATAAGCTATAGTAAAATATTAAGATTTGGAGATAAAATAATCACTTTTTAAAATGACCTGCCTCACTCAGCGATCTAGTCCACTTAATTTTGAAAATGACCTGCCTCACTCGGAGATCTGGTCAATGCAATTTGATTTGAAAATAACCTGCCTCACTCGGCGATCTGGTGGTGCGCACTGTCGCAGGTGCACCCAAATTAATACCTTATCTCAAAACTAACCTGTAGTAGTGGGAGTAAGGGTCAATCCTACAGAGACTGGAATTACCTTATGTGATTAAAAGGGGGGGAATTGATAATCGCAAATTAAGTGAAGTAAACAATAATGAAAATAAATAAGCGAAAGTGATTAATGATAAAGACGTTGGTTTCGGTTGGTATCCACCGTCAAGGGATTACATTGATCATCGACAACATAATCAATCTACAAATGAATATCTATCATTGGGGTTTTAACCGCGTTTCTCCATAAGCCTAGTAAATTAATGACAATCGCACTAATTAAACCCTCATCAACAAGCCATCTTTTAGCACATCGGTAAAATATAACTTGTTAACCGCATGAAGAACTAGAGAAACTGACAGAGCTAAACAAATATAAACACATCGGCTATATCTAATTTAGTCAATCATTCATCATAGGTTCAATGATTTATAATCCAAAACCCTCAAACCTATTTGCCTCACGAATTGCAGAATTAAAGACTTTGTTCAAAACACAATTCAGCGGTAGATTAAAATAGACGAAATACTAGTAGGCCTCCTAGCAAACATATGCATAATCATTAAGATTAAGAACAGATGAACAATCAATATTCAAAACAAATTGAAATAATAACATCAGATCCACATCTCACAATGTATAAAAATCCCTTGAGGTTTCAACTCACCTCAACCAACTAAAGAGAATTAGCCACGCAGGGCCATAAGATAAACAAAAGAAGAATTGAAGAATGTAGATGAAGAATTCGGTGAAAGATCGGATGCCTTCTCTGGTTGCTTTCCTCTCTTTTTATAGACTTTTCCCTCCTAATCGAAGTCAGAACGTATTTTAGGTCAAGTTCCCGTCCATTCCCTTCAATTTTGAACGAAAACGACCTAAAATCACGAAATCAGCACATCTCCTATGACGCACGAGCGCCGCGGTGCTTCGGATTGTCTTATCGTGGCGCCACAGTGCTCTCTTGTGAGCACCGCGGCGCCCAGAATCTTCTAGATTTGGCTGATGTTCCGAACATGAAAGTTGTAGCTTTATGTCTCTTCTTTCTATAGCCACTGAAATCACCTTAATCGGAGTCCAAATGAGTGAGATATGCATCAATTAGTTACACAAGGTCAGAAATCATCATTTTTCTATGATTTTCTCTCTATTTTCCTCTTCATTTCTTCTTTATTATTCCTAAAACACAAAACACAACACTCAGTTAATTCATACCTATTTTCTACTAAAATTAAATAAAAAGTAACTTAAAACATGTCAAAAACCTGCTTATTTTATAGAATGTCAAATACCCCCACACTTACTATTTTGCTTGTCCTCAAGCAAATATTGATTCATGTAAACAGAATTCAATATATGAAATGAGTGAATGGCTTACCAATATGCTGCCTCACAGTGAAAATTGTATGCTCTTGAAGAAATTTCAGAAAATTTCATGACCATGTGCAACATTTAATTCAAATGCAATTTATAATTTTATTCCCTAAAGTCCATAGTGTGTGTGTGTCTGTGGATAATTTAATTTTCTTTTACCTGAATGAGCTTATATATCACAGGAATTATAGCATGGCTCTCTATTTAAAATTTCCATAGGCTTATTTTTCATGCTACTCTCCACTAATGTAGGCTAAAACTACTTCTTAAGATCAAAAGGACTTAACTCAGCTTGTAATGTGGCTAGGCTATGGGGTGAGATAAAAGATATAATTTTAAAGCTCAATCTCCCAACATCACATGATTAACTCTGATCTATTTGAGCTAATTCTCAAGATTGGGGAAGTTTTTTCCCCCACACTTATTTCCTTACTTCTCTGCATTCTACTTTTCTTTGATTCTCTATTTCTTCCTTTTTCAATCACTGGATAGACGTTCATTAGTCTTTTTGAGAATATATATATATTTTCTTTCTTTCTTTTGTCCTTGCTCCACCCTTCCACCCTTTCATTAATGTAGATCTATAAAACAAATATTCAGAAATTAATCATGGAGTGAGTGAATCAGGTAGAAAAAATAAAGGTATCAATCACAAAATTTGGTCTTGGCTGTTTTGTGGGTATAGAATAAAATTGTTAATTAAGCTCAAAATAGAGGTTCTAAGGATATTCACTTGTTTGGGTTAAGCTTGAAAGGCTCAATCTCTAAAAAAAATGCCTAAATCATCTCCTAATTGTTAGTATTAGCCTAGGATTTCTCCTCAAGTAGCATTTAAATAAGTTATAGAAATTTAAATGAGATCATAAAATATTTTTGAGTTATATAATCTTTTTCTAAGTAAAAGACAAATTAAATATCCAAAATTACTGTGCAAAAGAATTTCAGAATTTTTAGAAAATAGGTCATCATAAATTGAAAAGAATTTAAAATTACACATAATTATGACTTTTCTACATCTCCCAAGAGCTATAAGCAATTTAAACAGTTATATCATTGGCTATTGGTTCAGCTATCACAAACTCATAAATTGAAATTTTGTTCACATGCTCACCTCATGACAGGAGTAAAAGTGCACATATCATAAAATTATAGTTATGCATCAAAGTAGGAAAGTGCACAAGTGTATGATTTATTATACAGTCATCCAGCTGAATCATAAAGTGACCCCCCCACACTTAAAAACATACATTGTCCCCAATGTAAGAATATAAAAGAAAATATAAAAGGGACAAATAAAAACATAAGGAGGGGTGCAGTGAAACTTCCTTGATCAGTGGTCACCATCCATCTCATCATGCTCAGGTGCAGGCCTAAAGGGTGGTTCAGGAGGTGCCAGGAAAGCAATCGGGAGGTTCAGGGCATGAGCTAACTGGCTAAAACATGCATGATGATGCTGTGCAATAGAGTGCTGATAGAGGGCCAGATCGTTCATTTGATGACTCAGATACTCTGTGCGCTCCCATAAATCTTCAATGGTATGCTGGGATGGTGGTGGAGCTGAGCTGCTTCCCGGTTCCTCTATAGGTATTGGCTGAATCCCTAGCTCCTCCTCTGCTACTTCTTCATTGCCCTTGTATTTTTGGATGTTTGCATAGGAAATAGGCTTCATCGGGTGAATGAGAGCCTAAGTGGAATCCCAGCTTACTCCCGCTTTCTGACATAGACCAGTAATTAAACTAGGGGCAAATAGGGATCCGCCTCTAGCACTAATACAGCCGAGCAGCTGCCTATGAATAACCTTGCCAACATCAATAGAAAGCCCTTTTAGTATTACATAAAGCAAAATGGCCCTTTCCCGCCGAACTTGACTCATGTTGAGGCTGGGCATGAATCTGGCTGATACGAAATAGTGCCATGCTTTAGCCACTTTATTCATGTCAGCTCTAGCAAGGTATAACGGATGGCCATTTCTATCCAATTTCGAGGAGGCCCCCCTGTAGCATAGAGTGCAAATAACGTCGTCAAAGTCAATGTTGGATTGAAGAAGCGCCATATATTCATCATCCTCAATATCCGGCAGGGAATAGAATTCATTAATAGCGTGCGGAGTGAATGGCACCATCTTGCCTCTAACCCGTGCTTGATGACGTTCGTGAACTGTAGCATTGGAGTAGAACTCCTGAACTACGGGAATAACTCCTGGTTCTGGATTCCTGCAGAAAATCTCCCAATGCCTATGGAGGATATTGTCTCTGTGAGGTAGCCCTTCGGTGATAAGAAATCCACGTTCTAGAACTATAGGTTTATGCACCACCACTTTGATGTGGTTTTGATAAACCGCTTCAGTCACAAAAGCTCCGGTGTCAAATGCCGGAGGGTCCTCAACTCTGTTCTTCCTCTTAGAGATGCCTAATTTGGAAGTTTTTGGGGCCATTGCACTTGGCAAACTCTCTGGGGCGTTTTATCAAACACCTAGTGTGCTCTCTTGAAAAATGGAGAGAATGGATGGCAGATTCGTAGCTTGAAGTCCCAATGCAGTGAAAACCAGTAGCAATGAAGTATAGAGATCAACATCAGCAGGAAAAACAAAGTAAATCGTACCAAATTCAGCGTGATTTGTGGCTGGAAAGTGTGAGATCAAAATTTCTTGAGAACCCTTGAAAAGTGGCGTGGAATCCAGTTCAAATGCTGAAAAGAAGTGTATAATCCTACAAAACAAGATGCACAATTGTGTAATGTAAGCAAGAGAACGTAATGGGAGGTGGGTATGGTGGATTTGAGGCAAGAAAGTAGATGGGGAGGTGAAATGGATGCAAAAATGGAGGAGAAAACAAAGAGGGGCGCGACCCTCTTATAGAGAGCGCTGCGGCGCTATGGGTGAGCGCTGCGGCGCTCACCCATTCTGGGTAAGTAGCGCCGCGGCGCATGTGCGCGTCCGCAGATCAGAATTTTTTTTTTTAGAAAAATTAAACTATGAAAAGAAAAAATAAGAAGAAGAAGAAGAATGATTGTTAGGTGCCTCCCAACCAGCGCCTTTGTTTTACGTCGTTGGCTCGACTCAGCTCCCTATCTTTGTTCATGGAGGCTCTTTGAGGTTCATTTTAAATTTCTGGGACTGGTTCAATCCTTGAAATTCAACTGCATAACCAAAAACCACATTAGTAATAACAAGTGGTCCTAACCAAGGGAGAGATTTCTTACCTTTAAGGGGTCTAACCCCTTTGATTTCTAGAACTTGATGCAACTCTATAGTCGGGTCTATGCCTTTAAGGTTTGCAATTGTTTTTATAATGTCATTTCTTTCTTTCTGAAGAATATGCATCAATTCTTCTTCTTTTTTAACACCCAAATTCTTGGCAACTAAAATAGGTGATGCATCTCCTACTTCCAAGTATTTCAAGTGATTGGGAAGAGGTGACAAATTTGACCCAGGATCCTGCAAAACAGAAGGTGCATTTGAATTTGAATTAGGTACTACAGTAAAAGGGTCCTTACCTGTTTGCTGTACTTTTGGAGTTTCTACATTATTCTCCTGCAAGTGAACACTCAAGGCTGATTGCTCAACCTTTGTCTCTGAAGGCTTAACATCCTGTGTTATAGAATCTACCATATTAATAGCATAGGCAGTGAGATCTTTCATGGCATTGCAGTTACTGAATTTCATAATTTTTCCTTCAAATTCCATTGTCAGTGTGCCACTATGAACTTCTATTATGGCCTTGGATGTTTTTAAGAATGGTTTCCCTAACAAAATTGGAGTTGTTTGATCACCACTCTCTATGTTAAGTACATAAAAATCAGCAGGAAAAATCAGATCACCAACTTGTACTAAAACATCCTCAACTACACCCTCGGGGAGGGTGTTAGATTTGTCAGCCAATTGTATTATAACACTAGTTTCTTTCAGAGGTCCTAGTGCTAAAGATGCATAAATAGAGTATGGCATGACATTAATAGATGCTCCTAGATCTACCATTGCCTTATCAAATGTATTGTAGCCTATAGAGCAGGGAATAGAAAACATACCTGGGTCCTTGCATTTTGTAGGGAGTTTTCTCTGAATAATTGCAGAAACATGCTTACCTACTTTTACTTTCTCAGCTCCCTTCAACTTCTGATTCCTCTGTTGGGTGTGTAATTCCCTTAAGAAATTGGCATAGTGAGGTTCCTGACTGATTGCATCCAAAAGAGGAAGATTTACCTCACGCTTTCTAAAGATATCATATAGTTCAGAAGTTCTTTCATTCATCCTATTTTCCTTCAAAGCTTCAGGAAAGGGAGGTTTAGATTTATATTCAGAGAAAGGTTCAGACTTACCTTTTGGATGCTTACCTACCATGGTTGCATCATTCTTGTCTTCCTCTTGCTCAGTTGGTGCATGTAACTCTTGCATTGAGGTCTCAACTTCTTCATCACCTTGTAGCATGATTGCACTCACATTTTCCCTTGGGTTTACCATAGTTTGTGAAGGTAACTTACCTGAGTTTTGAGCATCCAAACGACTCACTGTGGTTGCTAACTGACCTACTTGTGTTGTCAGGTTCTGAATGCTAGCTCTTGTCTCTTGCTGAAATTGATGAGAGTTATGTACAAGAGTTTTCACAACGTCTTCCAATGGATTACTTACCTGATGATCCTGGGATGCATTCTGTCTAGGATAATAAGCCTGTTGGTTTTGTTGAAAATTTTATCCTGCAGGCCTATTTTGTGCACTCCCATATCTGAAATTGGGATGATCCTTCCATCCAGGATTGTATGTATTGGCATATGGATCATACCTTTTTGGTTGGCCAGGAAAACCTCTTACAGCATTCGCTTGTTCTGTGGATTCCTCTTGAAGTGTAGGACACATGTCAGTTGGGTGCCCTGTGGCTGAGCATATTCCACATACTTTAACTTGCTGTAGTGTACCTGTAGCCATTTGACGCACAAGAGATTAAGTTCAGATATTTGATTCTGAAGAGAAGTAGTACTTACCTCCTGGGCCTGTCTAATAAGAGGATCATGCCTAACGCCAAATTGTTGTGAATTGGCAGCCATATTTGATATCAGGATTCTGGCAGCCTCAAGAGTCTTATCTACTAGTGCTCTTCCACTAGCTGCATCTATCATGCTCCTATCTCCCTGCAAAAGACCTTCATAAAAATATTGGATTAGTAGTTGCTCACTAATTTGATGATGTGGGCAGCTTGCACAAAGTTTCTTAAACCTTTCCACATATTCATAAAGTGTTTCACCATGCAATTGTCTAATGCCGCATATTTCTTTCCTAATAGTAGCGGCTCTAGATGCAGGAAAATAACGCTCTAAAAACATTCTCTTCATCTCATTCCAAGTAGTGATAGTACTAGAAGGCAAATAATACAACCAATCTTTGGCTGAATCTTTTAAAGAAAAAGGAAAATCCCTGAGTTTTATTTGTTCCTCAGTTACTTTAGGGGGCTTCATACTGGTACATACTACATGGAACTCCTTCAGATGTTTATGCGGGTCTTCACCTGCAAGACCATGAAAACTTGGTAAGAGATGAATTAATCTAGATTTCAACTCAAAATTAACATTATCATCAAGATTAGGAAAAGTAATGCATAAGGGTTGCTGATGCAAATCAGGAGCTGTAAGCTCCTTCAGAGTGGGATGCCTGCCCATGATCACTTCCTCTGTATCCTGATCAATGTCTTCTTGAATTTCTCTTCTATGCCTGTATACATATTTTCCAATATCTGGATTGAACTGTAAATCTCGAGAATTAGAAGAACGAGTTACATGCATAAATAATAAAAAAATCACAAAAAGTAATGACGCAGTCCCCAACAACGGCGCCAAAATTTGGTGCGCACTGTCGCAGGTGCACCCAAATTAATACCTTACCTCAAAACTAACCTGTAGTAGTGGGAGTAAGGGTCAATCCCACAGAGACTGGAATTACCTTATGTGATTAAAAGGGTGGGAATTGATAATCGTAAATTAAGTGAAGTAAACAATAATGAAAATAAATAAGCGAAAGTGATTAATGATAAAGATGTTGGTTTCGGTTGGTATCCACCATCAAGGGATTACATTGATCATCGACAACACAATCAATCTGCAAATGAATATCTATCATTGGGGTTTTAACCCCATTTCTCCTTAAGCCTAGCAAATTAATGACAATCGCACTAATTAAACCCTAATCAACAAGCCATCTTTTAGTACATCGGTAAAATATAACTTGTTAACCGCATGAAGAACTAGAGAAACTGACAGAGCTAAACAAATATAAACACATCGGCTATATGTAATTTAGTCAATCATTCATCATAGGTTCAATGATTTATAATCCAAAACTCTCAAACCTATTTGCCTCACGAATTACAGAATTAAAGACTTTGTTCAAAACACAATTCAGCAGTAGATTAAAACAGACGAAATACTAGTAGGCCTCCTAGCAAACATATGCATAATCATTAAGATTAAGAACAGATGAACAATCAATATTCAAAACAAATTGAAATAATAACATCAGATCCACATCTCACAATGTATAAAAATCCCTTGAGGTTTCAACTCACCTCAACCAACTAAAGAGAATTAGCCACGCAGGGCCATAAGATAAACAAAAGAAGAATTGAAGAATGTAGATGAAGAATTCGGTGAAAGATCGGATGCCTTCTCTGGTTGCTTTCCTCTCTTTTTATAGACTTTTCCCTCCTAATCGAAGTCAGAACGTATTTTAGGTCAAGTTCCCGTCCATTCCCTTCAATTTTGAGCGAAAACGACCTAAAATCGCGAAATCAGCACATCTCCTACGACGCACGGGCGCTGCGGTGCTTAAGTAGAGCGCCGCAGCGCTACGGAGTTCTTACCACGAGGCGCCGCGGCGCACTGGGTTGAGCACCGCAGCGCTCACTCCTGGAAAGCACGGCGCCGCGGTGCGATTGTTAGCGCCGCGGCGCTTCGGATTGTCTTATCGTGGCACCGCGGTGCTCCCTTGTGAGCACCACTGCGCCAAGAATCTTCTGGATTTTGCCGAAGTGCTGAACATGAAAGTTGTAGCTCTATGTCTCTTCTTTCCATAGCCGCTGAAGTCACCTTAATCGGAGTCCAAATGAGTGAGATATGCATCAATTAGTGACACAAGGTCATAAATCAGCATTTTTCTATGCTTTTCTCTCTATTTTCCTCTTCATTTCTTCTTTATTATTCCTAAAACACAAAACACAACACTCAGTTAATTCATACCTATTTTCTACTAAAATTAAATAAAAAGTAACTTAAAACATGTCAAAAACCTGCTTATTTTATAGCATGTCATCTGGCCAATGCAATTTAAAAATGACCTGCCTCACTCGGCGATCTGGTCAATGCAATGAAAATATAACTCATTTGCTATACGCATAGTGACCTCGACCCTAGTCACAATAAGTGATCAGGGAATGTGAGTACATCACCCTTCTGCCTCCCTACATTACTACTGTCACCCGGTTGGAGCGGCCCTCCCCCGGCTCACTTAGGCTAATAGGGCATCCCCTATTTGGTGCCGTCACAAGCCATACAACCAGCCGATATGCATCAATACATATATATACATGTAAAATATCAAGCAACTCGCCATGAGCTTTACGCTTGCCATTCAATCTCATTTATAATATGACATAAATAATTTAGAAACAGAAATAATAATACATTTATAATTCAAGAAGAGCATGGGGTAAGTCATAGAAAGAATTATCTACTCACAGGGTAGGGCTCCTGGTTCGACAGCCCTAAAATGTATTTTTTTCAAGATGAATTTGACCAATTTGACCTCAAAAACGTGTCCGCAAGGTCGAAAGATTTATAAAATGACTACGGGAGTTTGGTCACTATTCACCACTGGAAAACACTATTCACTCACCGGAAAACACTATTCACCCACCGAAAAACACTATTCACGACGAACAAAATGTTGTTAGATAGTTGAAAATTTTCATATCCTAAAGTTTAACTAACTCCTGAATCCATCTACGGTGTCAGAATTTCAATTAGAGGTCTTTAAGTAAGAATTTTAGAATTTACCTTTTTCTGAGATTTTCTACTTCAAATCTACAGCGATTCAACGGTTGATTTGAAAAATTGATGGGTCAAAACTGTAGTATTCTTCATGCTGAATCCAGTAACACCTTCAGTTTTGAGATTGGAAGCCAAGAGGCACTCCAGATCTAGAGAGAAAGTTGAAGGTTACTATTCATTTACTATTCACTCACTATTCATCCATTTTTTTCTTCGTTTTGCACCTTCCTCCTTCCGTCTATTGCCTCCCCCTTCCCCTTTTTATTTTTATTATATTTAATAATAATAATTATTATTATTTAATAATTGAATAATAAGATTTTCTTTATATAAATTCATATAAATTCCATTTTTCATCCTAAAATATCTCAAAAATTTCTAAAAATTTACATTCTCATAAACCTTTAGTTAAACTCTTAAATTATGATTTTTCTTGATAAAAATCATAATAAAACAAATCTCAAAATAAATATATTTATACATATTAAAAGAAAGAATATTTCTAAAAATACAACAAAAATTCATTAAAGACCAATATATTATTGAGTACCTTGTAATTGGTCAAACAGGTCATCTATATGAGGTAATGAGTATTTATTCCACACTGTCACCTTATTCAATTGTCTATCTAAGAGCCCTTCACGTAACTTACCTATTTTTTATACCTTAAATTTTAAATTTCCATGGATAAACCTTCCTTTATCATAATGCTTATACATAGTGTTATTGAAAACTAAACTCTCTTCGAATTTCTTATATCAACAAAATATATCATCGCAAATATTATCTTCATAGATTCTCCACTCTCAAATTCAATCCAACCCACAACTTGCCAAATCCATTTATATATATAGATTCCAACTCATCCATCCAAAAGACATTCACTTTATTTTAAATCATGATCTTAGAGTTAACAATCTCGATCACATCATAACCCATTATCAATATTATATTAGCCATTCGTCATACTCTTTATCACTTTTCGTAAAAACAAGTTCAAAAGCTGAACTAGTAGTCCACACACAAAAGGTATCATCTAGGACATACGCATAGATATTTAAACATTGCTTACCTAGGGATAAGAGTCAGAAAAAGAAGAGGATAACACCCTATAGAATTCCACAACAGCACCGTGAGTATAAATATGTCTGCAGTTACATACCCATACTCAAAGTCCTACTACAGAATTCTTTGCTCTATTAGCCACAGGGAAACCTAATGCTTTGATACCAACTTGTAACGCCCCCAATTTGAGATATGAGTAACATTGATTGAGGATAAGAGAAGAGGATGTACGAAAATTTTCTTTTAGGACTCATTATGAGTTCTTGGTGATGTCAATGAGTTTGACAAATATCCTAATTGCATTTATAGATTTAATGAATAGGAATTAGCTTATCCCTGGATCAACTTGTTATTATATTTATTGATGATATACTAGAATATTTCAAAAGTTCAAAGGATCATAAGCAACATTTAAAGATAGTTTTACCAACTCTAAGGGAGTATGGTTGGTAACGATGGTATCCAAGTAGACTCTAAGAAAGTAAAAGTGGTACAATAATAGCTACGTTTTACTACATCTAAAGATGAAGATCCAAATCTAATTTGTGCTTCCTACGGTTGTTTACCATCCATTCTATTTGAGCTATAGTGGGATCAGGTGTGCTATTTTTCCACTGAATACCAACAGATTTAAAGTAGATTTTGGTACGTATATTCAAACCTTGCGGCCACCGATTTTTGCCAATATAACAGCTAGATTTTGTTTACAGATTGTCAAGATTTACGGCCACCGATTTTAATTTTATTTCAATGTTTTGTCTAAATTTCTAACTTCCTATTTTGGCATCATGCTCTATTAAGTATTCCACATTTTCTACTGCATTATTCTATATTAATATTTGGTATTAAATGTAAGATTCTTTTTCCATATTATAATGAAGATTAATTTCTTTTATTTGAAACTCAGTTATTATGGTGTCCAAATTGGTTAGTAGGTTAAAGTAATAGAGATTTTGAAAGGAGTGGACGGATGATGATCTTATGGTGTTCTGATGAATGTAATCAAGAGAATTAGTAGTGTTGAAGTTCTTGAGTAATAAAATATGGGAAGTAGGATTTAAATTAATCTTTGAACTTTTGATTTGAAAATATGGAGAATACTATGAGAATCCTATCTGAAAAAATGTTAGTGATTAAGATATTTGTATTACAGGATTATATTATACTAAATTGAGTCTAGTATCTAGGATGCGAAATATGTTGAAATTGAGAATTCATGTATGAGTAATTGTTGAGAATTTTTTTTTTGAAATGATTGGGTGAATTAAATGGGATTGACATAAGTTAGAATAAGGTGCTTTTGGATATAATAGAGAAAGGCTTGAAATTTTTGATAATGAATTTATTGGTGTTAAGAAGGTATAGAGTTATTGTGATGAGGTAAGTAGAATTATTAGACATGTGCCAATAGTACATAAATGTTATAAAAGGATTGATGGATTTATTGCTACGTATGTTTAACATATTGATTAATGGATTTTAGGATAAAAATAGATGATAGATTAAGATGATGCTATTCATGGGATGATGTTGACATGTGAGAATCAAAGATGACTTGATAGAAGTCTGGGATAAGAAAAGATAATTACCCCAATATGGATGTGAATATGTTCTTTTATGAGTGTGTTTTCTAATATCGATCCATAGATATATCCATTCGAGCTTGAGGATATAAAGCGAAATTGATTAGAAAAATGATAATGCAATACAGGCCAAAAGTTTAAAGGAATTGTGCATGTTGAGCATTAGAAATTATCAGTTGGTGACCACATATTTTTGAAGGAATCACCAATGACTGAAGTAATGAGGTTTGGAAAGAAGTACATATTAGATTCTTCTTATATTACTTAATTCCAAGAAATTCAATTGGACAAAAATTTGGTTTAACTATGGGTACAATTGATATTTATTGTTGATCGACAAGGGAAGAACTTATGGATGAAAGAAATTCCTATAGATAAGTTATATGGCAAAATCACTCAAGTGAAGAGACATTTTAAAAAGTAAAGATGTTATACAGAAAATATACCCCCAATTATTTGAGTAATAAGGTTGGTAACTCCGAATTATGCCTTGATTTTATTCTCTACATGTGGTAGGATGGGCTGAAATTCGGGGACCAAATTTCTTAAGGGGGAAAGAATGTAACATCCCATAATTTTTATTTTTAAATAATAATATTTTGTTATAAAAAAATATATTTTTATTTGTATAAAAATGATTATATTCTGTTAAAAATAAGTACATAAAATAAACATTTTTTTTCGCAATAAGATAATCTCCATAAATATGCATAATTCAATTCTTTGTCATTTCTCTCATGTATACATAATATACAGACCAAGTCTATAAACATCAAAGTACAGATCCTACCTGTAGCATTCAGAGCACTCTAAAATACAAACATAGTATAATTCAAAAACCGTGAGTCGTGGAAGCAATGTAGACTCACCTAGAAAATATATCACCTATCTGCCGAATCAGACTTTGATATTCTTATCTGAAAAATGTGGAAATATCGTGTAGTGAGTTTGACAACTCAGTGAGCAAATAATTCCTCCTATGACCTCTTAGGTCAGCATATGGATGTACTTATGTTTTAAAATATGTCACATAGAAAATACAGTTTAGAAGTACATTTATATGAGACCCGTAATTCAAATATTCTTAAATCAAAGGATATTCAGATATCCAAAACCATATGCACCATGGTATGATCATTAAACAAATATTGTTATGCTCAGCTGTATAAGCTATAGTAAAATATTAACATTTGGAGATAAAATCATCACTTTTAAAATGACCTGCCTCACTCGGCGATCTGGTCAATGCAATTTGATTTGAAAATGACCTACCTCACTCGGTGATCTGGCCAATGCAATTTGAAAATGACTTGCTTCACTCAGCGATCTGGTCAATGCAATGAAAATATAATTCATTTGCTATACACATAGTGACTTCAACCCTAGTCACAATAAGTGATCAGGGAATGTGAGTACATCACCCTCCTGCCTCCCCACATTACCACTGTCACCCGGTTGGAGTGGCCCTCTCCCGGCTCACTCAGGTTAATAGGGCATCCCCTATTCGGTACCGTCACAAGCCATACAACCAGCCGATATGGTTCAATGCATATATATACATGTAAAATATCAAACAACTCGCCATGAGCTTTACGCTTGCCATTCAATCTAATTTATAATATGACATGCATAATTTTCACAAGTATATCGCTTTACAAATCAATGCATCGTGCACATAATATTCACTTTATCAAATAATGATAAATACATTTAGAATCACATAATCAATGAGTTCCAAAATTCAATGCATCGTGCATATAATATTCACTTTATCAAATAATGATAAATACATTTAGAACCACATATTCTAAAACCATACTCTTCTTGAACTATGTGCCAGTTCGTAAGTATAACAGATATTTTAACACATTTCAAAAACTTATAATAGTATAAATAATTTAGAAACAGAAATAATAATACATTTATAATTCAAGAAGAGTATGGGGTAAGTCATAGAAAGAATTATCTACTCACAAGGTAGGGCTCCTGGTTCGACAGCCCTAAAATGTATTTTTTCAAGCTGAATTTGACCAATTTGACCTAAAAAACGTGTCCGCAAGGTCCAAAGATTTAGAAAATGACTCCGGGAGTTAGTCACTGTTCACCGCCGAAAAACACTATTCACTCACCGAAAAATACTATTCACCCGCCATAAAACACTATTCACGACGAACAAAAAGTTGTTAGATAGCTGAAAAATTTCATATCCTAAAGTTTAATTAACTCCTGAATCGATCTACGGTGTCAAAATTTCAATTAGAAGTCTCTAAGTAAGAGTTTTAGAATTTATCTTTTTCTGAGATTTTCTACTTCAGATCTACAGCGATTCAACGGTTGATTTTAAAAATTGATGGGTCAAAACTGTAGTATTCTTCGTCCTAAATCCAGTAACACCTTCAGTTTTGAGATTGGAAGCTAATAGGCACTCCAGATCTAAAGAGAAAGTTGAAGGTTACTATTCATCTATTTTTTTTCTTCGTTTTGCACCTTCCTCCCTTCTTCTATTGCCTCCCCCTTCCCCTTTTTATTTTTATTATATTTAATAATAATAATTATTATTATTTAATAATTGAATAATAAGATTTTTTTATATAAATTCATATAAATTTCGTTTTTCATCCTAAAATATCTCAAAAATTTCTAAAAATTTACATTCTCATAAACCTTTAGTTAAACTCTTAAATTATGATTTTTCTTGATAAAAATCATAATAAAAAAAATCTCAAAATAAATATCTTTATACATATTAAAAGAAAGAATATTTCTAAAAATACAACAAAAATTCATTAAAGACCAATATAATTATTTCAAGCAAAACAATAATTATTTTGATTAAAAATATACTTATTTTTAACAGAACATAATCATTTTTAAACAAATAAAAATATATTTGTTTATAAAAAAATATTATTATTTAAAAATAAAAATTATGGGTTGTTACACAAATAGTACATATGCTCTATGGGAACATACTGATAATGTACCTGTCATCACTGTATTTAAGGCTTGAGCATCTTGTCGTGTCAAGACAAAGACTCGAGCTTGTTCGCAGCCTCGACTTCATGATCCTTTACTAGTATCACCACTACTTGCTTGAACTGAAGCTACTCTATTTGGTCGTGTTGGTACAGATGCATGGGGTGAAGTTGGTTGTATTAATACTTGACTCAAATTTTGTAATTGTGGACAATTCCTCATCAAATGACTTACTTGTCCTCACTTAAAACATGCACTAGTTTCTCTATGACACTGTCCAATATGAGGCTTGCTACAAATTGGATATTATGGAATCGATCTTGAATCCTGTTGACTAGTGGGTCTCATATCTCTTTGAATCATTCTTTGCTTGATGATATTGACTAATGTCTGGCTGGATTTACTAAATCCTTCTTGAGTTAAACGCTATGGATTCTGAAATCTTGTTCCTCTTACATTAGAATTATAACTAGTCTGGATATTACTATTTCGATCTCTTTTTCTTATCTTTAGACTTTCTATGTCTACTAGTTCTCGTGTTTCCATCATGTTATCACAATTCACAACTGCTAAATAAGTTGGAAAATGGTTCATCTGAGGACCCACTAATTTAAACAATGGATGGATCAACCCTGAAACAAATCTCTTAATTCTATATTTTTCATTAGGAACAAGATATGGTGCATATCGAGATAATCGGGTAAAACAGATGTCATATTCAAGAATTGTTATGTTCGGTGTCTGTCTTAATTCTTCAAATTCCTTGGCCCTCTTGTCCCTTTCACTCATTGGTAGGAAATGATTCATAAATGCTTCCTTAAATTCATCCCACTCCATTGGTGGTAAGATAATTGCTTTTTCTTATACCAGAGTCTCAAACCAAACTTGAGCCACATCTGATAGTTGAAAGGACACTAGTTCAATAGATCTTCTAATGGAACACCCTAAAGCTCTAAGAACTCATTCTACAACATCATTGAATATCTGTGGGTCTTCTTAAATATCTAACCCAGAAAAAGTCTGGGTCTTCCGCTTTAGGAATTGCAGTAATGTCACATCAATCCTTATAAACTTGTTCTCTTGTTCAGTTGGTTTTTCCAATTCTTACACATCAAGAGCATTTTTTGGTGGCTGGCCATCCCTTCTGCCCTGTTCTACTATAAATCCAGTCAATGTCTCTAAACTCCTATGTATGCTAGCAATCATATCAGTTGTTCTATCATGTGGGTCCTAAGGGGGTTCTACTCTCGCCTTACGGACTCTACCAGATACATAGACTTTTTCATCATGTCTTGGGGTTCTCGTACCCCGTGCACACAGCAAGGGAGGGCAAATCACATACCATATAGTTGGCATCTTGCCCAGATAAGAGACATCTGGCTCTCCTTCACATATCATATCCCGTGTGTTAGCTGTCACACAAGGATAATAACACCCTTACTAACTGAGGTATTAAGGTGCACCAGGGCTAACATCACCTACTATTAGCAAATAGTGTTTCCAATAGGACTCCTCCATAGAAATCATTATTTACACGTATACCATATCGTTCAAAACAAGGTTTCAGTATAAATTTAGAATTTTCAGTCTCAATACTATTTCTCTGTCAGACACTTCCCAATTAGGGTAATCACATATACTGCACATTTTCAAAGCAATCTTATAGCTTTACATATCAATGTCACATGCACAATATATTTCCTTTACCATATAATGAGAAATACATTTAAAATCACATAGTCAATGAGTTTAAAAATCCATTTTCAAAACCTTACTCTTCTTGAACTATATACCAGATTGTAAATAATTCAGATAATTTAATCTATTTCAAAGACATATAAAAGTATAAATAACTTATAAATAGAACCAATTATACATTTAAAGTTCAAGAAGAGCATATGGTAAGTCGTAGAAAGAATTATCTACTCACAGGGGTAAGGGCTCCAGGTTGGACACCCGCAAAATATATTTTTCCAATTCAAGTTTGATCAAATAGATCTCAAAAACGAGTCCGGAGGATACAAAAACCTAAGAAATAACTCCAGAATCACGAAATTTAGCCTCTCGGAGCTTAGTCAACACTGGTCAACTGATGGATACTATTTATGATCAGAATTACTAGTTATTGACAGAATCACTATTCATACCAACCGAATTTACTATTCACGACGCACAAAAAGTTGTCAGATGGACAAAATATTTCATATCCTAAGGTTTATCTGTCTCTTGAACCCATCTATGGTGTTAGATTTTTAATTTGAAGTCTCTAAATAATAGTTTTAGAGTTCACATTTTTTAAAGATTTTTTACTTCCGATCTCTGGTGAATCTACGGTTGATTTGAAAAATTATTCGGCCAATATAATAATACTCTTCATCTTGAATCTAGTGGTACCCTTAGTTTTGAGATCGGAGGCTCATAGGTACTCCAGATCTAGAGAAAAAAATGAAGAGAGAAAAATATTATTCACACTATTCATATATGAATGTTTCGCAGATTCTCTTCTTCGCGCTTATATCTCCCCCTCCCCCTTTTCTTTCTTTTTTAACTTATTATTATTTAATAATTAATTATTTAAAATTTATTTTTTTATTATATGTATAATAATATTATTTTTCATTCTAAAGTATCTCAAAAGTTTCTAAAAGTTTATATTCTTGTAAAACTTTAGTTGAACTCTTAAATCATGATTTTCTTAATAAAATTTTTAATAAAACAAATCATAATATAAAATAACTTCATGCATATTAAAAGAAAGAAATTTATAAAAATAAAATAAAAATTTATTTAAAGTCGAATATAATTATTTTAATTAAAAACGTATTTACTTTTAGTAAAACATAATCATTTAAAATAAAAATATATTTTTTTATAGCAAAACATTATTATTTAAAAATTACAGGATATTACACTATCCAATATGAGGCCTGTCATAAATGGGACATAGTAGAATCGGTCTTGAATCCTATTGACTATTGTGTTTCGTATCTCTTTGAATCATTCTTTACTTATTGATATTAATTGATGTCTGGCTGAAGCTACCAGATCCTATTTGAGTTAAACGCTGTGGATTCTAAAATCTTGGTCCTTTTACATTAGGATTATAACTAGTTAAGATATTACTATCTCGATCTCTTTTTCTTCTCTTTATACCTTCTATGTTTGCAAGATCTTATGTATCCATTGTAATATCCCTTAATTTTTAAATAATAATGTTTTGCTATAAACAAATATATTTTTATATTTAAAAAAATGATTATGTTTTGCTAAAAGCAAATATACTTTTAATTAAAGTGATTTTTGTTTTGCTTAAGATAATTATATATGCCTATAATAAATTTTTGTTTTATTTTTAGAAATATTATTTCTTTTATTATGCATAAAGATATTTATTTTTTTATTTGTTTCATTAAAATTTTTATCAAGAAAAGTCCAGATTTAGGAATGCAACTAAAGTTTTGCAATAATATAATTTAAAAAAAAATTGGGATATTTTAGGATGAAAAATAATATTTATATGTATATAATAATAAAAATTTAAATATTTAATTATTAAATAATAATAATAAATAAATAAATAAATAAAAAGGGGGAGGGGGAGACGTAGCGTAAGAAGAATCAGAAACCTTCCTGAACAGTATGAATAGTATTTTTCTCTCCTCCATGTTCTCTCTCTTGATCTGGAGTACCTACTGGTTTCTGATCTCAAAACAAAAGATATTACTAGATTCAGGACAGAATGTACTACAATTTTGACTGAACAATTTTTCAAATCAATCACAGAATCACCGCAGATCGAAAGTAGAAAATATTAAAAAAAGGTAAACTTTGAAACTCTTATTTAGAGACCTTAAATTAAAAATCTAACATTGTAGATGAATTCAGGAGCTAGATAAACCTTAGGATAGGAAATTTTTCGAACATCTGACAACTTTTTGTGCATCGTGAACAGTAAATCCGGCTAGTATGAATAGGAATTTTCTGTGGTGAATAGTATCCAATAGTTGACCAGTATTGACCAATCTCCTAAAGGCCAAATTTCACGATTCTTGAGTCATTTTCTAGATTTTTGGACCATCTGGACATGTTTTTGAGGTCTAATCGATTAAATTCGGATTGAAAAAGTGTATTTTAGAGCTTTCCAACTTGGAGCCTTACCTTGTGGGTAGATAATTCTTTCTATGACTTATCCCATGCTCTTCTTGAACTTAAAATGTATAATTGATTCTGTTTACAAATTATTTATGCTATCATACGTTTTTGAAATATGTTAAAATATTTGTTTTACTTACGAACTGGCACATAGTTCAAGAAGAGTATGTTTTGGAAATAGATTTTGAAACTCATTGAAAATGTGGTTCTAAATATATTTATCATTATTTGGTAAAGTGAATATTATGTGCATAAGGCATTGATTTATAAAACTATAAAATTGCTGATTATGATTGAATGGCAAGCGTAAGGCTCGTGGCGAGTTTCTTGATAATTATACATTGCATTTGATGAATATGTATATATATATATATATATATATATGCATTTATATGCATTTATATTTATAGATGAATATCGACGGGTTGTATGGCTTGTGACGATACTGGGTAGGGGATGCCCTATTAGCCTGAGTAAGCCAAGGGAGGGCTGCTCCAATCGGATGATAGTAGTATTGTGGGGAGGCAGATGGACGATGAACTCATATTCCCTGATCACTTATTGTGACTGTAGTCGATCGGTCACTATGCATATAGCAAATGAGTGAATTGAGTGTAGTGAGAGTTGTAAAATGCTTGAGCATTATGTAAAAGGAGTGGATTTGCAGTGCATATATAGTATGTTAGTTATGCATAAACAAAAGTTATGACTTTATCTCAAAAACTTAATATTTTACTATACTTTATACAGTTGAACATAACATCATCCTTTGTTGTGTGTTTGAGAATATTTGATGGTTTTAATATGGAATCCTCCTAATGTTTTCATGTGAAATATTTTAATGCATAACAACATTTTTTTAATGATCATATTGTGCTGAATAAGGTTTTGGATATCTGAATATCCTTTGATTTGAGAATATTTTAAATACGGGTCCTATATGAATGTACTTCTGAATTGTATTTTCTATGTGACAAATTTTAAAACATGAGTACATCCATATGCTGACCTAAGAGGTCATAGGAAGTATAGTCTGCTCACTGAGTTGTCAAACTCACTACACGATATTTCTACATTTTTCATATAAGAATACAGAGTTTGATCCCTTCTCTTCAGGTAGTTGACCAGCTAGATGACATAATCTCTGGGTGAGCCTACTTTGTTTCTAGAGCTCGTAGATTTTGATTTATATTGTACTTGTACTCTAGAGTATGCTCTGAACACCACAGACAGGATCTCTGTTTCTGCTGTTACTTTGGTATTTATAATTTGGTTTGTATAATGTGTATAAATGAGGGAACCTATATATAGTTATTTCCATGACAAACAATAGTGCTATGCATGTTATGGTAAATATCTGATTGCAGAAAAGAAATGTTTCTTTCACGTGCCCTTAAATTGGTGGCGTTACATCCATCATTCTAGCACAATCCACAGCTGCTGTATAAGTTGAAAAATGGTTTATCTAAGGACTCACCAATTTAAACAATGGACGTATCAACCCTGAAACAAATCTCTTAATTCTATCTTTTTATTAGAAATTAGATATGGTGCATATCTTGACAACTGGGTAAAATAGATGTCATATTCAAAAACTGTCATGTTCGGTGTCTGTCTTAATTCTTTATATTCTATGGCCCTCTTGTCCCTTTCACTCATTAATAGGAAACGATTCATAAATACTTCCTTAAATTCATCCCAATCCATTAGGGGTAAGGTAACTGCTCTTCCTTGTACTAGAGTCTCAAACTAAATTTAGGCAACATCTGATAGTTAAAAAGACAATAATTCAATAGATTTTCTAGTGGAACACCCTAAAGCTCTGAGAACTCATTCCACAGCATCAATAAATATCTGACCTAGAATAATTAAGGGGCTTCAGCTTTAGGAATTGCGGTAATGTTACCTCAATCCCTGTAGACTTATCTTCCTGTTCAGTTGATCTTTCTAGTTCTTGCACTTCAGGAGTTTTTTCTGGTGATTAGCCATCCCTCTTGTACTATTTTACTATAAATCCAACCAATGTCTCTAAGCTCTTGTGTATGTCAACAATCATATCAATTGTTCTATTATGTGGCTCATGAGGGGGTTCTACTCACTCCTCAGGGACTTTATCAGATACATGGACTTGTTCATCATGTCTTTAGGTTCTCGTACCTTGTGCACAACCTCTGCCTCTTCCTCTAGGTTAGCCTTTACCACAGTCTCTTTGTACTAAAATTACAGATTGTATAGACTCTTCTATAGAGGATGCACAATCTATAGCTTCTCTAGCAACCACTCTAGTTTTTGGTGGCATCATTAGCTATAGAAAACAAAATACCTTTTTAAAATACCATAATATTCAGTCGACCTTATAGTAGGAACTTTAACAAACTTAGAATAGAAATGAAATTAAAATCCTATAGAATCCCTCAGTAGCACCTGATGTATAAATATGTCTGGCTCATATCCATACTAAAGGTCATACTAAAGAATCCTTTGCTTTAATAGCCACAAGGAAACCTAATGCTCTAACAACAACTTGTCACACCCCCAATTAAAAGGAATGCGATTGTCACGAGTAGTAGATAACTTTATTCTTATTTTATTGCATACATGATCCAAGTATATTAAATATCAGGAATAATAACATTTACAAGTTTTTTAATATAACCAAATATACAGGCAAAGTCTTTATACATATATTACAACAAAAACAAGGATCTTGGCTGTGGTGTTCAGAGCATACTCTTGAATACAAGTAGAGAATGATTTAGACACTGTGAGCCTTGGAAGCAACATAGGCTCACCCAAAGAGTGTGACACTAGTAGATCACGTAGCAATAGGATCAAACTCTATATCTTTATTTGAAAAAAAATGTAAATAATATGTAGTGAGTTTGACAACTCAGTGAGAAAATAATGCCCTTCTATGACCTCTTAGGTCAATATATGGATGTACTCATATATTAAAATTTATCATATAGAAAATTACAATTCAGAGGTACATCTATATGAGATTCGCATTTCAAATATTCTCAGTTCAAACCACATTTAGATATCTGAAACCATATGTGCGATACGGTAGGATCGTTAATCAAATATTGATATGCATCAAAATATTTCTAATGAAAATATTAGGAGGATCCCATATCAGAACCATCATATTAGAGTTTAAGCATTTTCGTACTTTGTTAGTGTAGGATTTGCCTAAACTCAGCATCCCAGCTAAGGTTTGCCCTACCACCATTCAAGAGGACATGCGAAGAGACTTTAATATGGGCATTTCCCAAGCACATAGCAAGGGTGGACAAATCACATATCATATAGTCAGCATCTCGCCCAGATAATAGGCATCCTACTCTCCTTTACATATCATGTCCCGTGTGTTAGTCATCACACGAGGTTAGCACCACCTCTACTAACTAAGGTATCAAGGTGCACTAGGGCTAATATCATCTGCTGTTAACAAATAGTGTTTCCAATAGGATTCTTCCACATAAATCTTTATTTGCACATATGCCATATCGTTCAAAATAAAGGTTTCAGTATAATTCAGAATTTTTAGTCTCAGTACAATTCCTCTGTTAGAAACTTTCCAATCAGAGTTATCAGATATACATGCCCTTTTTTAAGGCAATCTTATAGTTTTACAGATCAATGCCACGTGCACAATATATTTTCTTTACCATATGATGATAAATACATTTAGAATCACATGTTCAATGAGTTCAAAAATCCATTTTCAAACCCATACTCTTATTGAATTATATGCAGATAGTAAGCAAATAAGGTAATTTAATCCATTTTAGAGACATATAAAAGTATAAATAACTTGTAAATAGAACTAATTATACATTTAAAGTTTAAGAAGAGCATAAGGTAAGTCATGAAAAAAATTATCTACTCACAAAACTAAGGTTCCAAGTTGGATATCCCCAAATATACTTTTTCAAGGCAAATATGATCAAATGGACCTCTAAAACAAGTCCAGAGGGTTCGAAAACCTAGGAAATGACTCCAAAATCGTGAAATTTGGCCTATGGGAGCTTAGTCAACTGTGGGTTACTGTTCACAGTCGAAATTACTATTTACCGCCAGAGTTACTATTCATGCTGGCTGAATTTACTATTCACAACGAACTAAAAGTTGTTAGATAGCTGAAAATTTTCATATCCTAAGGTTTTTCCACCTCTTAAATGCATCTATAGTGTTAGATTTTCAATTTAAAGACTCTAAGTATGAGTTTTAGAAATTACTTTCCTAGGGTTTCTCTTCCACTTTTTGGCCAATCTTCAGCCAAAACTTTAGAAATCAATTTGACAGATTTATAGTTCTTGTCGTTCTGAATTTGTTGGCAGTGGTGGTGTCAAAATCTAAGGTCTGAAGTGCTAGAAATCTAGAGAGAAATTTTATGATTTTTTGAGAGAGAAAGTAAATTTTGGGAGAGAGAGAGCAAATGAATTTCCTACGCCTCTCTTCTTTAGATTGCTTAATAATGTTAGGGGGACCATTCTGTAAAAATTTAATTTTTGAGGGAGGTCATCGTAAATTTTCATTATTTACACTTTGACCCCTCAACTTTTAAAAAGTTACATTTTGGCTCCAAAACTTAAATCTTCATATTACCTTCATAACTTCTCAAATAATATGATAAATAAACATATTTCCAATGGTACTTTTTCATAATCCTTACTTACCTTCAATTTTTTTAATTTATGTTTTTTCATTTATTTAGGGTTTTTTTTAGGGTTATTACATTCTTTCCCCTGCTTATACACTCCTTGATGAAGGGTTTCTCAATAGATGTGGGAAAACTTAATCATAAATCGATTGTCAGCTATATTAATGGGAAAGTAGAGGGCCTATTTGTGCCTAGCCTAATCATGGCATTATGTGGGTAGGCTAAAGTGTAATATGACTATAGAGAGGCATTGGTGCATCCTATAAAGGTCATCATAGCCTTAGAAATTTAGAAATACAAGGGACCTAATGGAGCATTAGTAGCTAAGGTCAGAGGCAGCTCAATCCCAATCAGCTAGGTAACTTAAGCAATAGAACCCATAGCAACATATATTATTGATGAGCTTTGGGATAGGCTGAGGCCCTTAAGAAAGACATAGTGGATATGGCCTAATACCATGTTGCATGCTATACTTCACTGGCCTAACATCAGACATAGTGATTTAATGCACTAGCCTAGGCTCTAGCAGCATTAGTCCAGATACCACTAGCACTTGCATTCCCACCATCCTCCTTTGGAGGAGACGATCCCATGGACTAGAACATAGACATAGATATGCAGTTAGGGAGCTCCACAAAGCTCATATTTTTTAATCTTTTTTCCTCTTATTTTTATTTTTATTTTTACATTGAAGACAATGTAAACTTTGAGTTTGGGGTATAGTTTGAAACTTGAAATGTTGTATTGAATGACTCCATCTCTTGAATGAATGAACCCACTTTGAACTTAAATGTCTGAATTTTCACAAGTTTTGCACCTTTATTGCATTAGCAAGTTGTGTGAGTTTGTGTTCAAACTTATGTTTTGAGTGGCTTATTGAACTAGCAGCCAATGATTTAACTAATTTTAAAATTTTTTAACTTTTGAAAAATGTAGAAATATTATATTTATGTGTGAATTTAACTTTTTATGAAATTCATATTTAACTTGAGAATCTTGAAATCTTAAGCACTTAACCCTTCAGCTTCAATTTATTTATCACTTAGAGAAATTTTATATGATTCAAAAATATATTATGAGCTTAATAGGATTATAAAACTTATTTGATTTCCACTAGAGTTGAAATTCTAGGCTAACAACTTATTTAGGAGTTGATTTAGCCATTATTGAATAGATTGAGCATTTCAAGCCTAGCTACATAAATTATTATATCCCTTGTTTCTATTTTGAGTATAATTGAAATTTTTTCTTTCATACCCATAAATTTGCTGAGCTAAACCAGAAAAATTACATCTTTATATTTTTACCATAATCACTCATATGCATGCTTATTATTGAAAATATTATTGAGAACTTTTACTATTAAAGGGCAGAAAGGTGGAGCATAGCAAACAAAGAAAGGAATGAATGAATGAAAAGGAAAAAAGTTAAATTCTAGAAAAATAAAAAGGACAAATAAAAAGCAGTATGAGTGAGTAAAAAAGGAAAGAAAAATATGAATAAACTATAGTAGAAGGAAGAGAATAAGAAAATGAGTTTGGGAGAAAATACCTGAAACTTAGAAAAAGCTCAAGAAAAGAACTTAGGATATCATATGTTGTGGGTGGTTAAGGTTAAATTACTATTTTTTATCCTACCTTATAACCTAGCCACATTACAAGCTTAAGGAAGTTCTATTGATCATAGTTGTGGTATATAGCCTACACTAATGGAGAGTGACACGAAAAATAAGACTATAAAGTTCCTACAACTTTAATTATATATATAGAGATCTAGACTTTAAATTTTTGGGTTGCCCAAACTCATTCGAGTGTAAGAGGATAATTGATCGAAGACAAACATACACTCAATATTCAAAAAGGTAAAATATAAATTGCACTTGAGTTAAGTTTGAACATAACAATAATCTTTTTGAAATTTTTCCTAAACTACAGATTCATTAAATTTTCTAAGGCATGGATTAGTAAGCTTCACACTCATTAAATAACTTTGACTGTAATTGCACTTGAGTGAAATAAGTTAAGAATATTTTTAATTTTGTGTTCTGCTTTGTAGGATAAAAGAAAGTGGAAAAATAGAGAAAAAGTGAAGAAATTCAAGAAGAAGATGGAGAATTTAGTAAGGGCCAAGCAGAAGGCCTAGTGTTATGATGACGGGAAGCTAACATCTCCCAAAAAACCCAAAAAGAATCCAATAGCCTTGGCACCGGGATGGCGGACTCTTGCTGTCATAACGCTAGGATGATGACATCCAAAAATATTAAATATAAAAATGAAGAATTTTAGTTATATTACAATTCTGATAGGTTGAAATCCAATCAGGCTCAACCTAGGCTCATGAAGGACATCAAAAATTATAAATAGTCAACTAATGAAGCATTAAGAACATCTAAACACATTGAGAATGGATTTAAATCAAGCATCTCATCCAAATTTTTTCTTCTTCTTTGTTCTTTCTTCATTTTCTTTATAGTTTTGTTTATGACCCAACACAACTAATTTCTTTTATTGTTCAAGGAATACTAAAACCTTAATATTAATATCACTATGAGATAGGATTTTATATCATAATTTAATTTATATTTAGGTATTGAATTTCTTGTATGGCTATTCCTTAGATATTCTTGCTTGATTGCTAGAAAAGGCCCCCTATAGTTAATTAAGTAAGTCAATCTATAGCTAAATTAGATATCAAATTTAGAATTTTTTAATCCCTCTAATTTGTGAAGCAGCTAGAGTTTAGTAATGTGTTGTGTCAAGAGTTATCAAATATTAGGAAGAACATTTAACTAAATTAAATTCAACTGTTTATACTTGCGTTGTTTAGCTTCATCGATTTTTTTAAATCTTTATGAAATTGCTAAATTAAATCTTGAGCATTTGTCTAGGACTGTTTAGTCATTAGGGTTAATTAGGTTTCATGTATTCTAATCAACTACACTTAAGAAAGGATAAGATTTAATTCTAACAATGAATATTTGAATATAAACTGATATAATTTATATCGGTGATCAATGGAAAATTTTGATGGTTGAAGTTGACCTAAACAAATGCATCTTACATTGATTACATTCTCTTTACTACAATGTGAAATTTTCTTGTTTGACTTTATATTAATTTTGATTTTAATTAATCCTCCTATTTATATTCACAAAGGTATAAGTTTTAGCTACCACTTTTTGTGGGTTCAACTCTTACTCTCGCTACTTCATTATTTCCTATGACAATAACCTCCTAGTTACCTACTTAATAAGCTGTGAAAACCCATTCCACTATTATCATATTTTTTAGATTAAGTATAGAATCAAGTTCGTTGTCTACAATAGAGTTGGCGGTTAGACTATTATTGGTGAGACTAATTTTGTTCTAATGGGCTTAATTTCATTGTTTGTTTATACAACATAATTGTACTTTAGATTGCTCTATTTTCCATGGATAGGATCCTTACTTTCGTTGTGTATAAATATATTAAACTCTGATAACTAAATCTGTTTTGTATAAAGAGCAAAGCTCTTTAATGTATATTTATATATATTTATACGCATATGGATTATGTTATATGTTATATGGTTTTAAATATTCAAATATTCGACTATTGAGCTATGTTTTAAGTCAAATGCTTATGGGATGAGATATTTGTGCTAGTTATGCACTCCTTAACTAGGGGTTGTGACTTTTTTTTGCAAGATTCTGATCTTGGGCCTTTCACAATGCCTTTCTTTTTTCCTCTAATAGTTTTCATCCATAAATTAAGTCCTAATGGTTGTATTTGTGAAACACCACTACAACTAACTACTTGGGAGTTACGGGTGAAGGCTGGAAGCTATTTGAATTTTTCCTACAATAAAATCATATAATGTAAATATATGTGGAAATACATAAAAAATATATTTTAAGTCAAAGTTACACTTACATATGTAGCTTTACATTTTTTATCAACCTAGTTATCCTTGTGATGCATCCAAAGGGACAACTTATCAACCATTATTTATGAACCTAGTTCTTTAGTCTATTGCACAAAATGAAATGTAAACTATTTGATATGGATAAATAGATATATTATATGCACAACTTTAAAATAATAAAAAATATTGGAAATTCATGTTATACCATTCTTTGTCTATATTAATCACCAGAATAGAGCGCTCAATGTCTTTATCTTATCTAGTCCATCACAATTTATAGCTTCATGTTTCTTGTTATACTCGAATCTTACCTTGAACTCTAGACTGCCCCAATATATAATCAATTGTTCCCATAAGGATTTCTCTATCTGGCCTAGGTTTTCTCTACTTGTTTTTGTAGTAGACAACAATGCCTTCAAACAATTGGTAGCCTTGTATTCAAAGTTATGCTGGATTTCATAATGGTGCTAAGGAATCTAAGTGTAATTTCTCTACAAATTAATTTTGTTGGTAGTTGTAACAACTCCATTCTTTCTACACACACACACACACACACACAAATATATATATATATATATATATATATATATATATATATATATATTAAATCCCATGAAGTCATTACCTCTTTACTTCTAACTATTTAACTCATAATAACATTCAATTTAATTCACCAAGCATAATTAAAGTTTATGGTATATCACTAACATTGATACAATTCAAGGTTCACATACACATCATTAATTAAAAATGTCCGTACAAAAATCAAACACATATATGTCTACATCTTATTCATCCATATTGTCCAATTTTAGGGATACAGGTGTGGGTGGTTGCACCTTCACCGGAATCTTAGCCAACTCGACTCAACGTATGCTAAAAGCCATTTATAGAGAATATATGCCTATTTAATCTTCTGAACATGATATGGAAATATAATGATAATTAAATCCCACTAGGTTCAACAATAAATCATTATTATTATTAATATAGCTCATTATGTCATGTTCATCTGTATAAACTACAGCAAATATCTTAGGTCACATAAATGCACTATATGTATGCATATGAAAATCATGTAGTAATGACATGTATGGCATGAATAATTATTTTCAGAATATCATATGATGGCTATCAACTTATTTTCATAGTAAACTACCCAAGTCAGTGTGAGTACTTTCCACTCTCTGGTATGGGTTTTTCTCGATCCGTCCGACATGGCACTTTCTCTTTCTTTTCTCAATAGCATAATTATAGCTGTGAGTAGAGCGTCCCCTACTGGTGCACCACATGGATTTCCATGTAACTGTGCTCGTTGATAAAGGGGAATTTTGAATACTTAATGGCTATATTTTATCCCCTAAGGCATAGTAAACTTGTGGTTATTTCTCTGCTTTTGGTTATACTTTGCTCTGGATACTGCTTTAGTTTGTTTTATGCTTGTAGGTGAGAAAAAGAGGCCAAGAAGCAAGGGAAAACAATCATGAGAGGAGCCATGTGGACTTGGAAAATGCTAAGGAGGAAGCAAGACACACCAAAAATTGGCAAAAAAGCAGCACGGCAGCCCCCAACACGGCCAGGCCGTGCTCTAGGCAGATGATGCAAAGAACTTCCAAAAACCAGACCGAAGCACGGCTAGGCCGTGCTTTAGGTCTGTACTGCATGTGAGTTTTAGGGTTTTTGGCTGCCAAGTTGATACATAGGTGGGGGAAAACGCAGAGGCAGAGATTCAGACTGGGAGAGACACTTTAGACTCAGTTTTTAGGCTTAGAAAACACTCTTAGATTAGGTTTTTACTTGAATCATTGTGGATTTGATGTTCTAGAGTAGGATTTACTGCATTCGAAGGTTGTATTTTCATCTTACTTTTCTGAAAACCAAGTTATATCTTTCTACTCGAATTCTCTAATTCTACCCTTACTCATTCTTTTTAGATTGTACTGAAATATCATGGTTTACTTAATGAATATGAATTTGGTTTATGTTTACATGATGTGCGAGTAAATTTGATCTAGGGTTTCGGTAAACCCACTTGTGATATGATGATACTAGGTTTGATGAATTGAATGTTAGAACCCTAATTGTGATCACTTTTAGATTGATTAGGATTAACTATTATATGCATGAATGATTTGGTAGAATGCCTGATCACCAATCTATTACGTCTTAGGTATTTAATTGATGAACTAAAAGGTGAAGATTACAATCTGAACTTAATGGTTAATTAGGGATGTCTTAATCACGAAAGTAGTTTAAGATTCTCTAAGATTGAATCAATTAATAGGCACGAGAAAACCGATTAATTGTATTCCTTGGTTGGCATAAAGCTTAATGGACCTAGGTTGAACTTAGAACCACAAAAGTAGGCAATTGGATCAATCTTGGTACGATTGGTAATGCTTGAAAGAGATTGCTAACTAATTAAGGCTAAACCATCCCCAATAACCTAGATAATTGCAATTAGAGGTACATACTTGTTGTTGAGTATCGTAAGTGTGGTGAACCCTAACCCTAGGCTTTGCTTAATTGGTTATTTTCATCTATTTAATTGCGACACTTTATCATCAAATTGTATCGATTTAGATAGCATCTTTTGTGAAAATTCTAGTAATTGAAATTATTCTCTGTGGGACACGACCTGTACTCACCAGACTAGTTATAGCTACGCTGTGCACTTGCGGTAATTAGTAAAATAAACACAACAAGTTTTTGGCACCGTTGTCGGGGAACAATTGTCAATATTAGATATTTTGCGAAATAGCTAGACTATATCACTTTCTTTTTATTTCTCTGCATAATTTTCTTTTGCTAATTTTTGTTCCTTTTTCTTCCTTCATAGGTGTGTAGCTATTTTATGCGAAAAGGCCACAAATTCATTGCTGAATTTGACCCAGAGATTTAGCGCACCCTGCAGAGAAGAAGAAGAATACATGAACAAGAGAATTCTGCACTTACCATGATGGAGAGAGATAACCGATTTCTAAAGGATTTTACCGCCCCGGATACTTATGGCCTGAATCCTAGAATAGTCAGCCAGTTGTTGAAGCCAACAACTTTAAGCTGAAGCCTTCTCTTTTGCAGATGGTTCAGCAAAATCAATTTAGAGGGTCACCTACTGAAGACCCAAATCTTTATCTTTCAGTCTTTTTGGAGTATCTTCGGATGCCATCAAATTGAGACTGTTTGCTTTCTCTTTAAGGGATAAGGCCCGTGCATGGTTGCATTCTCTTCCATCAGGGTCCATTACCACATGGCAGCAACTTTCTCAAACTTTCTTGGCCAAATACTTCCCACCGAGTAAGACGGCTCATCTTAGGAATCAGATAACTACTTTTGCTTAGAAAGATGGGGAGTCACTATATGAAGCTTGGGAGAGGTTTAAAGAGTTCCTCAGAATATGCCCACACCATGGGTTGGAGAAGTGGCTAATAGTCCATACTTTCTACAATGGACTAATCATCTAACTTCTAAAGTTGATGCCTTATTTCAAAAATTAGACAAGCTAAGCATCAATGCTGTTGATTCTCCTTCTTAATCTTCATCTTGTGAGATTTGTGGAGGTGTTGGTCATGTGGCCAATGAATGTCAGCTTGGAAACTCTGTACTTCAGGATTGTGAGTAGGCAAATTTTTTGAACAACCAAAGAAACAATCCCTACAGCAATACCTATAACCCAGGCTAGAGAAATCACCCGAACCTCTCTTACAAGATAAATGCTAATCAGTAGCCTCAGAATAATTTCAGGCAACCTCCAAGCTTTCAGAACCAGAGGCCATTCAATCCTCCTACTTTTCAACCAAAGTAAAATTTGGAGGCTCTAATGGAGAATTTCATCTTCACACAGAGTAAACAGAATGAAGAATTTAGAGCCTAGAATCATTCAATGAATGAAGCCATAAAGGACTTAGCTTCTAAAGTTGACTCACTTGCTACACATAATAAGATGCTAGAGACTCAAATAACACAGCAAGCGAGTTCTTCAAATAGAAATTTTGGTAAATTTTCTAGCCTGCCTGAGAATCCAAGAGAACACTGTAAAGATATCACTTTGAGAAGTGGTAAGCAATTGGGTGAGTCAGTAGAAAAGGAGAAAGATAAGGAGGAAGATAAGAGAGATGAGCCTGAAAGAGCAACTGAAGAAGAAGAGTAAGTTAGTGGAAGGAAAGAAGAAGAAGTGCCTAAATATGTAGCTCCTGAACCATACAAACCACCAGTTCCTTTCCCTCAGAGACTAGCTAAAGCCAAGTTAGAAAAGCAATATGGAAAATTTCTTAATGTGCTGAAAAAGTTGCACATTAGTAGTAAATCATGACAAGAAAGGAACCTTCCTTATTTTGTTTCTACAAACCATGACAAGAAAGGAAGAAACCATGCACCTTCCTTATTTTGTTTCTATTTTTTTTATTTTCTCTATAAATACCATTGATAAGAGGGAGTCTAAGCCAGAAAGAAGTGTCTAGAAATTGAGAGAGAGAATAACCAAAAATTTGAGAGAGGAAATGTCTAGAAATTGAGAGAAATCTTATTTCCTTCCTTCAACATAAGGCAGTGAGAGTGAGAGTGAGAGCTGAGATTTGAAGCTTTGTTCACCCCATATTTGGTTCAAAAAAAAAGTGGCTGAGTTGCAAAGGAAACAAAGAGGGATAGCAAGCTAAAAATTGAGAGCCATAGGAGTGGGTTTGCACAAGGTAATTCTGGCTTCTTATAAAAATATGATTTAGAGTTTATTATTTTAAATGTCGGCCCTGCATGGATGATTTTCTTCTATAATATGAAAATGTGTTCAACGTAGAAGTTATAGACCTATGTCTTAGCTATCTATAGCATTTGGAATCACATCAATCGAACGTAAAATGAGAGAGTTATACTCCAGGGAGTGATTAGAGGTCAGAATCGGGTTTGGAATTCAGGCTGGTAAAGAATAGCTTCTGTTTTTGAATTTTTAGGACTAATCCATAAGGAATATGAAGACATGGTTAACATGAACGTTGTAGATATATTTCTCACGGTTACATAGACACTAGAATCACATAATTTCAAATCCATATGAGTGAGTTAGGGTCTGATTAGTGAGTAAAGGTCATAGAACATAGAAGGGTTAGGTTGAGAAAATAGAAACCATTTAGCACCTGAAAATATTGGTTTAGTAAACTTAGTAAATGGCCTTTAAATTCTCTAATTTTTGGTAAGAAGAGTCTTAATATGTTCATAATCAATTCTAAAAATTTTCGTGATTTTTGAGAAGCTAAAACTAGGCCTTTTGCAATTAAAACAATGTTGAGAACAAATTGCTGGACAACTTATACTGTTGATGGAAATACAAAATATTGAAGGGGTTAAATGTTGCAATTTCGTATGAAAATTTTATGACATGTTATAAGGATCTAATTAAGGATTCTAACAAATGTTAGAAAATTATGGGCAGGTTAAAGTACATAAAAAATGTAGAAATTAGGTAGGACAAGAAATGAGGCAGAACAGGCCATAACAGGGGACAACTTTAACACTTGGGTTATTCGAAGGGTCAAATGAATTAGTTTTTATTTGTAATTTTTATGGTGATTATAAAACATATCTAGGATGTTCATATAAAATATCATGAATTTTTAAGAAGTTTTACTAATCCAAATGAATGCAAAACAGAATGGAAATAGAACTGAAACTAATTTGCACTATTCTGGGTATGGAGGTAGTTTTTGGGGTTGAATGGAAGAGTTAAGGGCTGAGAGAATTAAGAAATAAAATAAACATCTAAAGATACCTCTATACAAAATTTTAGAATTTTTATAGGACTTTGGTTATATTTAATAATAACCCCAAATCTCATCAAAATCATAGTTTTGTGTTGAGAAGCATAAGATCTTAAACTAGAGATGTATGACTTTAGGTACTAATATGCATGCATTAACCAAGAACTCTTATATGTTTTAATTTGAGTTGTTGGTTGTAACCTTGGTAGCCTTGGAAAGGAAGTGATTATGCTGAAATTGAGGTAGCTAACTCTTCCTTAAAACACTCTTTATGTTTATAAATTTGAATTTATCAATTTCACTAGTTGCTTGACTTTTATACTATGATGAATGATGGTCTAAAGATATGTGATGTATGTATTCTTGGGAATTAAGGGGAGCCTAAAGTGTGCCAAGTAAGCCCCAATTCCCCCACGTATTGGTCAATAATAGGAGATGCATAACCCTTTGCAGGTATGGGACTGCATTGGGTAAGTAGACCAACATGTTATGGGTCCCTAGTGTGACCAAGATGACGTATATATATATGGTCAGTGCTTATGTTTCAGTTAAATAAATTAAGATGTTTTAAGGAATCGAATGTATATTGTTTTATAAAATTTTTGCTAGCTATTAAGATTGTCATATCATCTTTTTATGTCTATATAATCACATTCCAGGTACTCTAGCAAGAAGTGAGCAATAGAATTCCTAAGGTTGACCCATCTGATAATAGATATCGATTATATATTTCTAGGGATGTAATATATGTGGGATGGCCTAGTCGAATGCTAAGTCCCTTTTTAATAGCACATAGTTTGATGAAAATTAAGTGATGAACTATACATTTTGTTTTATTTGTTAGCTTGAAAACCTTTATGTGTAAGTCATGCGTATCATGCTTTGATTTCTCTATCTTTAAGGAAATGAAATTTGAATATGTTTGGAATAGTCTGAAACTCGTGTATGCTAAAAAAAAATAGAAATAAATATAAGTTTATGAGTAAATTTATGGACTAGATAGATATTACCAAGAATTTATAGACAATAAGGAATATTATACGACATGGATATATGAAAAAAGACATTAGTAAGTAGGTGTTACATTTGGTGGTATCAGAGTGGTAGTTCTAGGAATTAACTGTGTGTTGGAATGAATTCTATGATATTCTTGATTGTTTTAGAGTAGATATGATTTTTGTTTTTTTGACTAATTATATGAAAATATATTTGTACATATAAATGTGTATACAGGGAATGGCAAATAAAAGAACCCAAGCTCAGACACTAAGAGAAATATCTGAGAATATAGAATCTTTACCTGCCAGGCTTGATGGGCAAGCTGCAACTCAAGTTACCTCAACCCAAATTCTTCAACAAGTTCAAGAAGCCCTTAGACAGGTGTAAGGAAACAATCATGAGGGTGTTGGAGAGGAAAATAGGCCTAGTCAAATGAATAAACTCCTAGCTCAATTCAGGAAAGGCAACCCTCCCTCCTTTTTAGGAGAATATGATCCAGTAATAGCTGAGCGATGGATAATGCAAATGGAGAAATTTTTTGGAGTTTTAGAATGCAGCATAGAACAGAGAGTTTCCTTAGCCACTTACATGTTAGAAGGTGAGGCAAAACATTGGTGGAAAAGTATACAGAGACTATGGCAGACCAATGATACTTCTATTACCTGGGATAATTTTAAAGAAACATTTTATGATAAATACTTCCCAGATAGTGTGAAGAATAAAAAAGAGGCTGAATTCATACAGTTGAAACAAGGGAATATGACTATACCCCAATATGAGGCTAAGTACGAAGAGCTCTCTAAATTTTCCACTTACCTGAAGCATACCCATGATGATGTATGGAAGGTAGTAAATTTTGAGCGAGGTTTGAAACCCGAGATTAGAGAGAGAGTGGCTACCTTAGAGATACGTGATTTTTCCAAGTTGGCAAGTAAATGTAGAATAGCGGAAGAAACTCAGATGAGTGCCAGGATTGAAAAAAAGATTGAGAGATAGTGAGCCTTCTGGAGGAAGAGGAAAACCTTGGAACAAAAAGTTCAAGGGAAACATTTCTTAGGGTAGGAGAATACTGACCCATAGTGGCCAAACTTCTAGCCAGCCTGTTTGTAATAAATGTGGGAAGAACCATGGAGATAAACCCTGTTTAGCTAGTCAAAATGTTTGCTACGGTTGTGGAAAGCCAGGCCACTACTTCAAGAATTGTCGAGTAAGGAGGGGATTAGTTCCTGATGGTAGACCACAAAATCAGGGACGTGTGTTTACTCTTTCCCAACAGGATGCTAGTTAATCTCCAAATTTGATCAGAGGTATGTTAATGATCCGAAACTCACTTGTAGATGCATTGTTTGATTCTGGTGCTACACATTATTTTATTTCATATGATTGTGCTAAGAGTCTGGGTTTGATTATTGATACTCTGCCATTTGATCTTTTTGTTTCCACCCTTACTGGGATTCATGTCACAACTTCTGATGCTTGTGTCAATTGTGTTGTGCAATTCGATCATAGATGTACTACTTTGGATCTTGTATGCCTTCCTCTGTTTGATATTGATGTTATTCTTGGAATGGATTGGTTGTTTGCTAATAATGCAATTCTTGATTGTTCTAAAAAATCCATTTTCTTACCTGTTAGTGGTTCTACTTCTAAACACTCCATTGAAACCTCTTACCTATCCACCACCCAGGCTGAGAGATACCTTAAGAAAGGTTGTCAAGGGTTCTTAGTCTTCTTTTCTTGGCAAGCAGAAGCAGAAGAGGGCATAAAAAATATAGCTCTTGTTAGGGATTACCCAGAAGTATTCCCTAAAGAGTTTAGCAGTCTCCCTCCTGATAGGGAAGTAGAGTTTTGCATTGACCTAGTGCCTGGTACAGGTCCCATATCTAAGGCTCCTTACAGAATGGCTCCCGTAGAGCTAGATGAGCTTAAGAAACATATAGAGGAACTCTTAGAGAAGGGGTTTATCAGACCTAGTGTATCTCCCTAGGGTGCACCAGTGTTATTTGTTAAGAAGAAAGATGGTAGCCTCAAGTTATGCATAGATTATAGGCAGTTAAATAAAGTGACTATAAAAAACAAATATCTACTGCCTAGGATAGATGACCTGTTGGATCAATTATCTGGAGCTTTAGTTTTCTCTAAGATAGATTTGAGGTCAAGGTACCATCAGTTGAGAGTTAAAACTGAAGATGTCCTAAAGACAGCTTTCAGAACTCGATATGGACATTATGAGTTTTTAGTCATGCCCTTTGGACTAACCAATGCTTCGGCCATTTTCATGGATTATATGAATAGGGTTTTTAGGCCATACCTGGACATGTTTGTTGTGGTTTTCATAGATGACATTTTAATCTATTCTAAGAGCCTTAAGGAATAGAAGAATCTCCTTCGAATAGTGTTACAAACCCTGAAGAATAGGAAATTGTATGCCAAGCTTAGCAAGTGTGAGTTTTGGCTGATAGAGGTGAGATTTTTAGGGCGTGCTGTCTCCAAGGAGGGGATAGCAGTGGACCCTAGTAAAGTGGAAGCAGTGGTTAATTGGGAGAGACCAAAGACAGTCACTGAAATATGAAGCTTTCTAGGCTTAGCAGGATATTATAGGAGATTTATCCAAGGATTTTCTCAGATAGCCATGCCTTTAACTAGGTTAACTAGGAAGAACCAACTATTTTTGTGGGGTGGTCGATGTGAGAGTAGTTTTCAAAAATTGAAAGCTAGGCTAACCTCTACCCCAGTACTAGTGATACTTGACCCTAGTGAACTTTTTACTATATATAGTGATGCATCTAAGAAGGGTTTAGGGTGTGTTTTAATGCAACAGGGTAGAGTAGTAGCTTACACTTCCCAACAACTTAGACCTCATGAGGAGAATTACCCCACACATGATCTAGAACTAGCAGCTATAGTGTTTTCCCTTAAGATTTGGAGACATTATCTATATGGTGCCAAATTTGAAGTTTTTAGTGATCACAAAGCCTTGAGTACCTTTTTGACAAAAAAGAATTGAACATGAGGCAGAGAAGATGGATGTAATTTTTAAAAGATTATGACTATACCCTTAAGTATCATCCAGGCAAGGCAAATGTGATTACTGATGCCCTAAGTAGGAAATCAATTCACATGTCATCAATGATGCTTAAGGTACATGAATTAATTGAGGGCATGAGAGATTTGAATCTCTCTATTTCTTTGCAGCCTAGTAGCCTTCTTATGAGTGAATTGAGGATTTAGAATGATTTAAGGGATAGAATTAAAGATAGTCAAGTTTTTTATCCATACCTGAAGAACATTAGAGAACAGATATCTCAGGGAAATTCTAAAGAGTTTCATATTTCTAAGGATGGGCTTATTAAGTGTGGAGCGAGGCTGTGTGTACCTGAAGTGAAGGAATTAAGAGATAGTATCTTGGCTGAAGCTCACAAGAGTAAGTATACCTTGCATCCTAGAGCTACTAAGATGTATCAGGACTTGAAAAATAGTTTTTGGTGGCCTGGAATGAAAATAGACATAACTCAATATGTGTCTAAGTGCTTAGTGTGTCAGAAAGTCAAGGTAGAACACCAGAAGCCTACAGGATTGCTTCAACCCTTAGATATTCCTGAGTGGAAATAGGATAGCATCTCAATGGATTTTGTCACGGGTTTGCCTAGGACATCATCTGGCTATGATGCCATTTGGGTAATTATGGATAGACTGACCAAGTCTTCTCACTTCCTAGCCATTAAATCTGCCTATACTTTAGACAAGTTAGCACAAATGTATGTTCCTGAGATAGTCAGGATCCATGGGATACCTAATAGTATTGTTTCTGATAGGGACCCTAGGTTTACTTCTAGATTTTGGAGATCCCTGCAAGATGCTTTAGGCACTAAGCTTAGGTTTAGCACGGCTTACCATCCACAAACTGACAGACAAACTCAGAGAACAATTCAAACTTTAGAAGATATGCTTAGAGCTTGTGTGCTAGAAATGAAAGGAAACTGGGATGTGTACCTACCTTTAGCTGAATTTTCCTATAATAATAGCTATCATTCCAGTATTCAAATGGCACCCTTTGAGGCTTTGTATGGAAGAAAGTGTAGGTCACCTCTGTGTTGGGTAGAGCTAGGAGAGAGGAGTCTTTTAGGTCTTGATTTGGTTGACCAAACCCCAAGGCACATTGAGCTTATTATAGAGAGACTGCTAGCAGTTCAAAGTAGACAAAAGAGCTATGCAGATAAAAGAAGAAGGTCTCTAGAATTTGAAATAGGCAACCATGTGTTTCTCAAGGTAACTCTAGTCACAGGTGTGGGGCGGTCTTTGAAATAAAAAAAGCTCAGTCCTAAATATATCGGTCCTTTTCAAATTCTTAATCATATCGAATCAGTAACTTATAAACTTGCACTTCCCCCAAATATTTCTCAGATTCATGATGTATTCTATGTTTCTCAACTCAAAAAGTACCACCCAGACCCTTCGCATATCATAGAGCACGAATCAATGCATTTGCAAGATAATTTGTCATATATTATAAAACTGGATCGGATCATTGACGTTAAGATTAAACAATTGAGAAACAAGAGCATATCTCTAGTCAAAGTAATTTGGAAAGGATTAACCTATGAAGAAGCTACTTGGGAAACAGAAGAAGAAATGAGGAGGACCTATCTGCATCTCTTTGATCAAGGTATGTTGAATTTTGTGGACAAAATTCTTTTAAGGGGGAAAGAAATATAATATCCTAAGTCTTTAATAATGTTAGATAAATCTAAGAAAAAGTAAAAGATATATATGACCAATAATTAAATTACTTAGTTATGGAACAATAAGGTAGTTAAAAAAGAATAGGTGACATATAATTAATCATGAATCATACAAATAAAATTCTTAGGATAATAATGGATGGGGGAAGGATACAAATACATTTTTAGGACATCACTAATCTAGGATTAGCAATAAATCATGACAAGAAAGGAACCTTCCTTATTTTGTTTCTACAAACCATGACAAGAAAGGAAGAAACCATGCACCTTCCTTATTTTGTTTTATTTTTTTTTCTTTGCTCTACTAGAGCTGTTACGAGTTGGCGTATGTGTATTGATTATAGAAAATTGAATAAGGCCACCCGTAAGGATCACTTCCCTTTGCCCTTTATTGATCAATTATTGGAAAGGTTGGCTAAACATTCACACTTTTGTTATCTGGATGGATACTCAAGATTCTTTCAGATCCCTATCCATCCAGACGACCAAGAAAAGACAATGTTCACATGTCCCTATGGCACCTTTGCATATAGAAGGATGCCATTCGAATTGTGTAACGCACCAGCCACTTTCCAAAGATGTATGATGGCTATTTTCTCAGACTTTATTGAAGATATAATGGAAGTATTTATGGATGATTTTTCTGTCTATCGTACCTTATTTGATAATTGTTTAAATAATTTGACACAAGTACTTAAGCGATGTGAGGAAGTCAACCTAGTACTAAACTGGGAAAAATGCCATTTTATGGTAAGGGAAGGAATAATACTTGGAAACTTGGTGTCTGATTGAGGAATAGAGTTGGACAAAGCAAAAATTAAAGTAATTCAGACAATGCCACCACCATCAAACATTAAGGAAGTGAGGAGTTTTCTTGGGCATGTGGGCTTCTACAGAAGATTCATCCAAGACTTCTCTAAAATTTCTAAACCTCTAACTAATTTGGTTATTAAGGACATCCTATTCTTATTTGATAATGATTGCTTACGTGCTTTTTGCAGGTTGAAAGAGGCGCTAATATCTGCACCGATCATCCAACCTCCTGATTGGACCCTTCCCTTCGAAATTATGTGTGATGCAAGTGACTATGCTGTTGGAGCTGTACTTAGGCAAAGAAGAGATAAAAAGCCCTATGTCATCTACTATGCTAGCAAGACGCTAGATGAAGCCCAAGTCAACTATTCCACCACTGAAAAGGAACTCCTAGCAGTAGTGTTTGCAATTGACAAATTCTGACAATATTTACTGGGATCGAAAGTCATTATATTTATAGATCATGCTGCCATCAAATACTTGTTAAGTAAGAAGGATGCCAAGCCAAGATTGATTAGATGGATCCTTCTATTGCAGGAGTTTGATCTAGTGATTCAGGATAAGAAAGGAACAAAGAATGTGGTTGCAGGCCATCTTTCAAGACTTAGGAAAGATTTAATGAGAGACGATAAAAATAAGTTGCTTATAGACAATTCTTTTCTCGATGACCAACTCCTTGCAGTCACTTATACCAATGCTCTTTGGTATGCAGACTTTGTAAACTATCTTGCATGCAGAATTTTACCTAAAGGGTTGAGCTACCATCAGAGAAAGAAATTTTTCTCTGATATCAAGTCTTACTATTGGGATGATCCATGCTTATACAAATGGTGTACAGATGGCATCTTCTGAAGGTGTATTCCGGAGGAAGAAGTATATAACGTCATATTCCATTACCATAATTCACCTTGTGGAGGCCATACTAGCACTTCTAAGGCTGCAGCAAAAATTCTCCAAGCTGGTTTTTATTGGCCTGTGCTTTTTAAAGATGTGCACACCTTTGTAAAAGCATGTGATCGATGTCAATGAGTTGGCAATATATCAAGAAGGAATGAGATACCCCTGAACAGTATTTTAGAAGTAGAGATATTTGACATTTGGGGTATTGACTTTATGGGCCCCTTTCCATCCTCCTGTGAGAACCAGTATATCCTAGTAGCTATGGACTATGTGTCTAAGTGGGTAGAAGCAGTGGCATCTCCCACTAATGATGCTAGAATGGTTTCCAAGCTCTTCAAAAGGGTGATTTTTATAAGATTTGGAGTACCCTAAGCTGTGATAAGTGATGGAGGTTCCCACTTCACTGAGCAACAATTTCAGAATCTCTTGAAGAAATATGGAGTCACTCATAAAATGGCTCTAGCTTATCACCCTCAAACAAGTGGACAAGTGGAAATATCAAATAGGGAAATCAAATCAATCTTAGCGAAGACTATATCAAAGGCAAGAAAAGATTGGTCTCTCAAGCTTGATAATGCACTATGGGCTTATAGAATTGCATATAAGACACCGATAGGCACCACACCCTTTCGGTTAATATATGGAAAACCTTATCACTTGCCAATAGAGCTTGAGCATAAGGCGTATTAGGCAATCAAGACAATTAATTTTGACTTGACAGCTGCTGGAAAAAGGAGATGCCTACAATTGAATGAGCTTGATGAGCTAAGGCTTGATGCTTATGATAGGAGAATGGGTTCCACTATTTAATTCAAGGCTGAAGCTTTTTCCCGGAAAGCTTCGTTTCCATCGGTTCGGTCCATTCCAAGTAACCCAAGTTTTTCCATATGGAGCAGTGGAAGTTTGGAGTGAAGTTACCGGATCGTTCAAGGTTAACGGTCAGCATCTCAATCACTTTGCCACGGGACAACCGGTTGAAAAGAGAGTCAACCAAGCTCTCTTAGAGCTCCCATCAATCCAATAAAGTGCAAGGGAGTCGAGCTAATGACTTAAAACAAGCGCTTTGTGGGAGGCAACCCGCATTTTATTTTCTAAGTTTCTTTTTGTTTGACTTCTTGTTTTAAGATTTAGTTTTGATCTTTAATTTAGCTAATTTCTTAGGTTAGAAGTTTAATGAGTGTTTTCTTTTAATTTTCAGGTCCATTCCCATATGCCCAAAATGATATAAAAGGATAAAAATCAAAGGAAATCAAGGAGAATCAAAAGCTGAGGCAAAATTCGAAGATTTGAAGGTTCCAGCCAGCAACACGGGTGGGTTGTGTCCTCCACCATGCCCGTGCTTCAAGCATGGGCCAAATCCTGCAAGTTTGGTGAAAACCAGCCAGCAACATGGCTAGGTCGTGTCCCAGGACACGGCTGTGCCCCAAGACCAAAGTCATCACCCTAGAAATTTTTGGATTTCCAGCCTACAGCACGGGTTGCCCGTACTGAGGAACACGACCTAACCCCCAAACCGTGCTCCAGGTGAAAAAAAGAGAAGCAGAAAAGTGTAGACCCGCTAGGAACACGAGCTGGCCGTGTTGCACAACATGGCCGTGCCCTGGGCGTTCTCCCCCTACCTGCAGTTTCTAGCCCGAAGCACAGGCTAACCGTGCTGTGAAGCACGGCCGTGCTTCGGGCTTGCTCATAATTTTAACCCCCTGTTTCCCTCTTTTCCCCTTACCCGTATCCCCTACCCACGTCGTGCCCTAACCCGTGTTGTTTTCCCTCTCTTCAGCCATTCAACTTCGTCCCTTTCCCCCATCTTCCTTCGACTTCCCCTGCCCACACTATGCCCTAGCCAGACAACCCCCCGAACCCAATCCCTCTATCCTCTTCACCATCCTTCCTCTTCCTTCTCAATCTCATTCTCCCTCCCACAACTTGGTTTCCCCTTACTTATATCCCTCCCCTGATCTGCAACACCCATTCCCTCAACCTAACTCCTTCTTCGGTCAATCCACCCATCTTCCCACACCAAACCCGAAACCCACCCCCTTCCTTCATCAAACTGCTAGGTTCCTCCATCCTTTATCATCTTGCTGCGCTTCCATCAAGTACTTTTTGTCTTTAACTTTGCTTTAACTTTCTGATTGAGAATTGTTGGTTGTTGCTATTTGGACTGGTTTATGCATCTGAATAGGAATGGTTTTAGCTTTCTGGAATTAGTCTCACAGCTGGTTTATGTTTCTTAATTTCTGTAATTGGTAGTTGTCATGCATTACTCTGTTTTGCTATCTAGTTTTTGAGCCTCCCATTGTTGAGTTACTGCCTTGAATCTCTGGCCTTGATTGACATGCTGCATTAGACTTTTACTTCTCACTATTCAAACTTGCTAGTTGGTTTATCTGGTTTATGGCCTTTCTCTGCCTGAATGAATGCATTTAGAATCCATGCTCTGCCTGCTTAAAGCTCAACCTTCTAACACTTTACTTGAATAATTTTGAAAATTTCTGCAGAACTTGGTTACTTCATTCTTGTATTTTCTAGTTTCTTGGTACACTACATTGCCTTTGATTTTTAATCCTTGGCCTTCTTGCCAAATTCTGGATACTTGTGTGCTTAACGAACTGAACTTTGCATTCAACAATATTTATACTTAGGTGGTTAAATTTTTCTGCATTGGTTTGCATTGGACTTGACATTGCCTAGGTTGGTCTACTCTCATATTCCTAGGTTGAATACCTTGCATTTTGATTTGTTTTGCAATCTATGGGTCATAAAAAAGCCTGAACAGGCCAATCATCCACCCAATCCCACCAACCCCGTAGAGGATGAAATCAACAACCACCCCAACTTCCTCATCAAATTAATAAGTATGGTATTGTGTTCGTTGATGATAGTCAACGGACCCGATACGATACTCTAATTAGACGGGGAATGCTGAGTACCCGGTACATGGATGAGGACTGTTTAGACAGGTTTGGTCTTTTAGATGACGTCTAATACTTAGTTGATCGGATTGGGTGGAACACATTCATCTCACTACGATACCCGTCCTACCCTAGACCCACCTTAGAGTTTCTCAGCTCCATTAATGTAGTCTTGTTTCAGGGCCCCAACGTTAGTCAGGGCTACGTTAATTTTAGACTATTTAACCGTACTTTTAGCTTAACTTTAGCTGAATTTAATACACTATTTAGCCTACCTCCAGGGGGAACTAGATCAGTACCCTCCAGTTTTCTTGCCAACATTTTTTGGAACTCAATTACTATTGAGGGGCAGTATAGTGCATCAAGTTCCAAAGCATCTTTCATTTGCAACCCTACCTTCCGATATTTACAGCGTCTTATGGCCCATGAGCTACATGGATGAGTACTAGCTGCCTTTACCCTAGTGAGATGGAGCATAAAATACACTCACTGCATATTTCTAAAAAAAATGATGAGAAATAAAAGAAATTGAGTAAGAAAAAGAGTGAGAAAAATAGAAATAAGGGCAAGGCAACATAGGGAGATCTAAAGGATGAGGTGGCCTACTTGAGTGTCCGAAAATCAATTAGATGCATACATTCAGTGGAAATTTTGGTTTAGTTTTAGAAGAACAGAGACTATCTGATAAATTTCTATTCATATATCTGTTGTGTGCACATTGATTGGGTGAAAAATTACCTGTATTGCATTTTTTCTATCTTCTAGAATTTGATTGCATATTCCTCCTTCCTCCAGATATGATATATTATTTGCTTGAGGACAAGCAAAGGTTTAAGCATGGGGGAGTTGATAAAGGGGAATTTTGAGTATTTAATAGCTATATTTTATTCCCTTAGTCATAGTAAACTTGTGGTTATTTCTCTACTTTTGGTTATACTTTCCTCTAGATACTATTTTGGTTTGTTTTATGCTTGTAGGTGAGCAAAAGAGGCCAAGAAGCAAGGGAAAACAATCATGACAGGAGCCATGTGGACTTGGAAAATGCTAAGGAGGAAGCAAGACCAAAACTTGGCAAGAAAGCAACACGGCAGCCCCCAACACGGCCAAGCCGTGCTTGGTGGCATGGAGCACGGCCAGGCCGTGCTCTAGGTAGATGATGCAGAGAACCTCCAAAACCAGCCCAAAGCACGACCAAGCCGTGTCTTGGAACACGGCCGTGCTTCGGGTCCATACTACATGTGATTTTTAGGGTTTTTGGTTGCCAAGTTGATACATAGGCAGGGGAAAATGCAGAGGCAGAGATTCAGACTGGGAGAGACACTTTAGACTCAAGTTTTAGGCTTAGAAAACACTCTTAGATTAGGTTTTTACTTGAATCATTGTGGATTTGATGTTCTACAGTAGAATTTATTGCATTTAAAGGTTATATTTTCATCTTACTTTTCCGAAGACCAGGTTATATCTTTCTACTTGAATTCTCTAATTCTACCTCTACTCATTCTCTTTAGATTGTACTGAACTATCATGGTTTACTTAATGAATATCAATTTGGTTTCTGTTTACATGATGTGTGAGTAAATTTGATCTAGGGTTTCAGTAAACCCACTTGTGATATGATGATACTAGGTTGATGAATTGAATGTTGGAACCCTAATTGTGATCACTTCTAGATTGATTAGGATTAACTATTATATCCATAAATGAGTTGGTAGAATGCCTAATCTGGTACCAATCTATCACGTCTTAGGTATTTAATTGATAGACTGAAAGGTGAAGATTAAAACCTGAACTTAATGGTTAATTAGGGATTTCTTAATCACGAAAGTAGTTTAAGATTCTCTAGGATTAAATCAATTAATAGGCACGAGAAAATCGATTAATTGTATTCCCTGGTTGAAATAAAGCTTAATAGACCTAGGTTGAACTTAGAACCACGAAAGTAGGCAATTGGATCAATCTTGGTATGATTGGTAATGCTTGAAAGAGATTGCTAATTAATTAAGGCTAAACCATCCCTAATAACCTAGATAATTGCAATTAGAGGTACATACTTGTTGTTGAGTATCATAAGTGTGGTGAACTCTAACCCTAGGCTTTGCTTAATTGGTTATTTTCATCTATTTAATTGTGACACTTTATCATCAAATTGTATCGATTTAGATAGCATCTTTTGTGAAATTCTAGTAATTGACATTGTTCTCTGTGGGATACGACCCGTACTCGCCGAACTAGCTATAGCTACGCCGTGCGCTTGTAGTAATTAGTAAAATAAACACAACACTCGTCTCTTTTCTTTTCTTTTCACATTAATAGTCAAAAATATGATTTCAATAACAAGTATGTTGATTATACTCACATGCCATAATTTATCATCAAAGTATAATCATTATCAAAAATCATTAGTAAAATGCAATCATTCCATGAACATAATCATTTTTCGAATATCACTTTATAAAATAGTTCTATGTCAAAATTACACATTTAAGATGATAAGGAGTTCATGTAATCACAATGGCTAGGGCATACACTAGTCATTTATTATTTTCATTTATAAGATTCTTCTTTTTTCTTAAATATTATTATTTTTTCTTTATACTTGGCATATAGTTACTCTTCTTCTACTTATATCATTTCTAACACATGTTCTCACAAATTTTATAGAGCATTCTTCTCTAATTTGCTTTATATTATTACCGTATAGTTAATGAGGTTCATTTAGGGTAGAAAAATGTTGAGAATAAGTTTTACCAGCTCCCAACACGGCCTGGCTATGTTCTTGGACATGGCTATGCTTGAAAAATACTTTAAATGTACTAAAAAATATCCTTCAACACGGCCTACCCATGCTGAAGATACCCAGAACACAGCCTGGCCGTGTTCTGTGAGCTTTCCTCACTTATTAAACCATATCTCCCTCATATTAATTTCAATTAAGATGATTCTAAAGCTTATAAAAAGCTAAAACAATTATATACAACTTTCATGTTTTACATTTCTTTAGATTCCTTACTAATTATTCCCAAAAAAACACTTATATTTACCATATTGGATTCTAAACTAATTCTAACATTTGCTCATTAATCAGCCATATCTCCCTCATATAGACTCCAAATTAAGTGATATAAGATCCTATAGATCCGTAAGAGAATATATATATATATATATATATATATATATATATATATATATATATATATATATATATATATTTAATTTTTTTAAAATTTCCTTTAATTCCCTACAGATTTTTTCCAAAAATTTAAATACAGAAGCATACTTAACAGATTCTTCCTTGGTTAGCTAGTTTTGACCACTGCTTACTAATCTGACCATATCTCCCTCATATAGAATCAAAATTAAGTGATTTCAGTGCTAAAAAATCTGCGAGACATATATCTACATTGTTTAAGTTAAACATTTCTTTTAATTCCTAATCAATTCTTCCCAAAATTCCAAAAAGAGAAGCTTCCCTATTTACTCCGAAATCCAGTTTTCAAACCAAACCCTTCATAAGGTTCTAGTTCATCATTTTATCACGTCATTTTCCATTTTCTTCCTAATTTACATATAACTATAAGATTACTCATTTCAACATTTTAATTGGATTCCTTACACTTAATTTAACATATTCCATCATCCTCTTCTCAAAAAAATAGAAAATCAAATTATGTATTATTACAGATGTTTCCAACAAAAAATTCTCATGGTTTTCTTCTAGTTGTTTAAGGCCATAATCACTTTATCAATCTAACCATATCCTATCAAATTTTTTTTACCATATTTAAATATACATAACAACAGTACAAAACCCTAAAATTTTGCCACCCATAGCCATACCTATGCAGAACCTTCCACACCAACCTAAGTATTCAAACATACATCACATGCAAGATTAACATGTAAGATGATATAGCAACATCCATGGTGTAACACCCCCAACATACAGACACGTGAAATAAACATTTTTTTTCTACAATCAGATATTTACCATAACATGCATAGCACTATTCTTTGTCATGGAAATAGATACATATAGGTTCTCTCATGTATACACATTATACATGCCAAATTATAAATGTCAAAGTAACAACAGAAGCAGGGATCCTGCCTGTGGCATTCAGAGAACACTCTAGAATACAAACATAGTATAATTCAAAACTATGAGCCTTGAAAACAATGTAGACTCACCCAGAGAATATGTCACCTAACTAATCACCTATCTGTAGGATCAGACTCTGTATTCTTATCTGAAAAATGTGAAAATATCATGTAGTGAGTTTGACAACTCAGTGAGAAGATAATAACTTCTATGACCTCTTAGATCAACATATAGACGTACTCATGTTTTAAAATTTGTTACAAAGAAAATACAGTTCAAAAGTACATCCATATGGGACTCGTATTTCAAATATTTTCAAATCAAAATATATTCAGATATCCAAAATCATATGGAGCACAGTATGATCATTAAACAAATGTTGTTATGCTCAGCTGTATAAGCTATAGTAATATATTAAGCTATTGAGATAAAGTCATAATTTTTGTTGATGCATAATTATCATACTATATATGTACTGAAAATATATTCTTTTTACATAATGCTCAAGTATGTTACAACTCTCAATACATTCAATTCACTCATTTGCTATACGCATAGTGACCGATCGACTACAGTCACAATAGTAATCAGGGAATGTGAGTTCATCACCCATCTGCCTCCTCACATTATCACTATCACCCGGTTGGAGCGGCCCTCCATTGGCTCACTCAGGCTAATAGGGCGTCTCCTACTCGGTACCGTCATAAATCATACAACCCGTCCATATTCATCCATACATATAGATACATATATACAAATGCATATTCATTAAATGCAATGTATAATTATCAAGCAACTCGCCATGAGCTTTACGCTTGCCATTCAATCATAATCAGCAACTATATAGTTTTACAAATCAATGCATCATGCACATAATATTCACTTTACTAAATAATGATAAATACATTTAGAACTACATATTCAATGAGTTTCAAAATCTATTTACAAAACCATACTCTTCTTGAACTATGTGCAAGTTCGTAAGCAAAATAGATATTTTAACACTTTTCATAAACTTATGATAGCATAAATAAATTGTAAACATAACCAATTATACATTTTAAGTTCAAGAAGAGCATGGGGTAAGTCATAGAAAGAATTATCTACTCACAAGTCAGGGCTCCAGATTAGACAACTCCAAATGTATTTTTTCAAGGCAAATCTAATCAAATGGATCTGAAAAACGAGTCCTAAGGGTCTAAAAACCTAAGAAATGACTCTAGAATCATGAAATTTGGCCTCTAGGAGCTTGGTCAACTAATTGGTACTATTCACGATCGGGAAATTACTATTCACCGCCAAAAAATACTATTCATGCCGGCCAAATTTACTGTTCATGACACCAAAAACTGTCAAATGACTATGAAACTTCATATCTTATAGTTTATCTATCTCCTGAATCTATCTACGGTGTTAGATTTTCAATTTGAGGTCACTAAATAAGAGTTTTAGAGTTTATATTTTTCTAAGATTTTCTACTTCCGATCTGCAGCGATTCTGCGGCTGATTTAAAAAAATTGTTTAGTCATAATTATAGTATTCTCCATCTTGAATCCAGTGGTATCTTTAGTTTTGAGATCGGAAGCCAATAGACACTCTAGATCTAGAGAGAAAACATGGATGTTACTATTTATACTATTTGTTCATCCCGAAATCCTTTCATCTCTCTCTTTTTTTTTAATAAATAATGGAGGACAAATTAGCAATTTTCTAATTGTTAGAGGAAGTCCTTGCAAATTTTATTATTTACATTTTGACCCCTAAACTTTTAGGAAATTACAATTTGACCCTAAAAATATTGACAAGTTTTCATTTTCATCCTTAAAACCTTTCAATTACATCCTTACTCCTTTATTTCTTTTAAAAATCCATACATAAATGAGAATTACTAAATTTTAGGGATGTTACATTCTTCTCCCCTTAAGAAATTTGGTCCCCGAATTTCAAACCATCTTATCACAAGTAGGAAATGAAACCAAAACATAAATTACAATTATTATTCTCACTACTCAAACTACTGAAAATATCTCTTTTTTATATCATCTTTACTTCCCAAGAAGTCTATTCACTAGAGTGATTTTTCCATATAACCTTAACCATAGGGATTTTCTTCAATCATAAGTTCTTCACTTGTCGATTAACAATAGACATTAGTTTTTCCTCATAATTAAGTCAAATTTTTTGTCCAATTAAATTTCTTGGAATTAGATAACATGAGAAGAATCTGATAGGTACTTCTTTAGCATTGATACAAGAAAGACTGTATCAACATCACTTAATCCTGATGGCAAGGTTAAGCGATATACTATTATGTCCAATTTGTTCAAAATTCTAAAAGAGTCTATATACTAAAGCTTAACTTTTTTCTTCTTCCTATACCTCATTACCTCTTTCATTGGCGAGTCCTTCAAGAATATTTGGTCACCAAATGATAATTTTTAGTGCTTAATATTCTTGGTCCCTATAGAATTTTGTCCCGTATTGAGTTTATTGTATTCTTTTTCTAATCAATTTCACTTTATCAGAGACATCTCACAATAAGTCTGACTCTACTGAATCATTTAACGGAAAGTTTGTAACACTTTTTACATAAAACTTTAAGTCATCCAATATCATTTTATTATAGAAAAATTATGCTAAGGGATCTCCCACCAAACTCGAAAACATATGCTTGAAGCATGCTTTCCAAACTAGCATCATTAATCTAGGTTAGTCATATTCTATCTATTGTATGTTATTCCAAATTAGATTCCAAAAGCTTAACTTTACTTAACTCATCCACCTATTAGGAGACCTACGATGTTTCATGTAAAACCTCAAATGGTGCCATTTGTATGTTGGCCTAATAATTACTAATAGGTGCAAGTTCAACTAAGGATAAATAATTTCTCTAAACTTTTATCAAAATTATATATAGATACCTGAAGCATAACTTCCAATGCATAAGCACATTATTTAGATTTATTATTAGCTATGCTATAATCTTACTAAGATCCTAAGACTTCCTGAGTAGCTCTCCTAAAACAATATATTGAATTCTTACTTGTTGACTCACCAAACAAAGAAATATATATTAGTTGTATATTATTTTTACCATTATACTAGTACAATTCTTTCATATCTTAGTATATGCTTATTGCTTTGAAGTTATCCATATGCACAATCTATAACTTCTTCTGAAATATCCTTTCTCAACAATTATTCACACGTGAATTTCCAATCTGAACATAATTCACATCCTAGATACTAGACTCAACTTAGTATGCTATAAACTCTTAACACAAATATATTGATCACTTACATTATTTTCGGACATGGTTGTCAAAATATTCTCTATATTTCTAAATTAAGAGTTCAAAGATTAATTTAAATCCTGCTTCTCGTATTTTATTTCTTAAGAAATTCAACACCACTAATTCATTTGATTACATTCGTCAAAGCACCATAAGTCCATCATCCGTCTATTCCTTTCAAAATCTCTATTACTTTAACGTACTAACCACTTGAACACCATAATAACTAAGTTTTAAAGAAAGAAAATTCACCCTCCTTGTAATAAGGAAGAGGACCTTACATTTAATGCAAAACATTAATGAAGAATGACGCAGCAGAAAAAAAATACATAATAAAGCATGGTGCCAAAATAGGAAGTCAAAAATTTAGGCATAGTATTGAAAGAAAATTAAAATTGGTGGCCATAATTCTTGAAAATCTGTAAACAAAACCTAGTTGCTATTTTGGTAAAAATTGGTGGCCACAAGTTTTTAATGTATGTGCCAAAATCTACTTTAAAGCTGTTGATATTCGGTGGAAAAGTAGCACATAGAAAAGAAATATTTCTGAATTTATAAAAGTTTGTGAAGAACAAATAGCACGTAGTTAACTGGTAGGATGCAGTTGATTGCTTCAAAATAGATGTAATCAATCAACTATAAAATAAACCAATCCAAATTAAAAATTCTCAAAAAGGCTAGTCAGCTTTATAATACTGATAGTCAACTGGCAAGAGCATTGGGAAAACAAAATAAATCATTTGATTGTCCCTCTTCAATAATTAACTTGTTTGCATTTTCACTCCTTTTTTTTTACAATTATGCCTATCACCTATAACTTTCCTACAAGAATCAAGACATCAATGCTTCATCAAGGACAACAAGGAAAAGACAAATTTCTGGTAATATCTTAACCTTATGCTCTTTATGTGCTTAATATAAGCCACAATCACAACTACTATACATATGTATGCGTACCGTCACAAGTCATAAAAAGAATTATCTACTCATAGGTCAGGGCTCCAGATTGGACAGCTCCAAATGTATTTTTCTAAGTCAAATCTGATCAAATGGATCTCAAAAACGAGTCTAAAGGATCCAAAAACCTAGGAAATGACTCCATAACAACGAAATTTGGCCTTCGGGAGCTTGGTCAACTGATGGGTACTATTCACAATTGAAAAGTACTATTCATCGCCAAAAAATACTATTTATGCTAGATGGATTTACTGTTCATGACACCAAAAATTGTCAGATGACTGTGAAATTTCATATTCTATAGTTTATCTATCTCCTGAATCTATCTTACTTTGTCAGATTTCAATTTAAGGTCTTTAAATAAGAGTTTTAAAGTTTATCTTTCTCTAAGATTTTCTACTTCTGATCTGCACCGATTCTGCATCTGAGTTGAAAAGTTGTTCTGTTAAAATCGTAATATTCTCCATTTTGAATCCGGTGGTTGTAACATCCTTTTTTTTATTATTATGCAATATTGAGTTCACATACACGTCATTAATCAAAACGTACATGCAACATATCAAAAACATAGATATTTACATCTTGTTTATTTTGGTTGACCAATTCCGGAGATACAGGTGCGGGTGGTTGCACCGTCACCAGGATTTGTGCCAACTCGCTCATAAACATTTTATTTAAGATCTGCCCATCATAGAATAACTCGATCCAACATGCACTAAAAGCCAGAGCTATAGAAAATCTGCATAACTAATTTTCTAAACATGATATGGAAATATAGTGAGAATTGAATCCCAGTATGTTCAACAATAAATCATTATCAATAAAGCTCATCACGTCATGTTCAGCTGTATAAACTACATAAAATATCTTTAGTCACATGAATGCATTATATCTACACACATAAGAATCATACTGTAATGATATGTATGACATGATTAACTACTTTCAAAATATCATATGATGGCCATCAACTTATTCTCATTTCAAGCTACCCCAGTCAGGGTGAGTATCCTCTACTCTCTGGTACGGGCTTTTCTCGCTCCATCCGAAATGGCCCACTTTCTCTTTCTTTTCGCATTATCATGATCATAACCGTTGGTAGGGCGTCCCCTACTAGTGCACCACACGGATTGCCATGTGACCGTGCTCATTTCTTTTCTTTTCACAATGATAGCCAAAAATATGCTTTCAATAACAAGTATGTTCATCAAAATATAATTATTACCAAAAATCATTGGTAATCATGCCATGAACATAACCATTTGAAAAATCACTTTATAAAATATTTCCATGTCAAAATTTCACACTTAAGATGGTAAGAAGTTCATACAATGGCAATGGCTATGGCTATACTAGTCATTTATTAAGATTCATCTTCTTTTTTAAATACTAATTTTATTTCTTTATTTTCTTGATGCAGGTTTTCATCCTATCTAACCTTCTCTTACTAATCAGAGCATAACTCCCTCAATTGAACTCCGATGTAGGTGATCTTAGTGTCAATTTCAAGATAAAACAATTATGTAAAACTATTATGTTGAACATTGTAGCGAAATATTAAGAATTCAAGGTGATATTACTCCCTAAATGTATAGGTTATTTCTTCTCGGATAGGTTTTGACCTCTACCTACTAATCGGACCATATCTACCTCATATAGACTCCACATTGAGTGATTCCAGTGGCTAAATATCCATGATGCACGTATATATAATTCTTATGTTAACCATTTATTTTAATTCCATATAGATAATTTCCAGAAATTAAAATATAGAAGCTGTCCTAACATATTCTTCCCTGATGAACCATTTTCTGACATTTGACTACTAATAAGCTCATATCTTCCTCATATGGACTCAAAATTGAATGATTCCAGTGGCTAAAAATCCATGCCACACATAGATATAATTCTTTTGTTAACCATTTATTTTAATTCCATACAGATAATTCCCAGAAATTAAAATACAGAAGTTGTCCTAACATAATCTTCCCTGATGAACTATTTTCTGACCTTTGACTACTAATCATCTCACATCTTCCTCATATGGACTCCAAATTGAATGATTCCAGTGGCTTAAAATCCATGACAAACATAGCTATAATTCTTATGTTAACCATTTATTTTAATTCCATACAGATAATTCCCAGAAATTAAAATACAGAAGCTGTCCTAACATATTCTTCCCTGATGAACCATTTTCTGACCTTTGACTACTAATCGGACCATATCTACCTCATATGGACTCCAAATTGAATGATTCCAGTGGCTAAAAATCCGTGACACATATATAGTTAATTCTTATGTTAACTATTTATTTTAATTCCCTACAGATAATTCCCAAAAATTAAAACACAGAAGCTATCCTAACATATTCTTCCCTGATGAACCATTTTCTGACCTTGGCTTACTAATCGGACCATATCTACCACATATGGACTCCAAATTGAATGATTCCAGTGGCTATAAATCCATGATACACATAGCTATAATTATTATGTTAACCATTTATTTTAATTCCATACAAATAATTCCCAAAAATTAAAATACAGAAGCTGTCCTAACATATTCTTCCCTGATGAACCATTTTCTGACCTTTGCTTACTAATCGGACCATATCTACCACATATGGACTCTAAATTGAATGATTCCAGTGGCTAAAAATACATGACACACATATCTATAATTCATATGTTAACCATTTATTTTAATTCCTTATAGATTGTTCCCATAAATTAAAACACTGAAACTACAAATTCTGCCACCCATAGCCATAACCATACAGAACAATCTACACCAACCTAAGTATTCAAACATACATCACATGCATGATCAATATGTAACATGATATAGCAACATCCATGACCAATCATCAACGTTCTAAGATCAAAATCTCATATAAATATTATAAGTTTCAAAAGTTTTCTTCAAAAAGAAATATTGTTAAACTTACCTGGAGCAGTCCCTTATACTTCTCCTTCCTCTTTCTTCCTTTCTTCCTCTCCTTTCCTCACTCTACCTTGCTTCTATTTTCCCTCTCCCTCACTTGGACGAAATTCTAATATTGTAAGGGTGGGTTTTCTTATATAGACCACCAAATAATTCACCTTTCATGATCATGGGTCTACCTTATCACAATTAGGATACACTTTGTTGAATTTTTGGAAAACAAACAACTTATGTTCTTGTCTTCCTCTTCCATAGTCAAGATATGCATAGGAAAAGGAGTTTTGTATTTTGAAAATTATGATGATATGTTCTTAAGATAAGGGACAAGGTCCCTTTGATTTAGGGATTCATTTACTTTTTCTTTTGTCTTAATCAATTATGATAGGTTGCCTTTTTAAGTGGCAAATTTCTAGCCCTTCAATCTCCATTATTTGGTTGAAATTATTTATGTGGGATAGAGATGTTTTGTCCTAATGCTATGTCTTATCATACCACTTGCTAAAATTATGAGTGTAGGATATAGATGTTTTTGTCCTAAAGCCTTGTATTATTATGCCACTTGCCAAAATGATGAATGTAGAATCACACCACTTGCTAAATTTTTGTCTTAATGCCATGTAACCTAATCTTTATTATTATTACATTAGTCTATCATCACCTAATTTATTTTATTTTATTTTTCCTCTTGGATTTGGTTTTATTCCTACCCATTTTCTTTGCTTTGGATAAAATTCTACCTTTCTTGGAGGGCTTGGTCAAATTTTCATAATTTTTGGGCTATCGGTCCAATTACTATATCCTAGTCCAAGTCTATGTTTTATTTCTTGCTTAGGTTATCCAATGGGCTTGCTAGAAACTTATGTGAAGTGGAAAAATTCTATATGAAGTGTCCATAAGATTCAAAAAGAACCACGCAAAGGACGGGCTTCATAAGATTCAAAAAGTCCACAACAGCCTCCAACATTGCCAGGCGGTGTTATATGTTGGAACCTATGTGCAGCCTCCCCAAAACCATCCCAAAGCACAACCATGCTTCGGGTCCATAAAGCTCTGTGTTTTTTAGGCTTTAAGGCACCCAAGAGGTTATATATAGAGGTACTCGACGTTCTCTTGTAACATCCTAAGTCTCTAATAAAGTTAGATAAATCTAAGAATAAGTAGAAAATACATATGACAAAGAACTAAAATGCTTAATTATGTAACAATAAGGCATTTATAAAATAGGTGACATATATTTAATCATGAATCATGTAAATAAAATTCTTAAGAGCATAATGGATGGGGAGAAGATACAAATACATTTTTAAGACATTACTAATCTAGGATTAATGGTAAATTAAGCCAATATAAAACAACTAAGGAGCTTCCAAGTAGCACCACAAAATTTCAGCCACATAGTATGCCACATTGACCATAAAATTATAGCCACTTTGCAGCCACCTTACACCTACCAAAGCATGCCACATTGCCCACAAAGTTGCAGCCACATAGCATGTTACATTGCCCACAAAATTGAAGCCACCTTGATGCTACCAAAGCATGCCACATTACTCATAAAGTTGCAACCACATAGCATGCCACATTGCCTACAAAATTGCAGCCACCTTGCACCTACCAAAGCATGACACAATGCCTACAAAGTTGTAGCCACATAGCATGCTACATTGCCTACAAAATTATAGCCACCTTGCACCTACTAAAGCATGCCACATAGCCACAAATATTTCAGCCACATTTCAGCGAAGAAACTGCCACCTTACAGCCACTTTCCAGATAAGAAAATTAGCCACCTTGCAGCCACATTCCAGCCAAGAAAACTTACCACCTTGCAGCCCCTTCATCCAACATTATTATGCCACCTTACCCTGCAAACTGCAACCGACTTTATCCATGCTTTTGCCCACAATAAAAAATAATAATACAAAAGCTGCTGCCCCACTCTATGCCTATGTAGCCTCACACCCTGTAACATCCCTAATTTCGTTTTATGTATTCAAAGTAACATCCTTAATTTCGTTTCTTTTATTGATAAAGGTACATAAATATTTAATTAAGAAAATAAAATTTATTAGACAATTTTTAGATATTTAAGGAAATATAATCCTTAGAAATTCTTCACCTTAAGTGTATGCATAGAAATGTTCTAATATTAACGGAATAGGTAAAGAGAGAAAACCTAAGAGGAAAAGTTAGAAATAAATATACTAAAGAAAGGTGAAAATCTTGGGTAAGGAAGATACATTTTTGTGAAGTAAGTAAAGGTATTAAAATTTCAAGAAGATTGGATTAGGGTAATTTTTCCTAATTTAAGAGTTAAAGTTACTAAGTTTAGTATCTTCACCCATAAATTGGGCTTTCACCTATGGACACTTTATATAGAGTTTTTCTACTTCACATGAATTTTTAGCAAGCCAATAGGATAGCCCAAGGAAGAAATAAAACATAGACTTGGACTAGGATATAGAAATTGGATTGGTAGCCCAAAAATCATGAAAATGTGACTAAGCCCATTATGAAAGGTAGAATTTTAACCAAAGTAAAGAAAATGGGCAATAATGAGCCCAAACCCAAGAGGAAAAATAAAAATAAAAATAAAATAAAGTGATGAAATAATGGTGTAATCAAGATTAGGTGACATGGCATTAAGACAAAAATTTAGCAAGTGGTGTGATATCCTACATTCATAATTTTAGCAAGTGGTATGATAATACATGGCATTAGGACAAAACATCTATATCCTACACTCATAATTTTAGCAAGTGGGTAATAATACATAGCATTATGACAAAATATCTTTATCTTACACAAATAGTTTTAGCTAAGAAAGGAAGATTCAAGGGTTGAAAATTTGCCACCTAAAAAGGCAAACCTATCATAATTGATTAAGACAAAAGAAAAAGGAAATGAATCCCTAAATCAAAGGGACCTTGTCCCTTAGCTTAAGAACATATTATCATAATTTTCAAAATACAAATTTCCTTTTCCTATGCATATCTTGACTAAGGAAGAGGAAGACAAGAACATGAGTTGTTTGTTTTCCAAATATTCAACCAAGTGCATCCTAATTGTGATAAGGTAGACCCATGATTATGAAGGGTGAATTATTTGATAGTCTATATAAGCAAAACCCACCCTTATAACATTAGAATTTCATCCAAGTGAGGGAGAGGAAAAATAGAAGCAAGGTAGAGTGAGGAAAGGAGAGGAAGAAAGGAAGAAAGAGGAAGGTGAAGTCTAGAGGACTAAGTGCTCAAGGTAAGTTTAACAATATTTCTTTTTGAAAAAATTTTTTGAAACTTATAATATTTATATGAGATTTTGATCTTAGAACTTTGATGATTGGTCATGGATTTTGCTATATCATGTTACATATTATGTATGTTTGAATACTTAGGTTGGTGTAGATAGTTCTGCATAGGTATGGCTATGGATGGAAAAATTTTGAGCTTCTATTTTTAAAATTTTGGGAAGAATCAGTAAGCAATTTAAACAAATGGTTAACATAAAAAATGTAGAACTATGACTCACGGATATTTAGCCACTAGAATCACTCTATTTGGAGTCCATATGAGTACGATATGGTTCGATTAGTAAGCAATGGTCAGAAAATGGTTAATCAGGGAATAATATGTTAGGATAGCTTCTGTGTTTTAATTTCTGGGAACATTCTGTAGGGCATTAAAATAAATGGTTAACATAACAATTATATCTATATGTGTCACTGATTTTTAGCCACTAGAATCACTCAATTTGGAGTCTATATGAGGTAGATATAGTTCGATTAGTAAGCAATGGTCAGAAAATGGTTAATCAGGGAATATGTTAGGATAGCTTCTGTGTTTTAATTTTTGGGAACATTCTGTAGGAAATTAAAATAAATGGTTAACATAAACATTATATCTATATGTGTCACGGATTTTTAGCCACTAGAATCACTCAATTTGGAATTCTTATGAGGGGGATATGGATATATTCGTAAGTAGAGGTCAGAATCTACTCGAGAAGAAATTACCTGTAGTTTGAGGGAGTAATATCACCATGATTCCTTAATCTTTCGCTACATTGTTCAACATAATAGTTTTAGATAATTGTTTTATCTTTAAATTGAAACCAAAATCACCTAAATCTAAGTTAAAATGGGGGAGTTATGCTCTAGTTAGTAAGAAAAGGTCAGATAGGATGAAAACTTGCATCAAGAAAATAATGAAATAAAAATAATATTTAAAAAAAAAAGAATCTTATAAATGAAAATAATAAATGACTAGTATATGCCATATCTATTTCCATTGCATGAATTTCTTACCATCTTAAGTGTGAAATTTTGACATGAAAATATTTTATAAAGTGATATTTGAAATGGTTATGTTCATGACATGAATACCAATGATTTTTGGTAATAATTATATTTTGATGAACATACTTGATATTGAAATCATATTATTGGCTATTATTGTGAAAAGAAAAGAAATGAGCACGGTCACATGGAAATCCGTGTGGTGTACCAGTAGGGGATGCCCTACCAACGGTTATGATTATGCTAATGAGAAAAGAAAGAGAAAGCGTGCCATGTCGGATGGAGCGAGAAAAACCCGTACCGGAGAGTAAAAAATACTCACCTTGACCGAGGTAGCTTGATATGAGAATAAATTGATAGTCATCATATGATATTCTGAAAATAGTTAATCATGTCATACATGTCATTATTGTACGATTCTCATGTGCATAAATATAGTGCATTCATGTGACCAAAGATATTTGTTATAGTTTATACAGAAGAACATGATGTGATGAGCTATATTGATGATGATTTATTGTTGAACTTACTTGGATTTAATTGTCACTATATTTCCATGTCATGTTCAGAAAATTAGTTATGCAGATTTTTCTATGGCTCTGGCTTTTAGTGCTTGTTGGATCGAGTTACTTTATGTTGGGCAGATCCCAGAATCAAATAAAATGTTTGTGGTCGAGTTGGCTCAGATCCCGGTGAAGGTGCAACCACCCGCACCTGTATCTCTGGAGTTGGTCAACCAGAATAAATAAGATGTAGATATTTATGTGTTTGATATGTTGTACATATTTTTTGATTAATGACGTGTATGTGAACTCTATATTGTATAATAATTAAAAAAAAATTGTTACACACCCTCCCTACAAAAACCACAAGGGAATCCCTATAAAACACATCATTCCTTTTCCTCTTGAGTGGTGGAAACCAACAGGCAGCATCATCATGTCTAGGCATGATTTTGGGTGATGGGGCAATAAATTCAAACCACTCATGCCTCATGTAACCAGCCTCCAAGAGAGAGAGAAGGCAACCAAAAAATTTAGAGACAAAGGGGGAGAGCAACCAGAAAAAAAAACTTGAGAACCAAGGGGAGAGAGAGTAACTAGAAAAAATTGAGAGAGAATGAGTGCTGGAATTTAAAGCCTTGCTCACTTTATATTTTGTCAAAAAACGTAGTTGAGTTTGCAAAGGAAGCCAAGAGGAGAAGCAAGCTGAAATTTGAGAGTCATAGGAGTATTTCTGCACAAGGTGAGTTTACCCTATTGAAGAAAGTTGGTTTGTAGTGAGTTGAGTTCATTTTGGGTTCTACATGGGTGATTCTTAAGCATGAGATGCAAGAGATTAAAGTTGAAAACATGGAACTCTAGTGGTAGGGAACAATCTTTGCCATCTAAGTAATAAACATGCTGAATTGGGTATGCCAAGTAAGCCCCACACATTCTGCACTAGGAAGTTATTATTCCTGCACCTAAAATTTTTAGGTCCTGTGTTGTTGGACTGTTTGATTAGGTAAATGGCCTTTAAATTCTAATATTTCGTGAGAAAAGTTTTGAAATATTTATAATCAATTCTATAAATTTTCGTAATTTTTGAGAACCTACAAATAGGTCATTTACAATCAAAACAATGATTAGAAAAATCTACTGGACAACTTAGGCAGTTGATGGAAATACTAAACATTCAAGGGGTTAGATGTTGAATTTTAGAATGAAAATTTTATGACATATTATAGGTATACTAGTTAAGGATCCCACCAAATTTGAGAGAATTCTGGTTAGTTTAAAATATATAATAAAATATAGAAATTCTATGGGACAGGAAGTGAGTCAAAACAGACCAGAACTGGGAACAACCATAAAAAGTATGTTATTTGAGGGGTCAAATAAATTAGTTTTTACATCAATTTGTATGGTGATTATATAACATACCTAGGATAATCCATATCAAATATTACAAATTTTTTAGAAGTTTTACCCATCCAAAGGAATGGAAAATAGAATAGAAATGGAACCGAAACCAATCTACACTGTTCTGGGTTATAGAGGTACTCCTTGGGGTGAATGGAATAGTTAAGGGTTGATAGATCCATAAAATAAAATAGACATATGGAGGAACCTCCATGAAAAAATTTAAATTTTTTAGAGGAGTATTGTCATATTTAATAATAACCCCAAATCTGAACAGAATCACAGTTTTGTTTTGGGGAGCAGAAGCTCTTAAACTAGAGACTTATGATTTTAACCAAAAGCTCTTATATGTTTTAGTTTAAGTAGCTGGTTGTAACATTGGCAACCTTGGAAATGAAGTGATTGTGCTAAAATTGAGGTAGCTAGTTTTTCCTTAAAACACTCTTTATGTTTATGAACTTGAATTTATCAATTTCATTGGTTGCCTGACTTTTTTGCTATGATGAATGATGGTCGAAAGATATGTTATGTATTGATTGTCAGGAATTAATGGGTGCCCAAGGTGTGCCAAGTAAACCCCATTTCCCCCACGTATTGGCCAATAATAGGAGATGCATAACCCTTTTACAAGTATGGGACTGCATTGGGTAAATAGACCAAAATGTTATGGGTCCCTAGTGTGACCAAGATGATGTATGTATATATGGTCAGTGCTTATATTTTAGTGTAATAAATTGAGATGTTTTAATGAAGGGAATGTATACTATTTTTTATGAATTTTTTTTTGGCTATTTAGATTGTCATCTCATCTTTTTATGTCCACATAATCACATTCCAGGTACTCCAGCAAGAAGTGAGCAACAGAGTTCCCAAAGTTGATTCATATGATTATGGATATGGATTGTATATTTTCTGGTTGTGTAATATATGTGGAATGGCTTAGTTGAGTGACAAGTCCTTTTTTGACAGCACATGATGTGATGTAAAATAAGTTATGGACTATACATTTTTCTTTTATGGCGTGAGAGCCTTTTCATTGTAAGTAATGCATATCAGTCCTAGTTAGTTTGATTATCCTATCTTTAAGGAAATGAAATTTGAAAATGTATGGAATAGCTTGAATCTCTATTTATGCTCATCCAAGAAAGATAAGTAACAATATAAGAAAATAGGTGAATTTATGGGCTAGGTAGACATTGCTAGAAATTTACATATAAAATTTACAGATAAAAAAATCTATGATATAGATGTATGAAATATGATGCTAGTTAGCAGGTGTTACACTTTTTTGTATCAGACCAATAGTTCAAGGAATTATCTATATGTTTGGAAGAATTCTAGGATATTCTAAATTGTTTTAAAGTTGAATTATTGTGAAATTAACTTTTTTAGGGGTTTTTAAATTGAGTAAACATAGTTTATGGTCGTGTGATTAATTATAAGAAAAATATTTGTATATATAAATGTGCACACAAGGAAATGGCATACAAGAGAACCCTGGCTGAGATCCTAAAAGAAATATTTGAGAATATGAAAGCCTTAGCTGCCAGGCTCGATGGGCAAGTTGTAGCCCAAGCCACCACAGCACAAATCGTTTAACAAATTCAGGAAGCCCTTAAACAAGTGCCACAAGGAAACAATCCTGAGGGTGCTAGAGAGGAAAATAGGCTAGGCCAAATGAATAAACTCCTGGCCTAATTCAGGAAGGCCAACCCTCCTTCATTTCTTGAAGAGTATGACCCAGCGATCGTGAAGCAATGGATCATGCAACTAGAGAAAATTTTTGGGGTTTTATAGTGCACCACAAACCAGAAAGTTTCCTTAGCCACTTACATGTTAGAAGGTAAGGCAAAGCATTAGTGGAAATGTATGCAGAGACTATGGCAAACCAATGATACTCCCATTACTTAGGATAATTTTAAAGAAACATTTTATAATAAATATTTCCCAGATAATGTGAAGAATCAAAAATAGGCTGAATTCATACAGTTGAAGCAAGGGAATATGATTGTATCCCAATATGAGGCTAAGTATGAAGATTTCTCTAAATTTTTCACTTACCTGAAGCATACCTATGATGATGGATGGAAGGCAGAAAATTTTGAGCGAGGTTTGAAACTTGAGATTAGAGAAATAGTGGCTACCTTAGAGATACCAGATTTTGCCAAGTTGGCAAGCAAGTGTAGAATAGTAGAAGAAATTCTGATGAGTGCCAAGGTTGATAAAATATTGAGAGACAATGAGCACTCTAGAGGAAGAGAAAAACCCTGGAACAAAAGGTTCAAGGGGAACAATTCTCAGGGTAGGAGAATGCTGACCCGTAGTGACTAAACCTCTAGCCAGCCTGCTTGTAATAAATGTGAGAAAAACCATAGAGATAGACCTTGTTTAGTTGGTCAAAATGTCTACTACAGTTGTGGAAAGCCGGCCATTACTCCAGGGATTGTCGAGTAAGGAAGGGACTGGTTCCTAATGGCAGACCACATAATTAGGGACGAGTGTTTTCTCTCTTCCAACAGGAGGCTAGCCAATCTCCAAATTTGATTAGAGGAATGCTAATGATCCAAAACTCATTTGTAAATGCATTGTTTGATTCTAGTGCTACACATTCTTTTATTTCATATGATTATGCTAAGAGTTTGGGTTTGACTGTGGATACTTTGCCATATGATCTTTTTGTTTCCACCTCTACTAGGATCTGTGTCATAACTTTTGATGCTTTTATCAATTATGTTATGCAATTTGATCATAGATGTACCACTTTGGATCTTGTATGCCTTCCTTTGTTTGATATTGATGTTATTCTTGGAATAGATTGGTTGTCTGCTAATAATGTAATTCTTGATTGTTCTAAAAAATCTATTTCCTTACCTATTTGCGGTTTTATTTCTAAACACTCCACTGAGACATCTTACTTATCCACCACTCAGGTTGAGAGATACCTTAAGAAGGGTTGTTAAGGGTTCCTAGTCTTCTTTTCTTTGCAAGCAAAAGTAGAAGAGGGCAGAGAAAACATGCCTGTTGTTAGGGATTACCTAGAAGTATTCCCTAAGGAGTTTAGTAGTCTCCCTCCTGATAGGGAAGTAGATTTCTCCATTGACTTAGTGCCCAGTGTAGGTCCTATATCTAAGGCTCCCTATAGGATGGCTCCTATAGAGCTAGCTGAGCTTAAGAAATAGATAGAGGAATTGTTAGAAAAGGGGTTCATCAGACCCAGTGTATCCCCTTGAGGTGCACCAGTTTTTTTTATTAAAAAGAAAAATGGTAGCCTTAGTTTGTGTATAGATTATAGGCAGTTAAACAAAGTGACCATTAAGATTAAATATCCATTGCCCAGAATAGATGACTGACGAGTGAGTTTTATACTCATAAATTAAATATTTTCATCTTATCTTTTTGCCATAATTAAGCATAAATCTCCCTTACTTGTCTTTAGTTTGTGTATTTCTTATAGATGGAGAGAAGAGTAGAAAATGGACTTAATTGGAGGAATTAGAGCTAAATTGTGGTTTTTTGGGAATGATGTCTATAAATCAAGCAGATAAAATAAATTCATTAAGGATGGCTGAGTAAGGAGCATTATCATATTGACTCTTGAGATGCATCCTAATGGAGATATGTACAAATTTATTCTTGATTTATGATCACATTTCCAAAAGAACTAAAACATAAAGATTCACGGCAAAGTACCCAATGTTGAGAATATGTTTGTTGTTTGTAGTCCAGCCCAAACTTACTGCAGTACTTGGGCCATATCTCTGAAAATACATATCCAATATGAATGAAATTTGGTAGGTGTGTAGCTGACACAATTGGGTATAACTTTCATGTTCAAGTGGTCAAAAAATTCGGACATTAAAAGGGCCAAAAGTGGGCTAGAAGAGAATCTATCTACTGCTACAGTCCAGCCCGACTTTGCTCTAGTATTTTGACCATAAGTCACAAATTACGTATCCAATTTGTCCACGATTTGTCTTGACGGAAAGCTAACAAAATTTTCTACAACTTTCATGTTGAGGGATCAGCAAATTCGGTGGATTTCTTGACGATATTCAAGGTTCAATTTTGGCGCACATGATGGAATCCAAATTGTCAACTTTGTACAACTTCCTACCTAACAATTTTGACAATTACCACACCTACCACACCTAATTGTATCTATAAATAGAGGGCTTGAGGAGTGAGTTAAGGGGCTTTTCAAGAAGCTTTTGGAGGAGCTTTGGAGAGAGCTTGGGAAAGCTTTGTTGGAATTCTACGTACTTGTAATGTTATTCTCTCTTTAGACATTTTGTATTTTTCATTTTTTTTTGTAATATTATCAAGTTTCTTCATCTTTCGTTTTACTTTCTTGCTTTAATTATGGAGAACTAATCTCCTAATGCTAAGGTGAAAGGGTGAAATGTTGTGTATATATTTTACCAATTACCGCAAGTGCACGGTGTAGCTGTAACTAGTCCAGCAAGTACAGGTCGTGTCCACAGAGAACAATGCCAACTACCAGAATCTTACAAAAAGTACTATCTAAATCGATGAAATTCGATAGGCAAAAATCACAATTAAGCAAGTTGAAAGAATCAATTAAACTAGGCCTAAGGTTAGGGTTCACCACACTTGTGATACTCAACAACTGATATTCACCTTTGATTGCAATTGTATATATTGTTGGGGATGGTTTAGCCTTAATTAACTAGTAATCTCTTTCAAGAATTACTAATCGTACCTAGGTTAATCAAATTACCTACTTTCGTGGTTCTTAGCTTAACCTAGGTCCATTAAGCTTTATGCTAACCATAGAGTTCAACTAGTCGGTTTTCTCGTTCCCACTAATTGACTCAAGCCTAAGGTATCTTAAACTACTTTCGTGATTAAGATAACCCTAATTAACTATTGGATTCGGGTTTTAATCTTCACCTTTCAGTTCATCGATTAAATACTAATACGTGATAGATTGGTGATCAGGCATTCCATCAACTAATTAAAGCATACAATAGTTAATCCAATTCAATCTAATCCAATTCAATTTAAAAGCATAGTATCATTGTACCACAATTGGGTTTACCGTAACCCTAGATGGAATCTACTCACACATTGTCAAATCAAGAACTAAAACCATACTCATTGAATAATTCATAGTAGTTTAATACAATTAAGAAGTAGGAGAAGAGGTAGAAGTAGTAGAAGAACAAGTAAAAGTAGAAGTAGAAAGATAAAACCTATTTGTAGAAGTAATTAGATCAATTACAACTTGAAAAGCAATAAATTCAATCCTAGAACATCAAAATCCTTCAAAGAATCATCTAAAAACCTAATCTAGATCTGTTTCCTAAGGCTAAAAAGTGTTTTTCTGATCTCCCCTTCGGTTCCCCTTGTCCCAATTGCAAATCCCCCTCCTTTTCTATGTGTTTGGGCCTTAGAAACCCTAAAAACGACATCCTTTTAGGAGCCCTGAAGCACGGCCGTGCCCTGGAACACGGCCTGGCCGTGCTTCGGGCTGGAATTCTGAAGAGGCTGAAGAAAATACCACCAACACGGCCAGGCCGTGTTGCAGGCCTCCTTAACACGGCTAGCCGTGTTGGGTGCTATGGTGCTCCTTTCTTCATCAAATTTGACGTGCAACCTCCTTGCTTCCTTCTCAACATGATCCAAGTCTTTTAGGTCTTTCCAGGACCGTTTTTTTCTTGCTTCTTGGCTTCTTTTGCTCTCCTGCAATCACAAAATGAACCACAACAGTACCCAGAACAAAGTATAACCAAAAGCATGAAAATATCCATAAGTTACTATGAATAAGGGGACAAAACATGACCAATAAGCACTCAAAATTCCCCTTTATCAAATTCCCCCATGCTTAAACCTTTGCTTGTCCTCAAGCAAATGACATGCCATAACAAAAGGAAGGGGGACAGATGCTATCAAAGTCCACAAGATAGATGAATGCAGCATAGATAACTTTTCACTCAATCAAAGTGCACACAATAGATATATGAATAGACAGTAATCAAAATAGTCTCTATTCTTCTAAAACCATACCAAAAATTTCCTCTACTAAATATCTTCTCCTATTGTGACCAGAGGTTGCATGCTTTAGAGTGATTTTCAAATACTCAAGTAGGCCACCACATCCCTTAGATCTCCCTATGTTGCCTAACCCGTATTTCTATTTTATTACTCTCTTTTTTATTATTTTATTATTATTATTTTTTACTCAAACTCTTTTACTTTTCATCATATATTTTTTTTTCTTTTTCATCCATTCATCATTTTTTTAGAAATATGCAATGAGTGCATTTTATGCTCCATCTCACTAGGGTAAAGGCATCTAGGTACTCATACTAAGGCCTTTTTGGTGCCTTGAAGGAGATACTCAGAGTGAAAACTTTTTGGGTTTCACATATCCTCATTTTTCACCTCTCCCTACCTTCACACTCTCATAGTGTAAAAATAAAAAATAACATACAATTCATGGCTTAATAGAGAGATATTTTTCAAAAAAAAAAATTAAAGGTTTAGTGCTAGAAGAGAGAGACTAAAATAATAGCTACATATTTCATATCCAATTGTGCATCACATGTTCATGAGTTAGAATCAGCATATACTACATTAGTCTATCCTGGGAATAGTAACTATGTGGTATTGCAGCAGGACAGAAGAAATGCAGAATGTACAATATATACACACAAAGAAAATGACTGGTGCAAATAAACTCAAGCAATGACAGATACGTAAGTACACTCCCCCATGCCTAAACCAAATAGTGGCCTCAGTGTCATAAGTATGATAGAGAGGATGCAGAGGGAAGAGGGTACTTACAAAGCACTAGTCGTCCTGTGGTGGTGGGGGTGGGTGCTGGCTCAGGTGCCAGGTGTACCATGCCTGCATCATACCCTGCATGCTGTGAATTGAGTCTTGCATGGTATGCAGGGTAGTTCTCTGAGACAGTTACTCAGCCTCAATGCGGCTAAGCCGTGATGAGATGGAATTAATATCCTCTGAGGGAGCAGAAGATGGACCTGCAGTGTCAGCAAAATGGGAGGGGGTGGTGGAAGAGCTAGTAGTGGTTCCATGGGGAACTCGTTATCGATTGAATAGATCCAATTCTCTTTGTTGGTTACTGTAGTTTTAGTAGGATTGGGGAGGGGGAATAGTGGATGACCGCGGAGATACAACCAGTACTGGGCATCTTTTTTAACAACTAGTTTCATATTATAACAGGTTTCCATATCAATCAGGGTATTACCAAGTACTGGTTGCATACCCTGCAAATTAGCCTCAAACCCTAACCCTCTAGCAATAGTAGTAACCAAACCACCCATGACAATTTTCCCAGTCATTGCCCCACCTATCCTGGTCATCTGATGAGCCATGAAGGCTCCAGTATCCACCTTCGTACCATTAATCATCGAATGTAGAAAATAAAGCTCTCTTTGACTGGCTACCCCATCACTTTTAGCCCTACCAAAAATAGTATGGGCCATAAGTCTTTGTAAATACCTGAAATTGGGGTTGCAAATGAAATAGGCTTTTGAACTCGATGCACTGTATTGCCCATCAATTGCAATGGAAGTCCAAAATGGGTTAGAGAGAAAGCTGGAGGGGACTTGTCTAGTACCTCCTGAAGGTAGGTTAAACAGTGCATTGAATTCAGCCAATGTAAGATTAAAAGTATGATCAAAAAGTCTAAATTTTACTTGGCCCTGATGGACATTAGGGCCTCGATATAAGATCGTGGTAATGGAGTTGAAAAACTCCAAGGTGGGCCAAGGATAGGCGGGGTATCTTAGGGATATAAATTGGTTCCACCCAATCCTGTCAATCAAGTATTGGACGTCGTTTAAAAGACCTAGCCGCTCCAAACAATCCTCATCTATATACCGGGTACTCAGCATTCCCCGTTTAACAAGAGTATTGTATCGTGCTCGTTGATTGTCGTCAACGAACTCAATACCATACTCATTTATTTGATGAGGGAGTTGGGGTGGTGCAAGGTTGCATCCTCTACGTGGTTGAGTGGATTGGAATGAAGATGACCCTTTTCGGGCTCTTTTGGGACCCATGAATGTAAAATTAAAGATAATGAGAACAGATGGCACCAAAACAGAGAACCTAATCAAAGATGCAGAATTTAAGTCACCAGTAATGTAACTCAGGGAAAAACAGAGCCAGATGTGTCACAGTTTAAATATAGCAGTTATGTACCAAGCAACCAATAATTCAACAATATTCAGGACTAGAGAAGAATCGTTGAAGTAGAGATATAGCAATTCAGGAACTCAACAATCAGTAATTCATGAGTAATTCAATAAAAGTAGGAGCAATGGCTAATTATGTACATAAACATCCGTAGTCAAAATTGTGAACTAGTGTAAACCTTAAAGGAATTGAAAGTATGCATCCATATTATGAAAACAGCAGAAGTAGATATCAATAACAGCCATGTTTACAGTTGAAATTAGAAAAAATAAAAAAAAAAAATAATAAAACAATGAAGAGGCAGACTTACCTTTTGCAGCGCAGACCCAAGTGTGCAGAAAGCAGGGGAGGAAGGTGGGTGAAGGTTGGCTAAAGGAAGGGATGGTGGGAAAGATGGATTAGTGGTGCGAAGCAAACGGGAAAAAGCTACGGTGAAAGGGATGGGAAGAAGGGAAGGTAGAATGATGGAATTGGTAGGAGGAATTAAAACAGGGGAGGGGGAATACGATGGAATGGGAAGAAGAGAAGGGAGGGGATTTAGGGTTTGATGGGTTTGGGAGAGGGAAGATGATGGTGGAATTAGAAGATGGAGGGGTTGGGAGAGGTAGAATGTGAGGGGGCACGGGTGGAGATAGGGAGGGCTTTGGCAATTTATGCCAGTCCGCGCACACAGCACGGCCGTGCTTCGTGCGGGCTGGCTGCACCTTTTTTTTTTCACACGGGCACGCCCGTGTTCCTGGCGGGTTTTAGTATGGGAACCCCCCCTTTTTTTTTGGACAGGCATGGCCGTGTCATGGGACACGGCCTGCCCGTGTTGCCTGCGGGAATGCCCAATTTTCTCATTTTCTTGTGTTTTTCTTCATAGCTGCATTATGGAACATGTATAGCCCAAGTTATTGACTGAAATCCCTCAATTCTCCACATTTAGCTTCTTCTTTAGACTTTCTTTAAGGATCCTTGCTTCTAACCCTTTCAAACTACTTTGGAAACATCGAAACGGACCTAGAAATCAAAGGAAAATAGTTAATAAACTTAACCTAAAAAAAAATAGCTAATGAAAACTAAAACTCAAAGTAAGGAAAAGAAAACTTCTAAATAATTCAAAAAAAAATGTGGGTTGCCTCCCACAAAGCGCTTGTTTAAAGTCATTAGCTCGACTCCCTTGCTTCTTAATGGATCGAGGAAGGCTCTAAGAGAGCTTGGGTGGCTCCCTTTTCAACTGTATGTCCCGTCACAAAATGTTTGAGGCGTTGCCCGTTGACCTTAAAAAATCCGGTGGACTCACTCCACACCTCCACTGCTCCATATGGGAAGACTTTAGTCACTTGGAATGGTCCAGACCATCTAGACTGAAGTTTCCCTGGAAAGAGTCTCAACCTTGAATTAAACAGCAAAACCCAATTCCCCACTTGAAATTGGCACCTAAGGATGTGCTTATCATGCCATCTTTTTGTTCTTTCCTTGTATAATTTGGCATTGTCATAAGCATCAAGCCTTAGCTCATCTAGCTCATTTAGTTGTAGGCATCTCCTCTTTCCAGCAGCTGATAGGTCAAAATTGATTGTTTTGATCCCCCAGTATGCCTTATGTTCAAGCTCCACCGGCAAATGACAGGGTTTTCCATATATTAACCGAAAGGGTGTGGTTCCAATCGGTGTTTTATATGCAGTCCTGTAGGCCCATAGTGCATCATCTAGTTTGAGAGACCAATCTTTTCTGGTTTTTGAGACGGTCTTTTCCAATATGGCCATGATCTCTCTATTTGATATCTCAACTTGCCCATTAGTCTGGGGATGGTAGGCTAGGGCCATTTTATGAGTGACTCCATATTTCTTCAAAAGGTTTTGGAACTGTTGCTCAGCGAAGTGAGAACCTCCATCGCTTATCACAGCTCGGGGCACTCTAAATCTGGGGAAGATTATCTTCTTAAAGAGTTTAACAACAACTCTAGCATCATTGGTGGGGGATGCTACTGCTTCAACCCATTTAGAAACGTAGTCCACAGCTACTAGAATGTATTTGTTTCCACATGAAGATGGAAAAGGACCCATAAAGTCAATGCCCCAAACGTCAAATATTTTAACTTCTAAAATGCTGTTTAGGGCATTTCATTCCTTCGGGTTATGTTGCCAACTCTTTGGCACCGATCACATGCCTTTACAAAAGTGTGCACATCTTTGAAGAGCGTGGGCCAATAGAAACCAGCTTGAAGAACTTTAGCTGCAGTCTTAGAGGCACTGGTGTGGCCTCCACAAGGTGAACTATGGCATTGGTATATCACACTATAAACTTCTTCTTCCGGAATACACCTTCGGAATATGCCATCCGCACACCACTTGTATAAGCATGGATCATCCCAATAGTATGCCTTTACGTCAGAGAAGAATTTCTTTTTCTGATGATAACTCAACCCCTCAGGGAGTATTCTACATGCAAGAAAATTTACAAAGTCCGCATACCAAGGAGCATCAGCATTAGTGACCATTAGGAGTTGGTCATCTGGAAAGGAATCATCAATGGGCAAATTATCTTTATTATCTTTCATCAGATCTTGCCTAAGTCTGGAAAGATGGTCTGCAACCACATTCTCTGTCCCTTTCTTGTCTCTGATTACAAGATCAAACTCCTGAAGTAAGAGGATCCATCTTATCAGTCTTGGTTTGGCATCCTTCTTACTTAATAAGTATCTGATGGCAGCATGATCTGTGAAAACTATGACTTCTGATCCTAGCAGGTATTGTCTGAATTTATCAATTGCGAACACTACTGCTAAGAGCTCCTTCTCAGTGGTGGAGTAGTTGACTTGAGCTTCATCTAATGTCTTGCTAGCATAATAGATGACATAGAGCTTTTGTCTCTCCGTTGCCCAAGTACAGCTCCCATGGCATAGTCACTTGCATCGCACATAATTTCAAAAGGAAGGCTCCAATCAGGAGGTTGGATGATGGGTGCAGATATGAGCGCCTCTTTTAACCTGCAAAAAGAATGCAAGCAGTCATTATCAAATTCAAATGAGACATCTTTAACAAGTAAGTTAGTTAAAGGTTTAGAGATTTTTGAGAAGTCTTGGATGAATCTTCTGTAGAATCCTGCATGCTCAAGAAAACTTCTCACTTCCTTAACATTCGAAGGTGGTGGCATAGTCTGAATCACCTCTATCTTTGCCTTATCCACCTCTATCCCCCTTTCTGACACTAAGTGTCCTAGAACTATTCCTTCTCTCACCATAAAGTGGCATTTCTCTCAATTCAAAACTAGATTGACTTCCTCACATCTCTTAAGTACCTGTGTCAAATTTTTCAAACAGTCATCAAATGAGGTGCCATAAACTGAAAAGTTATCCATAAACACTTCCATTATTTCCTCTATAAAATCAGAGAAAATAGCCATCATGCATCTCTGGAAAGTGGCTGGTGCGTTACACAATCCGAATGGCATCCTTCTATATGCAAAGGTGCCATAGGGACATGTGAACGTAGTCTTCTCTTGGTCGTCTAGATGGATAGGGATCTGAAAGAATCCTGAGTATCCATCCAGATAACAGAAGTGGAGTGTTTTGCCAACCTTTCCAATAACTGGTCAATAAAAGGTAAAGGGAAGTGATCCTTACGGGTGGCTTTATTTAGTTTTCTATAATCAATACACATGCGCCAATCCGTAATAGCTCTAGTAGGGATTAATTCATTATTATCATTCTTAATAACAGTCATACCTCCCTTTTTAGGAACCACATGGACAGGACTTACCCATTCACTATCCGAGATAGGATAGATAATACCTGCATCAAGCAATTTAAGCACCTCCTTCTTAACTACCTCTTTCATATTTGGATTGAGTCTCCTCTGGTGTTCCCTGGAAGGTTTATGATCATTATCAACTATTATACGATGCATACAAAAAGATGGACTAATCCCTTTAATATCATCTATGGTATACCCAATAACATTTTTGAATTCCCTGAGTACATCAAGCAACTTACCAGTTTCTTCAGTATTCAGATTAGCATTCACTATGACTGGATTTGAAGAGTTAGAGTCTAGAAATTCATACTTGAGGTTGGAAGGAAGAGGTTTTAGTTCTACCTTAGGTGCTTTGCCTTCCTCTATGTCTGCTGATTTTTTATGGTGATCCTGGTCCAGCTTTTCAGTTTTCACTTCTGAGTTGACTTTAGGACTCTCATCAAGCAATCTCGTGTAGGCATCAGCTTCTACCTGTTCAGCACAAGAAACAGAACTATCCAAAAGGAAAAGCTCAAGTGGATCAGTAGGGCACAAGCTCATTGCATTATCAATAATATTTTGTTCAATTATATCAATCATGCAACAAGTATCTCCTAAGGATGGACATTTCATAGCTTCATTAAGATTAAATTCTATCTTTTCATCCCTTACATTTAGGGAAAGTTTCTCATCCTTAACATTTATAATGGCACCTGTAGTGGCTCCCAAAATGATGGGGATTTGGCTATCTTCCTCCATCTCTAATACCACAAAGTCAATAGGTATGAAAAACGTACCTACCTTTAGAGGAACATCCTCTAATATACCTACTGGGTGAGTAACGGATCGGTCCGCTAACTGTAAGGAAATAGTGGTAGACTTCAGATCTCCCATCTGGAGCTTTTTGCAAATGGATAGTGGCATGAGGCTCACGCTTGCTCCTAAATCACATAAGGCTTTAGTGATCTGCACATCTCCAATGGAACAAGGTATTGAAAAGCTCCCATGATCCTTGAGTTTAGGAGGTAGTTTGTTCTGAATCAGGGTACTACACTCTTCAGTCAATGCCACAGTGGCATATTCTTCAATCTTCCTCTTATTAGAGAGGATGTCCTTTAGAAATTTGGCATATGAGGGCATCTGAGATACTGCTTCCAAGAATGGAATGTTGATGTGCAACTTTTTAAGCACATCCAGAAACTTTCCATACTGTTTCTCTAGCTTAGCTTTGGCTAGTCTCTGCGGGAAGGGAACTGGTGGCTTATGTGGTTCAGGAGCCACATATTCAGGCTCATCTAGTTCCTTCCTTCCACTAACTGGCTCTTTTTCTTCATTCATTGGCTCAGGCACATCCTTAGTTTCAACTTCTTTATCATCCTCCCTTTTCACTGGTTCACCCAACTGTTTCCCACTCCTCAAAGTAATGGCTTTACAGTGTTCTCTAGGGTTTTCAGGTTGACCAGGGAACTTACCAAAATTTCTGGTTGAGGAGCTCGCTTGCTGCGCTATCTGTGTCTCTAGCATCTTATTATGGGTAGCAAGTGAATCCACTTTAGAAGCCAGGTCTTTAATTGCTTCATTCATGCTGAGATTCTAAGCTCTAAACTCCTCATTTTGCTTGCTCTGTGTGGAGATGAAATTCTCCATTACAGCCTCCAGATTTGACTTCGGTTGGGGAGGATTGTATGGCCTTGGATTCTGGAACCCTGGAGGTTGTCTAAAATTATTTTGGGGCTACTGACCAACATTAGGCTTGTATGATAGGTTAGGGTGGTTTCTCCAGCCAGGATTGTAAGTATTACTGTAGGGATTACCCCTATGATTGTTCACAAAATTGACTTGCTCACAATCCTGAACTATAGAACTCCCAAGCTGACATTCATTAGCTGCATGGCCTATACCTCCACAGATCTCACAAGATGTAGAAGATGAAGATGATGCAATGGCATTGATGCTCAGTTTATCCAATTTCTGAAATAAAGCATCAACTTTAGAAGTCAGATGATTAAAAGCATCAACTTCATACATACCTGCCGGCTTCCTGGTCTGCCTCTCACTAGACCATGAGTAGTGGTTCTGAGCCATATCTTCAATCAACTCATATGCTTCATCAACAGTTTTGTTCATTAGGGCTCCTCCAGCTGCAGCATCTACAGACATCCGGGTGCTGTATACTAGTCCATTGTAGAACGTATGGACTATTAACCATTTTTCTAGCCCGTGGTGTGGGCATACCCTGAGGAGCTCCTTGAATCTCTCCTATGCCTCATATAAAGATTCTCCATCCTTTTGAGCAAATGTAGTAATCTGGTTCCTCAGATGGGCCGTCTTACTCGGTGGGAAATACTTGGCCAAGAAAGCTTGAGAAAGCTGCTGCCAAGTGGTGATGGATCCTGATGGTAGAGAGTGCAGCCATGCACGTGTTTTATCCCTCAGTGAGAAAGGGAATAACCTCAATCTAATTGCATCTGATGAGACACCGTTCAGCTTCAAGGTGTCACAATACTCCAGGAATACGGAGAGGTGGAGGTTTGGGTCTTCAGTAGGCAACCCTCCAAACTGGTTCTACTGAACCATCTGCAAAAGAGATAGCTTCAGCTCAAAATTATTAGCTTCAACCACCGGCCTGACTATGCTGGGGTTCAGGCCATGTGTGTCTGGGGCTGTGAAGTCCTTCAGTGACCGGTTATCTCTTTCCCCCATTGTAACTGGTAAACTTCCTTCCTGCTGTCTTCTTCTTAACCTTCGCAAAGTGCGTTCGATTTCAGGGTCAAATTCAGCAACACTTTCACGCGCTCTTCGCATAAAAGAGATACACACCTAGGAAGGAAGAAAAGAAGCAAAATCAGCAAAAGAAAATTATGCAGAAAAATTAAAAAGAAAAATAAACAAAATTTGATCTAGTCTAGCTATTTTATAAGATATCTAATATTGGCTTTGTTCCCCGGCAACGGCGCCAAAAGCTTGTTGTGTATATATTTTACCAATTACCGCAAGTGCACGGCGTAGCTGTAACTAGTCTGGCAAGTACGGGTCATATCCACAGAGAACAATGCCAACTACCAGAATCTTACAAAAAGTACTATCTAAATCGATGAAATTCGATAGGCAAGAATCACAATTAAGCAAGTTGAAAGAATCAATTAAACTAGGCCTAAGGTTAGGGTTCACCACACTTGTGATACTCAACAACTAATATTCACCTTTGATTGCAATTGAATAGATTGTTGGGGATGGTTTAGCCTTAATTAACTAGCAATCTCTTTCAAGAATTACTAATCGTACCTAGGTTAATCAAATTACCTACTTTCGTGGTTCTTAGCTTAACCTAGGTCCATTAAGCTTTATGCTAACCATAGAGTTCAACTAGTCGGTTTTCTCGTTCCCACTAATTGACTCAAGCCTAAGGTATCTTAAACTACTTTCGTGATTAAGATAACCCTAATTAACTATTGGATTCGGGTTTTAATCTTCACCTTTCAGTTCATCGATTAAATTACTAATACGTGATAGATTGGTGATCAGGCATTCCATCAACTAATTAAAGCATACAATAGTTAATCCAATTCAATCTAATCCCAATTACAATTAGGGTTTCTTAATTCAATTTAAAAGCATAGTATCATTGTACCACAATTGGGTTTATCATAACCCTAGATAGAATCTACTCACACATTGTCAAATCAAGAACTAAAACCATACTCATTGAATAATTCATAGTAGTTCAATACAATTAAGAAGTAGGAGAAGAGGTAGAAGTAGTAGAAGAACAAGTAAAAGTAGAAGTAGAAAGATAGAACCTATTTGTAGAAGTACTTAGATCAATTACAACTTGAAAAGTAATAAATTCAATCCTAGAACATCAAAATCCTTCAAAGAATCATCTAAAAACCTAATCTAGATCTATTTCCTAAGGCTAAAAAGTGTTTTTCTGGTCTCCCCTTCGGTTCCCCTTGTCCCAATTGCAAATCCCCCTCCTTTTCTATGTGTTTGGGCCTTAGAAACCCTAAAAACGACGTCCTTTACGAGCCCTGAAGCACGGCCGTGCCCTGGAACACGGTCTGGCCGTGCTTCGGGCTGGAATTCTGAAAAGGCTACAGAAAATACCACGAACACGGCCAGGCCGTGTTGCAGGCCTCCTTAACACGGCCAGGCCGTGTTAGGTGCTATGGTGCTCCTTTCTTCATCAAATTTGACGTGCAACCTCCTTGCTTCCTTCTTAACATGATCCAAGTCTTTTAGGGTCTTTCCATGACCGTTTTTTTCTTGCTTCTTGGCTTCTTTTGCTCTCCTGCAATCACAAAATGAACCACAACAGTACCCAGAACAAAGTATAACCAAAAGCATGAAAATATCCATAAGTTACTATGAATAAGGGGACAAAACATGACCAATAAGCACTCAAAATTCCTCTTTATCATGAAACTCTTGGTATGAGAATAATAATTTATCTAACTCTTAATCTTAATGTTTATCTTTGATATTGTATTTACCTTCTTATTTCTTTTCTCATGATTATTTCTTAATGGCTGGTTTTATCATACCGCCGATTTCTTGTTATTTTATTGGCTGGTTTTATCATATCGCCTATCTCTTATTATTTTTATGGTTGGCTTCTCCACCTAACTCTTGTTATGTTTCTTCTTCTTACCTCTTTTCATTCTAATCTTGTAAACTTTGAATCTTGATACATTGTAGACAATCTTTGGCACAATGAATGCTTGAATCAATCTTGATTTATTGTAGACAATATAATGATTGGCACAATGTACGCTCGACTTTAAGTACAAGTTATCTTTTGCATCTTTGTATTTTTAATCTTACAAAGTGTGAATCTTGATATATTGTAGACAACATGACAATTAGCACAATATATACTCGAATCCATTTTACAAGAATGTTTTAATTATTAGTAAGGAGGTAAATATAATTCATGTATAAACAAAGTTGAGCTTAAATTAACATATCATCCGATTAGAACTTCATTCGTCTAAGGATTCTAATTGAGTAATAAAAGAGTTAAATTTATCTTTATTCGATATACCAAGAGTGGATCCCCTAACCTTAGCATGCTTCTTTACTTTGAATACATTTTCATTTAATTTCAGTATATTAGTTCTTTGTGTAATTTGTTCAATATTCCTCTCACAAAACAAGACATCGGGAATTAGGTTAGAAGTATTTATTTCGGATCTATATTAAAATTTTCTCTCAATTGGCAATCTCTGTGGGATCGACCTTACATACCACTAAATCTATACTCCAATAGATTCGTGCACTTGCGAGTTTTAATTAAAACAACAACAATGACCTACTAGATCAATTAGCTGGAGCATCAACCTTTTTCTAAGATAGATTTGAGGTCAGGTTACCATCAGTTGAGAGTTAAGGCTGAATATGTCCCAAAGCCAGCTTTTGGAACCCGATATGGACATTATGAGTTTCTTGTCATGCCTTTTGGGTTAACTAATGCGCCTGCCATTTTCATGGATTATATGAACATGGTTTTTAGGCTATACTTGGATAATTTCATTGTGGTTTTCATAGATGACATCTTAATTTATTCTAAGAGCCTTAAAGAACATGAGAATCACCTTCGAATAGTGTTACAAACCCTAAAGAATAAGAAATTGTATGCCAAGCTTAGCAAGTGTATGTTTTGGTTGACAGAGGTGAGATTTCTAGGGCATGTTGTCTTCAAAGGAGGGATAGCAGTAGATCCTAGTAAAGTAGAAGTAGTGGTTAACAAGGAAACACCAAAGAAAGTCACTGAAATATGGAGCTTTCTAGGCTTAGCTGGATACTATAAGAAATTTATCTAAGGATTTTCTCAGATAGCCATGCCTCTAACTAGGTTAACTCGGAAAGACCAACCATTTATGTAGAAGGGTCGATGTGAGAGTAGTTTTCAAGAATTGAAAGCTAGGCTAACCTCAAAATGTAGTAGGGTAGAGTAGTAGCTTATGCTTTTCGGCAGCTTAAACCTTATGAAGAGAATTACCCTACACATGATCTGGAACTAGCAGCTGTAGTGTTTTCTCTTAAGATTTGGAGAGATCATTTGTATGGTATCAAGTTTGAATTTTTTAATGATCACAAGAGTCTTAAGTACCTTTTTCACCAGAAGGAGTTAAATATGAGGCAAAGAAGATTGATGAAATTTCTAAAAGATTATGGTTACACCTTTAAGTACCATCCAAGCAAGACAAATGTGGTTGCTGACGCCCTGAGTAGGAAATCCCTTCATTTAGCATCATTGATGCTTAAGGAGCGGGACCTTATTGAGGGAATGACAGATTTAAATCTCTCCATTTCACTACAGCCTAATAGTCTTCTTATGAGTGAATTGAGGATTCAGAATTATCTAAGGGATAGAATTAAAGATGCTCAAGTTTCTGACCCATACCTGAAGGACATTAAGGAATAGATTTTCCAAGGCAAGTCTAAAGAATTTCATATTTCTGAGGATGGGCTTATTATGTTTGGAAAGAGGCTGTGTGTACCTGAGTTGAAGGAATTGAGAGATAGTATCCTAGCTGAAGCTCATAAGTGTAGGTATACCCTACATCTTAGAGCCACTAAGATGTATAAAGACTTAAAAAGGAGTTTTTGGTGAATTGGGATGAAAATAGACATAACCTGTTATGTGTCTAAGTGCTTAGTGTGTCAGAGAGTCAAGGTAGAACACCAAAAGCCTAAGAGATTGCTCTAACCCTTAGATATTCTTGAGTGGAAATGGGATAGCATCTCTATGGATTTTGTCATGGGTTTTCCTAAGACATCATCTGGCTATGATGTAATTTGGGTAAACATGGATAGACTAACCAAGTCTTCCCACTTCTTAGCCATTAAGTCTACCTATTATGTGGACAAGTTGGCACAAGTGTATGTTCATGAAATTGTCAGACTCCATAGGATACCTACCAGTATTGTTTCTGATCGAGACCCTAGATTTACTTCTAGATTTTGGAGATCCTTGCAAGATGCCTTAGGTAATAAACTTAAGTTTAGCATGGCCTACCATCCATAAACTGATGAGTAGACTAAGAGAACAATTCAAACTTTAGAGGATATGCTAAGGGCTTGTGTGCTAGAAATGAAGGGGAATTGGGATGTGTACCTACCTTTAGTTGAATTTGCTTATAATAATAGTTATCATTCTAGTATCCAGATGGCACCCTTTGAAGCTCTATATGGAAGAAAGTACAGGTCACCTCTGTGTTGGGTAGAACTAGGGGAGATGAGTCTTTTGGGTCCTGATTTGGTTGACCAAACCATAAGGTACATTGAACTTATCAAAGAGAGACTGTTAGCTGCCCAAAGTAGACAAAAGAGCTATGCAGATAAAAGAAGAAGGCCCCTAGAATTTGAAATAGGTGACTGTGTTTTCCTTAAGGTAACTCTGTTCACGTGTGTAGGGAGGTCTTTGAAAACCAAAGAGCTCAGTCCCAAATACATCGGTCCTTTCCAAATTCATGATCGGATCGGATCAGTAGCTTATAAACTTGCACTTCCTTTAAAGCTTTCTTAGATTCATGATGTATTTCATGTTTCCTAGCTCAAAAAGTATAACCCAAACCCTTCACATATCATAGAGCACAAATCAATGCATTTACAAGATATCTTGGCATACACTGTAAGGCCAGATCGGATCATTGACATTAAGACTAAATAATTGAGGAATAAGAACATCCCTTTAGTTAAAGTGGTCTGGAAGGGAGTATCCTCTGAGGAAGCAACTTGGGAGACAGAAGAAGAAAGGAAGAGGACCTATCCACATCTAGGATTAGTAGTAAATTAAGGCAATATAAATCAACTAAGGAGCTGCCAAGTAGCACCACAAAATTTCAGCCACATAGTATACCACATTGCCCACAAAATTGTAGCCACCTTACACCTACCAAAGCATGCCACATTGCACATAAAGTTGTAGCCACATAGGATGCCACATTACCCACAAAATTGCACCCACCTTGCACCTACCAAAGCATACCACATAGCCATAAATATTTCAACCACATTTTAGCCAAGAAACTATCCCCTTGTAGCCACGTTTCAGCCAAGAAAACTTGCCACCTTACAGCCTACTTCAGCCAAGATGATTGTGCCACCTTACCATACAAACTGCAAACTACTTCAGCCATACTTCTACCCATAATAAGAAAAAATAAATACAAAAGCTACTGCCCCACTCCATGCCCCTGTAGCCTCATGCCTTCCTTGTAGAAACCACAAGGGAATCCTTGCAAAACATAGCATTCCTTTTCCTCTTGAGTGGTGGAAACTAACAACCAGCATCTTGATGTCTTGGCATAATTTTGGGTAATGGGGCAGCAAATTCAAAACCACTCATGCCTCATGTAATCAGCACCCAAGAGGGAGATAAGGCAGCCAAAAAATGTAGAGCCAAATGGGGAGAGCAACCAGAAAAAAACTTGAGAACCAAGGGGAGAGAGAGCAACCGAAAAAAATTGAGAGGGAATGAGTGTTGGAATTTGAAGCCTTGCTCACGTTATATTTTGTCCAAAAATGTAGATGCAAGGGAAACCAAGGGGAGAAGCAAGATGAAATTTGAGAGTCAAAGGAGTATTTCTGCACAAGGTGAGTTTACCCTCTTAAGGAAAGTTGGTTTGTAGTGAGTTGAGTTCATTTTGGTTTCTGCATGGGTGATTCTTGAGCATGAGATGCAAGAGGTTAAAGTTGAAAATAGGGAACTCTAGTAGTAGGGAACAATCTTTGCCATCTAAGTAACAAACATGCTGAAGCACCACACATTCTGCACTAGGAATTTATTGTTCCTGCACTTAAAATTATTAGGCCCTGTGTTCTTGGATTGTTTGATTAAATAAATGGCCTTTAAATTCTCTAATATTTGATGAGAAAACTCTTGAAATATTTATAATTAGTTTTGGAAATTTTCTTGATTTTTGAGAACCTACAAATAGGCCATTTATAATTAAAACATTGCTGAGAAAAATCTGCTGGACAACTTAGGCTGCTGATGGAAATACTAAACATTGAAGGGGTTAGATGTTGAATTTTAGTATGAAACTTCTATGACATGTTACAGGGATCCAATTAAGGACTCCACCAAATTTGGTAGAATTCTGGGTAGTTTAAAGTATATAATAAAATATATAAATTCTGTGGGACAAGAAGTGAGTCAGAATAGACCAGAACTGGGGACAGCCATAAAAAGTGTTTTATTTGAGGGGACAAGAAAATTATTTTTTACATGAAATTTTTATGGTGATTGTATAACATACATATCACTAATTTTTAAGAAGTTTTACCCATCCAAAGGAATGGAAAATAGAATAGAAATCGAACCGAAACCAATTTGCACTATTCTGGGTTATAGAGGTACTCCTTGGGGTGAATGGAATATTTAAGGGTTGATAGATCGAGGAAATAAAATAGACACGTAGAGGAAACTCCATAGAAAATTTTAGAATTTTTAGAGGAGTTTTTTCATATTTAATAATAACCTCAAATCGGAACAGAATCACAATTTTGTTTTGGGGAGCAGAAGCTCTTAAACTAGAGACTTATAATTTTAGTGATCAAATGCATACATTATCCAAAATTTGTTATATGTTTTAGTTTAAGTAGTTGGTTGTAACATTGGCACCCTTCCAAAGGAAGTGATTGTGTTAGAATTGAAGTAGCTAGCTTTTCCTTAAAACACTCTTTATGTTTATGAACTTGAATTTATCAATTTCACTAGTTGCCCCGACTTTTTTGCTATGATGAATGATGGTTTAAAGATATGTTATGTATGCATTCTTAAGAATTAAGGGTTGCCCATGGTGTGCCAAGTAAGCCCCATTTCCCCCACGTATTGGCCAATAATAGGAGATGCATATACTTTATGCAGGTATAAGATTGCATTGTGTAAGTAGACCAAAATGTTATGGGTCCCTAGTGTGACTAAGATGATGTATGTATATATGGTCAATTCTTATGTTTTAGTGGAATAAATTGAGATGTTTTAAGGAATGGAATGTATACTATTTTTTATGAAAATTTTGCTCGCTATTGAGATTGTCATCTAATCTTTTTATGTCCACATAATCACATTCTAGGTACTCCAACAAGAAGTGAGCAACAAGGATCTGAAAGTTGACTCATATGATTATGGATATGGATTTTATATTTTCTGGTTGTGTAATATATGTGAGATGGCTTAGTTGAGTGCCAAGTTCCTTTTAGACAGCACATGATGTGATGTATAATAAGTTATGGATTGTACACTTTTCTTTTATGGCATGAGAGCCTTTTCATTGTAAGTAATGCATATCATGCCTAGTTAGTTTGATTCCCCTATCTTTAAGGAAATGAAATTTGAAAATGTATGGAATAGTTTGAATCTCTCTTATACTCATCCAAGAAAGATAAGTAACAACATAAGAAAATAGGTGACTTTATGGGCTAGGTAGACATTGCTAGAATGTACATATAAAATTTACAGATAAAAAAAAATTCTATGACATGGATGTATGAAATAGGATGCTAGTTAGTAGGTGTTACATCTCTGGTATTCGAGACATTCAAGGGTTAGGTTTTGAATAGAATTTTAGTTTCATTATGCTTTAGGCTAGAATTTAAGTGGGATCGAAGATTGTATCTCATTTGATTTATCTCCATTGCTCTGTACTACATTTTATCTCTCTATCTCTATCTCCTTTTCTCTTTAGCAAAGATTGTATTGAACATTCATGGTTTACTTAATGAAATTAAGTTTTATTTCTATTTCAATCATGTCTAAATAGATTTTATTCTAAGATTAGGGAAAACCCACTCATGATATATTGATTTGAATTGTTGAATTTCCATTGTGATTCTTTGTTGGTAATCAGATTAACTATTATGCATGATATATGCTTGATGAAGTGTTTGGCCACCATTTTCTCACATCTTAGGTAGATAACTGATGAGCTAAAAGTTGAAAGTTATTGCCAGAACCTAATAGTTAATTAAAGGTGTTTTACTCACAAAAGTAGGTTAAAATCCTCTAGGAATTGAACCTGTTGGTTAGCACAAATCTTGAAGGGTTTAAGTTAATCTAAACCACAAAAGTAGACAATTGGATTAAATTAAGTATTGTTATTAGACCTTGAAAGCGGCTAGTAATGAGCTTAGGCTAAACCATCCTTGATAACTCAAACAATTATAATTGGAAATACTTGGTTGTTGTATATTATAAGTGTAGTGAACTTTAGTCCTAGGTCTTTTATAATTAATTTCCATCATCTATTTACTTTAAATTCTTGCAAATTGCCATTCAATATTTCTCTCAAATTTTATTGATTTAGATAGTTCATTTCATGAAATACTGGTAATTAACATGTTGGTTTCTATGGGATACGACTCGTATTTTCCAGTTTTACCACAACAACGTCATGCACTTGTGGTATTTAAATAGGATAAACATCCTCTCCCTTTCTTGCTCTACTACCTTTAAACTATTTTTTAGCGATCGACATTTATTGATTAAAGGGGTGAAATCCTGGATTTCCAAGACAATTATAACACTTCTCATTTCTAGATTTAACCTTAACTCAAATTTTACTGCTTTCCATGCCTCAGCCAGATTATACCTCAAATAAGTTAAAAATTTAGATAGTTCTTCAAATTTAGCAATGTATTGATCAATGGTCCAATTGTCTTGTTTGAGTTGAAAAAACTCAATCTCCTTTTTAGCTCTCACACTGCTAGGAAAGTATTTATCTAGAATAATGTCCCAAAACACCTGTTGCATAACTTATCTTTCTTGATGAATCAGTAACTCTAGCTCTTCTCCACCAATATTATGCTTCCTCCTTTAGCATATATACAACAAAAGTGACTTTCTAATCATTAGGGCAATTCATGACTTCAAAAATCTTTTCCAACTCTATCAGCCACCTTTTAGCTATTATAGGCTCATATCCGGCCACAAAAGAAGTAGGACAGGTTCTCTCATAAATTTTGACCATTCATTCTCATTTCCTATGTTCCTCTAGTTTCCTCCAACCTCACCATTATTATTGTTATTTTGGATATGTCACAGGATTTGATTGGGGGTACTAAATTGGTCTCGAATAGCTATGGTTAGGTCATATAGTGTAGCTTCCACACTATTCGTCAGATTCCTCCTTGCTACTGCCATCATCTACTGTATTAATTAAAATAAATAATTGACTATTAAGGTGATCGGGCTCAACAGCGGATTAAATATTTTATAGTAGTCATTATACCACTCTAGTATGCGAATAGGGAAACATTGGTAATTTCCTTACCTGAGAGTATATACTACCCTACACAACATAATCTTATGCTTATTCAAAACATTTCTTAGATCGATTTATGCAACTATCCACCCATGGTCACCGACGATTGACCTGCTCTAATACCAACTTTATTATAGACCTTTTTTTGGCTCAGTTTATTTATTTATTTGAGATTTATAATGAAATACTTATATAAAAGAAGCAGCAAGCAGCAAATAACATACATGCATCAAAGATAGGGCATCTTCCATTAATACTAAACTGGTGTGTTACATAAAGGGTTAGTGTATTTACAAGGGCAACCCTGGGTACTACCTGTAGTACAAAAAGCAAGAGGGTACCCAACTACTCCTTCTAAATACATAAAGTCGTATAATTATAGTAAATACATCAAACTCTGTATAGCACATCACCCCTTAGGTTCAAAGGGCGGGGGGTGGTGCTGGTATAGGGATCTCAAAGACGTTCACCACTATTATATCTTATAAAATAGTGAATTGGCCCAAGTAGGGTATATTTACCCACTGCACTTCCAAAATCAAGATAAGAAAATTGCCTCCATCTCAATTATTTTTATCTAAACATAACACCAAATCAAATAATGAGAACAAAAGCCACAATAGGTTTAACATTAAATACATTACATAATAAATAATTACTACGGTATTATGTTCAGCTGTATAAGCTACAAAAAATATCAAACATTTGTAACATGTACATAAAATACTCGGATAGAATGATAAAACATGTTATGCACAAATAATTAATTATCACATTTGCAATATAACAGAACATCATACGTAGTGGCTATTTATTCAGCATTCTTCTCTATCTCAATAACAAGGTAATGTAAGACATTCTCCTACTCACTACTCATATACTACTGCTACACGGTTGGAGTGGCCATACTCTCCCTTAGTCCGGTCAACTTGCTATTGTAAGGGTCATCTTGAATATATATATATATATATATATATATATATATATATATATATATATATATAATCATTCTATTTCTCATAGTCAGCCACATGCATGATATCATTCCCTTTTTAACATCATGCATTGATGCATAACATATCTATTACCATATCTTCTAGTCATCATACATTAATGCAACAATACATCTATCATGCTTGCCATGACAAGAAATGATGAGACTAGTATTATGGAATGAAGATATAGGGTCTTATTATTTAATTTAGTTTTACTAACTACTCCTCAAGAGATGACATTTATTGGGTACAATGTAATATCCCTAATTTTCATTCACTATTAAGGGATGTAAATTATTAAATTAAGAGGAATAAAGAATAAAGAATAAAGATAAATATTTAATAGAAGATATGCCTCAGAAATTCTTAATCTTATGTGTAGGCATAGGAAAAATTTTGTGTCATGAGGGAAGTAGAAGAAGGGGAAAAAACTAAGAGGCAAAGATTAGAAAATAACATCCTAAGCGAAGAAAAAATTCTTAGGCAAGGAAGAGCTAAATTCCCTAAACTTGACACTTCACCCTACACCATTTGGCTTCCACCTAGGATGCCAACTCATAAGCACTTCATATAGGATTTTTCACCTCACGAGTTGTTGACAAGCCACAAGGATAGCTCAATAGAGAAACACACCATGGACTTGGGCTAGGTCAAAGGAAGTAGACCAAATCCAAGTTTGCATGCATGTAAAGGCCAAGCCTCCCACATCTAGCGAGCATTTCGGCCCAAGCAAGAAAAGAAGGGGAGAACCCAATCCCAAGGGAGAAAATAGAGTTACATGATGCAACTATTGAGTAGGAATGATTAGTAGTTATTGCCTCTCCTTGAGTGTACAATAAGTAAGACAATTGAGTGTTAAATAAGTAAGGCAAAGGTGTGCCAAATAAGGAAAAAATCATTGCATGGATTTTAAAACAAAATATCCATTCCATGGGTGATGATTTTGGCCAAGATAGGAGGGGAAGAAGAGCTTAAATTCCAACCACCTAAGATGACTCTAATAAGCCATAATAATACCCCATTGAGTGAACCATAAGTAAAAGAAAGCAATCCCATATTTTAAGGAGATTTTTTGCCACTTGTCTTAAGACCATCTCATCACAAAATTTCAAGAAAACCTACACCATTCTAAAGTATGCAATTCAACCAAGACAAGAGAGAAAGGAAAACCATGCAAAACACCCCACAAGAAAAGGAAGTGATGTCATTCTTGGAAGATCTTTGACCCTAAATTTAATAAGGTACATGGTCACTCCCTTGTGGAGTATTTCGGCCAAGTAAGGGGAGAGGGAAAAGAAGAAGCAAAGGAGAGAAAGAGAGGAGAAGAAAGGAAGGGATAAGAGAATGAAATCTAGGGAAACTAAGTGCTCAAGGTAAGAAAGTTCTCTCCCACTCTAATCATTTTCTTTGTCACCATTTTTAACACCTAGAATTCACTACTTCCATTGGAAATTAATGTTGGAACAACAAGAAGAAGGAGGAGTTTCACCACCCCAAAGAAGGAAGGAAAGAGGAGAAGCTAAGTTAAGCAAGCTAGGAAGAGTTATAGGTAGGTTTAAAAATATTTTCTTTTGAAGGAACTTTGAAATTTTTGTAACATTTATATGGGAATTTGTTCCTAAGACTTTGATGAGACTTGTAATAAATTTTCTACTATTGATGTTGGCCATGGATATTTTTATATCTTGCTGCATGTAGATCTTGCATGTGATGGATGTGTGATTGCTTATGTTATTATGGAATTTTCTACATGGTCTTGGCTATGGGTGGCAAAATTCTATGCTATAGAGCTTCTGATTTTATGTGTATTCGAGTATGGTAAAATTGATGGAAGAAAGTTAGGTTGCTAAAATAAGTATAGCCTTAAAAATCTAGAAGACTATGGGAAATTTTGGTTGGAAAACATTCTTAATGTTGCTTGATTGATTCTAATTTTTAAGAGAAGTGGATGATGGAATAATAAAGTGTAAGGAATACAACTAAAATTTTGAAATAAGCAACCTTAGGATTTCCGAATTTGAGGAAGAGAAAAGTACAAGAAAATTTAACCAAAGATGGAAACTAGAACCTTATGGAATTGCTAGAGTAGGATTTTTAGTTTCTAAAATTGTATATGCTTGTTGGAAAATTTGGTTAATGGTGGTTTAAGGAAGATTAAATATGCCATAATAAAAAATTAGAAGTAATAGAGGAAATTTGAAATAAATGGAACGTTAAAACTTAGCTTAAGGAAAAATTTAATGAGACAAGAGGAAATTAATGAATAAAAAGGGATGGAACCGGGGATAATAAAGATAACATTATATTTTTGAATTTCTGAGAAAAATTCATAAGGAATTTAAAGAAATGGTTAACATGAAAATGTCTATCTATGTCTTATGGTTCTATGGCCACTAGTATCACCTAATTCAGAGTTTATATGAGAGAGATATAGCCCAATTAAAAAGAAAATGTCAGAACCCACTTAAGGAGTGATAACAATAATTTTGAGAACTTTATAACATCTAGATTTGGTATGTATTTGCCAAAATGATTAACATGAAAGTTGTATATTTATGTCTTAGATTTCCATAGGATCTAAAATCACCAACATTTGAGCTCAAATAAGAGAGGTAGGGCCTAAAGATTAACGAAAGGTCTAGACCCCCAAAATCCAGAATGTCTTTTGGGCCTTAATACTTGAATGGGTGAAAATTTCTAATAAAAGGGAGTACCAAAATCTTGAGGAACTAATGGATAATATTTTAAGTAAAAAGATGTCAAAAGAAAATTTTAGAGATAAGAATTTAAGGGCACATGTCAAAAAATAATAATTTAAGGAGAAAATTGGGTTAGAGGCCAAGAATAGAAAAAAAAATTAAGAAAGAAGAAGAATTTGTATAAGTAAAAAATGAAAAAGGCTTTGGAAAATCTTAACCGTAACCATTTCCATTGCATGAATTCGTTACCATCCTATGCATGTTATTTTTGGCATGATTTCGATAAATGATATTTGAAATGACTATGCTTTGATGAATTTTTGGCATGTGGGCATATTGGGCATATTTTATTAAAAATCATATCTTGGCTATTAATATGAAAAGAAACGAAAAGGAAATGGCGTAGTCATATGGCTTCCGCGTGTGGTGCACTAGATAGGGGACACCCTATTCTACGATTATGATGATGATGAGAAAAGAAAGAGAATTGTACCATACTAGAAGGAGCAAGAAAGGCTCAAGCCCAATGAGTAGAGAGTATTCGCCTTGACCAGGGTAGCTATGCTTAATATGAGTAATTAATAGCCATTATATGACGAAGTTGAGATTTCGACATGCCACGACCCTTTAACAGTTAACCTTGCCCTTGATATGTTTGAATGGTTATTCATGCCCATGATACTTTGAAAATAATTATTCATGCCATATATGTCATTTTTGCATGGTATTCATGAGCACAGATACAATGCATTCATGTGGCCTGATAATTTTTCTGTAGTTTATACAACTGAATATAACATGATGATTAAATGATGATTGATGCTTATGATTTATTGTTGAACCTACTGGGATATTGTTTTCACTATATTTTCATGTTATGTACAGATAAGTAATTATGGAAGTACCACTAGTTACTCCTTCAAAAAGGGTACACTAAGTCACATAACTACATAATTTACATTTTTGCTATTTGTAATCCTGATCCAACACTTCACCCTTGAGGTGCATAGTGTGGAGGGGTGGTGTTGTCATAGGAATCTCTAGTACATTAACCACTATTATGTCCTGCAAGACAGTGAATTGACCCAAGAAGGGTATTTCCACTACCTGCACATCCAAGATCAGAAACAGGAGAATTGTTGGCATATTATTCGCTTTTATTTGAACATAACACCAACATTAATGAGAACATAGTCTCAATGGGTTCAACATTAAACATATCATATCATAAATGGAAAATCATAGTGTTATGCCCAGCTGTATGAGCTACAGAAAACAACAACTTCTTTAACAGCATAATAATCATGAATAACATAAATAACCATGTTATGCACATATACTTGACAATTCACAATTTTTTAACATACAACATTATGCATAGTGGTTTTGTATCCATCATCGGTCTCTGTCTCAATAATAGGGTAATATGATACATTCACCCATCTGCTACTCATTGACCATTGTCACAAAGTGGCCATACTCCCACTCAATTCACTCAAGGCTAATAAAGAGTTTCCTATTCGATATCGTCTCAAGCCATACGATTCTATCAAGTTATCTTGCTATTGCAAGGGTTCTCCCAAAGATTCCGTTTGATTCTATCGCATATATTATAAGTTTTATTTTCTACTCAACCACATGCATTACATCATTCTTTTTGTCTCATAAAACATATCTAGTATGCATGAAATAATTCATCAATAGTATCATGCTTACTATTATCTTTTCAAGGAAGTGGTGCATCAACCATATTCATCAATACTTTATTTAACAAATATGTATTAATACTTTTAACATCAAGTATGCATCATATAACATAAGCATAAACATCATCACATCATGTATGCATCATATATTTCATCAAGTTACTATCATCTTCATAACCTAATTAAATTATCATATGGTAGTGCTCAATGTAAATCATGTTGTACCAAGTGAGGAAATAGAAAATTAGTGCTACTAGCAATCATCTTTGAAGGTATTCTTCCTTAATTTGAGTCCTATAATTACCATATAATTACTAGAGTTCATTTAAGTTGGAATGCAGACTGAACTGCACAAAATCAGTGCCCAACATGGTCTGGTCGTGCCCTATGCTATACAAAATCCCCAACCACACATAACAGGGTCATGCTCGGTGCACACCCATTTTTCCCTTGATTTTCTCACTTTCATACAACCCTACAAGCACAAAAATAGCCACCAATAAAGATATACATGAATATTTAGGCCTTTAGTAAGGTATATACATATACAAAAGAGGTTATTTAACTTCAATACCCTGTCAAAAGCTTCTCTTAAGGCTAATCGATCACACATAACCCTATTCATATGGTCAAACCCTAAAACCCACATCCAAATTCCATCAAATTATTTTAAGAAGCACCCACATATACAAATATACATACATACATCATCAATCAAATGACAAAATTTAAGATTTCAAGAGGGGTTAATGTTAAACCTACCAAAACCTAGAAATCCTTCCTATTCTCAAAACCCTCATTCTATTTCCTTCTCTTTTGATCACTTTTCTCTCTTTCTTTTCCTACAATTTCCTATACTTTCACAATTAAAATCAATTCTTAAAGAATTTAAGATGAAGAAAAGAGTGGATTAAGGCTTAGATATGCAAGAAACACCTTAGTTCTTCTCCTTGCTACATTTTTCTCTCTTTATTTCTCTTCTTCTCTTTGGCTGCTAAAAAAAATATGTCCCCCTCTCCCTTGGTCGACTTCCTCGTGAAGTCACCAAGAAAAGTAATAATAAAATAAACCTTATAAAAGCCTACTTTTCCTCTTCCAACTATATCCCTCAATTGAAACATATTTACAAGTATGTCATTTTATTACATTCCAACCATTCCTCAACTAGGGTCATGTTTGGCTTTCCTAAAAAAATTTCAAATCCATTAATCTTCTCTTAAGGGAAACATTAGTGAACTTTAGAAGAACATTCACCACATATCTCTAGTCCATTTTCTTAGGCCCGACCTTACCCTAAGAGGTTAGAAAAATATAGTTTTACCCCTTTTATTTTTTCTTCAAGAATGGAAATTATTCTTTTTCCTCCCCTTAAAAGGTAGAATTGTATGCTATTTAATGGAAATAAATATGGGGATGTTAGAACTTTTGTATGGGTGCTTTTGAATAACCTCACCTAGACGTTGACTTTATTGTTTTGGCATAGTGTTTAGGTATTTTCTTACTTTTGGTATGCTTCAGGTAACACTGGGACACTCTGGAATGTATATATGAACTTATAACAACATTAATATTAATGGTGGACTATACTCCTTAATCTTAATCATGGTTGCTTAATATGGTTCAATATTATGAGATAGAAGTAAGAAAGGTGATGACTTCATATAAAAAATAAAATAAACTAAAATAAAATTGGAGTCATTACATACAACACATTCCTTAAATAGGGTTAGAACAACCTCGAACTCGGCCTGAAAATGTCCTATGAGATGGTTGTGCTTGAAGCTGCATATCCAAGTCCTTAAACCCAGGCAGAGCATGGCCTAACCATGTCTTGGGACACGATCATGTTTTAGGTGTGAAAATTCCCTATAATTTATGCTTAATTCCATCCACCCTTTTCTGTGTCCAATTAGCTAAGAAGGCGTCACATACATGTATACAAGTTCTCTAATTCAACATTTGCATATATGTATATGACTATTTATTCTTAACACTTCATCAATTACTTCTTTCATTTCCCATTTACAAAATCATTTAGTATTCATATGGTCATTTACTATTCATATATCACTTTTATTTATCAATATGACCACCCAATCATTCATTCCAAACACTTGTCTCCATCCATTTCAAGTCAAACATTCTAAACAAGATTGTATTACATAGACATCTATACTCTTTTCTTCTATGATCAATTGTAAAACACACACACAAGCCACATTACTCATCATCAACATATATAAGCCTCCACGAATAACAAGATTTCAAGGAAAATTTAATGTTAAACCTACCAAACTATCTAACTTATCATATCCACTACTAAAGCTCCTTAATTCTTCTCTTCTTGGTCACCCCTTTCTTCTTCTTCTTCTCTCACAAATTCCTACATTTTTCACCATAAATAATCAACTTTGAGAAGCTTAACATGAAGAGCAGAGAAGATTATGGGGCTTAAATACATGGAAGATAACCTTGGCTCCATTCTTTGGCTTTTCTCTCTCTTTTTTCTCTTCCTTATTTTTCCCTTTTTTCTTTCCCTCTTGGCCGACCTTCCTCTTCTCCTATCTCCTTTAGTTGAGTTCTCCTTCAAGTATCCCTAGAAAATATTAAAAATGATGGCTTGATCAAGAAGCTATCCCTCCTTCCAACTAAATCCCCTAACTACCTCTTAATTACTACTTTGTCACTTCATTACATTCTAACTATCCATTAGTTTAGGCTTTGTTTGGCTTCCAAAATTGTTCCAAATGCTTTAGTTTTCACTTAGAAGGATACTAATGGGTTTTATGGTCACAACTAAAAGTGTATCCCTAGTTCACTTCCTTACACCTAATTTTAGCATGAAGAAGTTTGGAAATTCCAATTTTACCCTTCAATTTTTTCTTCAAGAATAAAAATTATTCTATTTATCTCTTATGAATATCTACCTAGAGAATAATTAAACCAACTCATTTTAGCCTTTTAGATGGGAATTAACCTAGCAACAACTTTCCTTTGTGCTATTTAAGCCACTTTATTGTTTTAAGGTTTTTTTTATCATTTTCTAGGGTTTTTGTCTAATGTATTATTTCATTATCTCTCCTTCCCTTCATTATGCTATTTATTGAAAATAAAATTGGGGGATGTTACTCTGTGAGTAGATAACACACACTATAATAGAATAGGACAAGCCAATAGCACGAGTTTTTTCACAATAAACTTATAATCCAAGATAAAGAATTATATTTAGAAATATAAAATTAGCAATAACAATCCAACAAAAATCAAGGATGTATAATTTTTTACTAAAAATAGCTAAATAATAATTGTATAAAATGTAACAAAATTTCTAAGAAATTTTATCATAGTGAAAATAAAACAATTTAAATTAAGCTAAAAGTAATATGGAAGATTCATATTTGAAACATAATCTAATCCTAAACACATAGCAAGGGAGGGTAATCACGAACCCATCAAGCAAACAACCCGTAATTCATTAGGCAAATAGCCTGTAATTTATGTTTTATAATTGACGTGTGTTGAACAACAAATGGGATTAGCATCACCCTTGTTAGCTGGGATTCAAAGTGCACTAAGGCTACATCTACTATTGCTATTTAACAATGTTTCTGAATAGGATTCCTTCACATAGAAGACATTATATGAAAAATTAAATTTATGGTTAAATAAAAGCCAAGAAAACTTATGCCCATAAGTCTTTCCATCAATCATACTTATGCCAACTTTGTAACATAGTTCTTTAAACATTAATCCATAGTTCTTTCCAAATACATATCTTTTTAAACCATAGGCTCATAAAACATCACAGTATTTTGGTTTCCCTTGACCTCAGATAACCAATAATAAAATATAAGTTCCAAAATTTATATTTAGAAATTCAAATATGATTTCTAATAACCAATATCAATAATGGGATTCAAAACTCAATACTAATTTAGATCATGCCTTTAACAATTTGGTGGAGAGTATTACAATCGATGCTTATCTCACATACCTAAGCACTCTAAAATGAAGGATATTTAAACAATGTGATGCTTTATAACAAAAATCAATACTTAGAAAAATATAACAATTTCAATAATTGGTCCAATTCCACAAGTTCCAAAACAGTCATAATACCATATGATATGCAAATGTAATATAGAAATAAAGAAAGTAGTAAAATAGGTTATAAAAATCATTATTTACTCACAAACCAATCGATTCAAAGTTGTCCAACTCTCTAAGACACTTTTCTAAGAAAATTCTAACAAAAGGACCCAAAATAGGAGTTTGGGAGGTTCAAAAACCTATGAAATGACTATGAGATTGTGAAAATAGACTTAGGGAGGTTGGTCAATGTCAATCAAAAAAACAACATATTATTTAATGCGCTGTATGTGCCAAGAGGGTTGCTGAAATGAGGTCCATATACTTCAAAGGGTAGTGGCATGTGAGGTGTGTGTAGTGGTTATGGAAGTCTTCTGATTATGAAATTTAGGCTTCTAAGGTTTTTCCACCTCATAAATCCATATGAGATGTTAGTTTTTTACTTTGAACACTCTAAGTAGGAATTCTGAAACACACCTCTTCTAGGATTTTTCTCCTCTAATTTTTTGTTTTTTTACCTATTCAAGTGAAATTAATTAGCCAAACTTGTATTTCTCATCTTTCTAAATTTGATGGTGCTAGTGGTATTACAAATGGAGCTATGAAACTCTTTAAACCAAGATTTCCCTGGTGTAGAGATAGAAAATAGGATTTAGGAAAAATTCTAAGGTTTTTTACACTATTTTTTTTTTTGGATAATGCCATTAATAATTTGGTTATTTACCCTATTTCTCAAAATTCTTAAAATATTTTCATGTACACCCTTAAAAATTTTCAATATACCCATACTCCTTTAATACTCATAATAACCATGTGATAAAATAAAATAAAATCATTTAAACTTAGGGTTACTACAAAACGCAGATCTAGTTACAACTTGGGTGAAGACAAAAGTGAAAGACATACATACGTTTGGATTGCATCTATAAGTATTAATTTTCTTTCCTTTGCAAAATCTTATAATGTACTTCTTTCTTCACAGAATCGATACTTCGCTTCTCACTTAACAGAGCATTGAGATCCACCAACATCCACAATACCATATATTAACCCATACCTACAATTTTATCCATCATCATTTTTTGGTATGCAATTTCATTCAACCTTACATTCTAACACCAACAGAATCAATTAACACAACCAAACCCATACCACCAAAATGAGACCATCCGATTAATTGCATTAGAGACATACCATATCAATACCCCTTTTAAACCACAAATAATATAAGTTGAACTATTAACACCTTTAGGTCTCCTACATGATCTCAACCTTCATGAAACAACAATCAACCTGTTGGAGTATTTAAGAAAATTTACAATGATAATGATGCCAACAAGGGCTACCAACCTTGTGATATGCCAAGTGTTCTTGTTGACTCATCAAAAGGTGGCCCTTGTGTGGTTTTTTTACACTCTCACAACACAACATGTGCTACTTCATAGACTTTGCCAATGCATTTATCAATTACTTTTCCACCAAATGATTGGGTAAAGGATAGTAGAGCATACTAAAAAAAGGTAAACAAAATATCCTCCCCTACATATGCCCCTCTAACAAAACCAAGAGCACTAAATCTTGAAGAGGTCTTAAAAACCAAGTGCTTCATTTATACTTGCAAGGATAAAGGATGGCTTAGTTGATATGAAAAAATGCTCCTATTTTTGTAGGGACTGTAGTTATGGAACAAAGGGCATTGTAAAAAATAAGGGATGAAATTAAGGAGATGATAAAAAAAGCTATCTAGGTTGATATATACAAAGGAGAGATGTGAGGAGAGACAAGTAAAATAGCCGACCATATAGATAGCAAGAGCCATAAGAAAACCAAGAAAGAGAAATAAGAGAAGATTAACCAATCCTGAGACAACATCATTACAAAATACATTATAAGCACATAGATGAAGAAAGAGTTAATAGGGTCATCACTATCATATTAGAGGGCCTTGCAAAAAGGAGAATCATCCCTCTAAAGCAAAAATTGCAAAGATCAATTAGTCATGAAACTTGAAAAAATCATGAGTGATTGTCTCTAAAAATAGCTATTGATGAACTTTCACATAAAGAATGGGGTAGGAAAGTTGAAGCAAACCAAAGTGACAATAAGTTACTATATTGCAAGCTTAAAGAAGGAAACTCATACGTGGTAAAGCAAAGCAAGGAAGAACAATGATTAAAGGTGGAAGAAAATATGGAAAAGGAGAAACTTAAGCCAAGGGTAATGTCATGACAATAGAGCTCCTCAATCTAAAGGACAAAACCCTTTAAGGTAAACCATAGCTAGAAGAAGAGTTTACTTAAGTATATATCAATAGTCCTGAGGATGAAAGAAAAGTTAAGATTGATTCCATTCTACAACTAGCTAACTTGAAAGGAAGCTGTCTTAGCTTTTTTTTTTAATGAAAAACATAGATGCAATTTCATTAACAACAACTAACATGCTTGGCATTGACCTAAATGTCATATGCCATAGTTTAACCTTTAATGGAAGACTTGGGGTGGTTCAAAAAAAGAGAATATTTTGCCATAGCAATGAATTATTTTTGTGCTTGATCGTTGTGATTGATTTTTTTTAGCAAACTTAGTGACTGCTTAGTGGTCACAAATTTTTGTGGTACATTTTTTTATTGTCACTAGAGTATTTATTTTCTTTCAAGTAAAATTGGGTTGTAACCTCCAAGTGGTCATAACCTAAATTACATTTTTATATTATTTTTAACTATTTGTGACTACTTAGCAGCCACAAATAGTCAAACATAGGCCTACATGCCCAACGATTATCTAACTGTGGTGATCCTTTTTTTATACCTTTTTTTACCTCTCCTCTTTTTCTTATTCTTCTTCTCTTTCACAAAACTTTACCTTCACAATCAAGAAGTGATGGATCATAGGCAAGTAGGCAAGTTATCACCCCTAATAGCAAAACATGGAAACTATTTATTTAATTTTAATATGATGCCAAGTTATAATTCTAATAAAATTTTCACTTGTTTGTAAATATTTGAGGTTTATTCCATGCCTCCAAAATGTAGTCAATGAAATAGTGGCAATTTGAAAGAGCAAATTGGATGCCTATACCACACTTGGTCACTTGTTCCTTAAGAGGTGAAAAGCTTGTTGTTTAAAGAATTTTAGGTATATTTTCATATATCATTTGTTATAATTTTATTATTGTTAAACTATATAATGTACTAGTGACTACTATAACATCTCTAGTTTCGTTTCTTTTATTAATAAAGGTACATTAAATATTTAATTAAATAAATAAAATTTATTAAACAATTTCTAGATATCTAAGAAAATATAAGCCTTAAGAGGTGAAATAAAATTTATTAAACAATTTCTTAAGAGGTGAAAAGCTTATTGTTTAAAGAATTTTAGGTATATTTTCATATATCATTTGTTATAATTTTATTATTGTTAAACTATATAATGTATTAGTGACTACTGTAACATCTCTAGTTTCGTTTCTTTTATTGATAAAGGTACATAAATATTTAATTAAAGAAATAAAATTTATTAAACAATTTCTAGATATCTAAGAAAATATAAGCCTTAGAAATTCTTCACCTTATGTGTATGCATAGAAAATGTTTATAACATTAAGGGAATAGGTAAAGAGAGAAAACTTAATAGGAAAATTAGAAATAACATCCTAAAGAGAGGCAAAATTCTTGGGTAAGGAAGATAAATTTTTGGAAGTAAGTAAATGTCTTAAAATTTCAAGAATATTGGATTAGGGTAATTTTCCTAATTCAAGAGCTAGAGTCCCTAAGTTTAACATTTCCACCCAAACATTGGGCTTTCACCTATGGACACTTCATATAGAGTTTTTCCACTTCACATAAGTTTCTAGCAAGCTAAAAGGATAGAAATAAAACATAGATTTCGACTAGTATATAGAAATTGGACCGATAGCCCAAAAACCATAAAAATGTGAACAAGTCCTCCATGAGATGTAGAATTTCAGACAGAGTAAAGGAAATGGGCAAGAATGAGCCCAAATCTAAGAAGGAAAAATAAGAACCATGTGATGAAATAATAGTGTAATAATAATCAAGATTAGGTCACATGACACTAGGACAAAACATCTATATCTTACACTAATAATTTCAGCAAGCCATGTGATGTTATAGTAGGTAATAATACATGGTATTATGACAAAGCATCCTTATTCTATACAAATAATTTTAGCCAAGCAAAGGAGACTCAAGGGCTGAAAATTTGCCACATAGAAAGGCAAACTTATCATACTTGAGTGAGACAAAAGAAAAAGAAAAAGAATCCCTAAATCAAAGGGACCTTGTCCCTTGTCTTAAGAACATTTTATCATGATTTTTAAATACAAATCTCCTTTTGCTATGAATATCTTGACTAAGGGAGAGGAAGACAAGAACATGAGTTGTCTTCCCTGAAAAAGCAACTAAGTGCATATTAATTATGATAAGGTAGACCTATGATTATAAGAGGTGAACCACTTGATAGTTTATTTAAGCAAAACCTACCCTTATAACATTATAATTTCATCCAAGTGATCGAGAGGAAAAATAAAAGCAAAGTAGAGTGAAGAATGGAGAGAAAAAGAGGAGAAGAGAAAAAGGAAGAAGAAGGAGAAGTTTGGAAGACTAAGTACTTAAGGTAAGTTAACTTAATATCCACTTGAATCCATCTTTTCTCTTCATCTTTAGGGTTTAAAACTCACCCTCCTTCTTTTATTCAAGCTTCTAGAAAAGATAAGGGAAGGGAGGAATCTTTCCACTTCCTTCAAGAGGAAACAAGAAAAAGAATTCACTAAGTGAGCTAAGATCTTTAGGTAGGTTTAATAATATCTCTTTTTAAAGAAAAGTTTTGAAATTTATAACATTTATATGAGATTTTGATCCTAGAAGTTTGATGAAATTTACAATATTTTCTACTTTGATGATTGGCCATGGATGTTGCTATATCACGTTACATGTTGATCTTGCATGTGATATATGTTTGAATACTTAGGTTGGTGTGGAAGGTTTTGCATAGGTATGGCTATGGGTGGCAAAATTTTAGGGTTTTGTGCTACTGTTATGAATATTTAAATGTGGTGAAAAATTGATGGGATATGGTTAGATTGATAAAATGGATATGGCCTTAAACACTTAGAAGAAGACCATTAGACATTTCTATTAAGAAACACCCTTAATAATACATGATTTGATTTCTTTTTTCTTGAGAAGTAGATGACGGAATATGTTAAATTAAGAATAAGCAATCTAATTAAAATGTTGATATGAGTAATCTTATGATTAGATGTAAATTAGAATGAAAATGGAAGATGATGTAATAAAAGGATGAACTAAAACCTTAGGAAAGGTTTGGTTCGAAAACTGGATTTCGGAATAACTAGGGAAGCTTCTGTTTTTAAAATTCTAGGAAGAATCGATTAAGAATTAAAACAATTGGTTAACATAAATAATGTAGATATATGTCTTATAAATTTTTATCCACTGGAATCACCCAATTTGGAGTTCAAATGAGGAAGATATGGTATGATTAGTAAGCAATGATTAGAAAATTGTTAACCAGAGAAGAATCTGTTAGGTAAGCTTCTATGTTTGAATTTCAGGGAAAAATCTGTACGAAAATAAAAGAAATGGTTAACATGAAATATATATATATATATATATATATATATATATATATATATATATATATATATATTTCAAGAATATTTTACCACTGGAATCATTCAATTTGAAATCTATATGAGGGAGATATGGTCAGATTAGTAAGTAGTGGTAAAAAACTAGTTAACCAAGGAAGAATATGTTAGGTAAGCTTCTGTGTTTGAATTTTTGGGAAGCATTTGTAGAGAATTACAAGAAATGATTAACATAAAAAATATAGATATATGACTCATGAATATTTAGCTACTAGAATCATTCAATTTAGAGTCTATAGGAGAGAGATATGATCAAATTAGTAAGTAGAGGTCAGAACCTACCCGAAAAGAAATAACATTTAATTTTAGGGAGTAATAACACCAAGATTCCTTATGATTTTCACTAAAATGTTCAACATAAGAGTTTTAGAGGTTTGTCTTAGTTTTAAATAGACACCAATATCACCTCAATCGGAGTTAAAATAAGGGAGTTATGCTCTAAGTAATGAGAGATGAAAATAATATTTAAGAAATAAGAAGAATCTTATAAATAAAAATAATAAATGACTAGTGTATGTCCTAGCCATTGCCATTGCATGAACTCTCTTCCATCTTAAGTGTGTAATTTTGACATGAAAATATTTTATAAAGTGATATTTGAAAATGATTATGATTTATTGTTGAACCTATTGGGATTTAATTCTCACTATATCTCCATATCATGTTCAGAAAACTAGTTATGCAGATTTTTCTATGGCTTTGGCTTTTAGTGCATGTTGCATTAAGTTACTCTATGTTAGGTAGATCCCAAAAATTAATAAGGTGTTTGTGGTCAAGTTGGCTAAGATCCTAGTGAAAGTATAACCACCCACACCCGTATCCCCGGAACTGGTCAACATGGATGAATAAAATGTAGACATATATGTGTATAACTATTGTATGGATATTTTTAATTAATGATGTGTATGTGAACCCAAAATTGTATCAGTATTAATGGTAGACCTTAAACCTTAATTATGCTTGCTTAAATTAATTGAATGTTACTATGAGTTAAGTAGTTAGAAGTAAAGAGGTAATGACTTCATGAGACTTTACAAATATATACATCTGATAAAAATGGAGTTGTTACATAATTGGTATTAAAGTAGGTCGATCCTAGATAGCTAATAATTGGATGGTTATCTGAATCGATCTTATAGTGTCTTAAGTATGTTTATGGTTATGTTGAGTAGGGGATCAGTGATTTCATGTAGGTAAGAAATTACTAGTGTTGCCTATATATATGCCGAGGTGCTATAAATATTTTTGAACTAACTTTTGGACTTGATAAACTTAATAGCAGCATACCTCTATTTTTTGCCATAGCAGGATATGGCACCACCGAGGAGGAACCCTACATAACTTAGCTACAACAATTTGAGACCAAGTCACAGCCACCAATCAAATTCTACAACATCTCCAAAATAGTAACAACCTGAATGGAGAAAATAATGCAAACAACCAGATGGCTGAAAATAATAATGGCCTATCTGAGTTCTTGAGAACCAAACCACCTTCTTTCTAAGGTGGCTATGACCCAATGGTAGCCAAAAGTTGAATAAGGGAATTGGAGAAGATCTTCAAGGTGATGGGCAACACTAATGAGCAATAGGTTATCTTTATTGTATATATGTTAAAGGATGAAGCTGAGTGTTGGTGGCGAGGAGCCAAAGAGCTCCTAACTCACCAGAGGAGGCATATCACTTGGCAGGTGTTTAAGGATATTTTTTTGGAGAATGACTTTTCAAGTATTGTGTGGGCCGAGAAGGAGATTGAATTTCTCCAACTCAGACAAGGTAACATATCGGTAGATCAATACATCGCTAAGTTGAAGGAGTTGTCTAAATTCTCCTCTTACCTGAGGTTTAACCCTGATGAAGTATGGAAGGCTGTTAAGTTTAAAGTAGGACTAAACCTAGAAATTAGGAATGTGGTGATAGCCTTGGAAATAAGGGAGTTTATGTAACATCCCTAATTTTATTTCTTTTATTGATAAAAGTACATAAATATTTAATTAAGGAAATAAAATTTATTAGACAATATTTTAGATATCTAAGGAAATATAATCCTTAGAAATTCTTCACCTTATGTATATGCATAGAAAATGTTTCTAACATTAAGAGAACAAATAAAGAGGGAAAACCTAATAGGAAAAAAATTAGAAATAACATACTAAAGAGATGAAAAATTCTTGGATAAGGAAGATAAATTTTTAGAAACAAGTAAATGTCTTAAAATTTCAAGAACATTGGATTAGGGTAATTTTTCCTAATTCAAGAACTAGAGTTACTAAGTTTAAAATCTTTACCCATACATTGGGCTTTTACCTATGGACAGTTCATATAGAGTTTTTTCACTTCACATAAGTTTCTAGCAAGCCCATTGGATAACCTAAGCAAGAAATAAAACATAGACTTGGACTAGGATATAGTAATTGGACCGATAGCCCAAAAATTATGAAAATATGACCAAGCCCTCCAAGAAAGGTAGAATTTTATCCAAAGAAAAGAAAATGGGTAGGAATAAGCCCAAATCCAAGAGGAAAAATAAAATAAACTAAATTAGGTGATGATATAAAAATGTAATAATAATAAAGATTAAGTTACATGGCATTAAGACAAACATTTAGCAAGTGGTGTGATTCTACATTCATAATTTTGGCAAGTGGCATGATAATACAAGGCTTTAGGACAAAAACATCTATATCCTACACTCATAATTTTAGTAAGTGGTATGATAATACATGGCATTAGGACAAAACATTCCTATCCCACACAAATAATATCAACCAAATAATGGAGATTCAAGGGCTAGAAATTTGCCACCTAAAAAGGCAAACCTATCATACTTGTTTAAGACAAAAGAAAATGGGAATGAATCCCTAAATCAAAGGAACCTTGTCCCTTATCTTAAGAACATATCATCATAATTTTCAAAAAACAAATCTCCTTTTCCTATGCATATCTTGACTAAGGAAGAGGAAGACAAGAACATAAGTTGTTTGTTTTCTAAAAATTCAACAAAGTGTATCCTAATTGTGATCAGGTAGACCCATGATCATGAAAAGTGTATTATTTAGTGGTCTATTTAAGTAAAATCCACCCCTAAAACATTTTAATTTCGTCCAAGTGAGGAAGAGAGAGAAATAGAAGCAAGGTAGAGTGAGGAAAGGAGAGAAAGAGAGGAGAAGAAAGAAAGGAAGAAGAAGGAGAAGTTTAGAAGGCTAAGTACTCAAGGTAAGTTACCTTAATCTCCACTTGAATCCATTTTTCTTCTTCATCCTTGAGGATCAAAAACTCAACCTCCTTCTCTTACATAAGCTGCTAGAAAAGCTAAGGGAAGGGAGGAATCTTGCTACTTCTTTTAAGAGGAAACAAGAAAACCAATTCACTAAGTGAGCTAGGGAGATTCTTAGGTAAGTTTAACAATATTTCTTTTTGAAGAAAACTTTTGAAACTTATAATATTTATATGAGATTTTGATCTTAGATCTTTGATGATTGGTCATGGATGTTGCTATATCATGTTACATATTAATCTTGCATGTGATGTATGTTTGAATACTTAGACTGGTATAGAAAGTTCTGCATAGGTATGGCTATGGGTGGCAACATTTTAAGCTACTGTGTTTTAATTTCTGGAAATTATCTGTAGGGAATTAAAATAAATAATTAACATAAGAATTAAAGATATATGTGTCACGGATGTTTAGCCACCGGAATCATTCAATTTGGAGTCCATATGAGGAATATATGAGTCGATTACTAGTCAAAGGTCAGAAAATCGTTCATCAAGGAAGAATATGTTAGGATAGCTTCTGTGTTTTAATTTTTGGGAATTATCTATAGGGAATTAAAATAAATTGTTAACATAAGAATTAAAGATATATGTGTCACGGATTTTTACCCCCTTGAATCATTCAATTTGGAGTCCATATGAGGATTATATGAGTCAATTACTAGTCAAAGGTCAGAAAATGGTTCATCAGGGAAGAATATGTTAGGATAGCTTCTGTGTTTTAATTTTTGGTAATTATCTGTAGGGAATTAAAATAAATGGTTAACATAAGAATTAAAGATATATGTGTCACGGATTTGTAACCACTGGAATCATTCAATTTGGAGTCCATATGAGGTAGATATGGTCTGATTAGTAAGCAAAAGTCAGAAAATGGTTCATCAGGGAAGAATATGTTAGGATAGCTTATGTTTTTTAATTTCTGGGAATTATCTTTAGGGAATTAAAATAAATGGTTAACAGAAGAATTAAATATATATGTGTCTCGGATTTTTATCCACTGGAATCATTCAATTTTGAGTCCATATGAGGTAGATATGGTCCGATTAGTAAGCAAAGGTTAGAAAATTGTTAATTAGGGAAGAATATGTTAGGATAGCTTCTGTACTTTAATTTTTGGGAACATTCTGTAGGGAATTAAAATAAATTGTTAACATAAAAATTATTTCTATATGTGTCACGGATGTTTAGCCACTGGAATAACTTAATTTGGAATTCATATGAGGGAGATATGGACAGAATAGTAGAGAAAGGTCAAAACCTATCTAAGAGGAAATAACCTGTACTTTAAAGGAGTAATATCACCTTGATTTCTTAATATTTCGCTAAATTATTCAACATAATAGTTTTAGATAATTGTTTTATCTTGAAATTGACAACAAGATCACCTACATCGGAGTTCAATTGACGGAGTTATGGTCTGATTAGTAAGAGAAGGTTAGATTTGATGAAAACCTGCATCAAGAAAATAAAGAAATAAAATTAATATTTAAAAAAGAAGACGAATCTTATAAATGAAAATAATAAATGACCAGTATATGCCATAGCCATTGCCATTGTATGAACTTCTTACCATCTTAAGTGTGAAATTCTGACATGAAAATATTTTATAAAGTGATATTTGAAATGGTTATGTTCATGGCATGATTACCAATGATTTATGGTAATAGTTATATTTTGATGAACATACTTGTTATTGAAAGCATATTTTTGGCTATCATTGTGAAAAGAAAAGAAATGAGCACGGTCACATGGCAATCCGTGTGGTGCACCAGTTGGGGACGCCCTACCAACGGTTATGATTATGATAAAAGAAAGGGAAAGTGTGCCATGTCGGACGGAGCGAGAAAAGCCCGTACCGGAGAGTAGAGGATACTCACCCTGACTGGGGTAGCTTGAAATGAGAATAAGTTGATGGCCATCATATGATATTCTGAAAATAGTTAATCCTGTCATACATATCATTACTGTATGATTCTTATGTGCATAGATATAATGCATTCATGTGACCAAAGATATTTTCTGTAGTTTATACAGCTGAACATGACATGATGAACTATATTGATCGTAAATTATGATTTATTATTGAACCTACTAGGATTTAATTGTCACTATATTTCCATATCATGTTCAGAAGAATAATTATGCAGATTTTGTCCATGACACTTATTGTTTCCGTACGTTGGATCGAGGTGTCCTACCTTAGGCAACTACTAGTTATATCAGATATATCTGTAGTAGATGTGACTGAGATTCTAGTGGAGGTGCCGCCACCCGCACTAGTGTCCCCAGAAGTAGTCGACGTAGATGATTAAATCTAATATGTATATTTGTACAAATGTTTGTAAAATAATGGTGTGTAGGGAAACTCAGTATTGTATCACTGTTAATAACAAGTATGCTTGGTTAAAGTGATTATTATTATGAGTTAAGTGGTTAGAATTAAAGTAGTAATAACTTCATGGAATTTTACAAATATAAGCAAATTTTTTTTTTACAGTTTATGTCCTTAATAAATAAATCTAGACTTTTGGAGAAGTGTTTAAGGGCAATAGAGGATGAGAAGCTGAGCTGAAATTTATGGAAGAGAAAGAAAAGTTTCCCTAACCTTGGTAAAATCATGAGGGGAAGAGGATATGGAACTAGTAAGAGGCCATTAACTGCGAGTCCCTGACCTTTTCATTAAGACCTCGCCACAATCAAGTACACTAAGTGCAGACATATGCATGGTAACCGGCAATGCTACATAGGATCAAATGTCTGCTTTAAATGCAGACAAAATGGTCATTTTGCAAAGAACTACCCACAAAATGTGGGAAAGCAACCGAATCAGAGACCTTAGGTGAAAGGAAGGGTTTTCACCTTAAGCGGCCAAAACATAACTCAATCCTCCGAAATGATTCAAGGTATATGCTACATATATGGATTTGCTCTTATGGTGTTGTTTGACTTTGGTGCTAGTCATTCATTTATATCAGAAGAATGTATTAGGAAGCTTTAGTATCCTATTTCTAAAAATCCCTATGAACTATCTGTAGTAACCCTTACAGGAAAAAGGGTCTTTACTTTCTCTGTATGTAAAGACTGTCAGGTCATTATCCAAGAAATTTTTTTTTCTGTAGACCACATTTGTCTACCTTTAAGAGGTATTGATGTCATTCTAGGGTTAGACTGGATGTCTAGAAATTAGGTCTTGCTAAATTGTTACACCAAGACCGTTGAATTTCTACCTCCTACTCCATAAAAGGAGATGTGGTTATTAATGCTAAATGCCAATCAACTCAACCGGGAGTTGAAGAGTGGAGTACTTGGTTACATTCTCTTGTGTTTATTAAATGTAGAAGTATAACCTAAGCTTAATGAAATTCCAATATCTAGTGAGTTTCCTAAATTATTTCTACTAGATATTCTAGGCTTACCTCTCAAGAGAGAGATAAAGTTCTCTATTAATCTTCTACCCATGATAGGGGCTATATCTATTGCACCTTATAGAATGGCCTCGAAGGAACTATAGGAACTCAAGAAATAGTTAAAGGAATTGTTCGACAAGTAATTCATTAGACTGAGTGTATCACCTTGGAGATCTCTTGTATTATTTGTTAAGAAGAAAGACAGGAGCCTAAAACTATTCATACATTACAGACAGCTAAATAAGGTGATGGTCCAAAATAAGTACCCTCTCCCTAGGATAGATGATTTATTGGATCAACTGAAGGGAGCCTCCATCTTTTCTAAAATTAACTTGAGATCGGGATGCCATCAGATTAGGATCAAGGAGGAGGATGTACCAAAAACAGCCTTCAGGACTAGGTATGGGCACTATGAGTTTCTCGTAATGCCTTTCAGATTGACAAATGTACCTACAATTTTTATGGATTACATGAATTGTATTTTGTTCGACCCTACCTAGATCAATTTATGGTAGTGTTCATTGATGACATCTTGATATATTCTAAGAGTGAGAAACAACATGAACAACATATCTGAATCATGCTGCAAGTGCTGAAAGAGAAAAAGTTGTATACCAAATTAGAGATGTGTGGATTTTCGCTGTCAGAGGTAAAATTTCTCAGACATGTCATTTCCAATGGAGGGGTAGCCGTAGACTCAAGCAAGATGAAAGCGGTGATTATGTGGAAAAGACCAAAGACAGTTACATAAGTCAAAAGTTTCTTGGGTTTGGCAAGATACTACAAGAGGTTTATACAAAACTTCTCTCGTATAGCCTTGCCATTGACCAAATTGGCCAGGAAGGGAAGTCCTTTCAAATGGACTAATCTATGAGAAGCTAGTTTCCAAGAGCTTAAGACAAGATTGACCACTCCTCCTATTTTAATTATTCCAGAACCCACAAAACATTTTGAAGTGTATAGTGATGCTTCAAAGAAAAGGTTGGGGTGTGTGCTAATGAAAGACAAGAGAGTAGTTGCTTATGCCTTTAGGCAACTAAGACCCCATGAAGGAAATTATCTAACCCATGATCTTGAATTGGTAGTGGTGGTGTTTGCCTTAAAGATTTTGTGACACTATTTGTACAGGGCAACATTTGAAGTATATTGTGATCACAAAAATCTTCAGTACATTTTTTATTAGAAGGAGTTAAATATGAGATAGCAAAGAAGGGTAGAATTTCTCAATGACTATAAGTTTGAGATAAAGTATCATCCAAGAAAAGAAAATGTTGTAGCTGATGCCTTGAGTCAAAAACCTTTACACATGGGTCAGATGATGGTGTATGAGATGTAGATACTAGAGGAGTTTCAAAATTTGAAGCTGGTCACTACTTTTACCCCAAAGAAGCTAATCATCAATGGGTTGAGTATAGAGTGTGATCTTAGAGCCAAAATTTAAAAAGCTCAAGCTCACGACCAATACATACAGGATCACAAAGAACAAGATAATTTTTCTACCTCAGAAAATGGAGTAATCAAATATCAAGGAAGGGTTTATGTCCCTTAAGAACAAGAGTTGAGGACTAAGATCCTCTAGGAAGTACATCAGAGTAAGTACACAATCCATCTTGGATCCACTAAAATATATCAAGACTTAAAGAAGATATACTGGTGGCCAAGGATGAAAAAGGACATTGTTAAGTTTGTAGAGAAATGTTTAATTTGTCAGAAGGTGATGGTAAGCATCAAAAGCCAGTAGGATTTCTACAACCTCTTGAGATCCCTAAATGGAAATGGGATTGTATTTCGATGGACTTTATGGTGGGCTTACCTAATACTTCAGTTGGACATGACTCTATTTGGGTAATAGTAGATAGATTAACCAAATCTACTCACTTTTTGCTCATAAAGATTAACTATTCACTAGACAAATTGGCCCAGTTGTATGTCCAGGAAATAGTTAGACTACATGGAATTGCCTTAAATATCGTTTATGATAGAGATCCTAAGTTCACGTCCAGGTTTTGCAAGGCGTTGCAAGAAGCTTTTGGAACCCAATTGCGTTCAGTACTTCCTACCATCCTCAAACTAACGGGCAGACAGAACAGACCATTCAAACCCTAAAAGATATGTTGAAGGCTTATGTGATAAGGCAAGGTAAAAGATGAGATAAGTACCTACCTTTAGTGGAGTTTTCTTATAATAATAGCTATCACTAGTATTATATGGTAGGAAGTTCTGATATCTACTATGTTGGTTTGAGGTAGGAGAAAAGAACTTTCTTGGTCCTGACCTATTTCAACAAACCACTAAGCAAATCAAGATGATATGAGACAAAATACTTACAGCTCAGAGTCGGCAAAAGAGTTACTATGGTAAAAGACATAGACCTCTAGAGTTTGAGGAAGGAGACAATGTATTTCTGAGGCTTTGCTCGATTACTGGAGTTGGTAGGTCTCTCAAGACCAGAAAGTTAACTCCACGATTTTTGGGACCCTACCAAATTCTAAGGAAAGTAAGGACATCAGCATATTAAGTTGCTCTCCCACCTAATTAGTCCAACCTACATAATGTTTTCCATCTATCACAGCTCTATAAGTATATTCCAGATTCTTTGCATGTAATATAGGATGAACCAATCCAAAAAAGGAGAACATGACATACCATCTAGTACCAACATCCATATTGGACACCGATGTGAAGCAACTGAGAAATAAGACCATTCCCTTGGTTATGGTGTTACAGGAAGGTTTGACTCTGGAAGAAGCAACTTGGGAGCATGAAGAAGTCATGAGGAGGAGATATCCACAATTGTTCTTATTAGGTAATTTCTAAAATTTTGAAGACAAAATTTCTTTTAGGGAGAGAGAAATGTAACATCCCTAATTTTGTTTCTTTTATTAATAAAGGTAGATAAATATTTAATTAAGGAAATAAAACTTATTAAATAATTTTTCAATATAGAAGAAAAAAAATATAACCCTTAGAAATTCTTCACCTTATATGTATGCATAAAAAGTGTTTCTAACATTAAAGGACTAGGTAAAGAGAGAAAACCTAATAGGAAAATTTAGAAATAACATCCTAAATAAAGGCGAAATTTTTTAGTAAGGAAGATAAATTTTTGAAAGTAAGTAAAGGTCTTAAAATTTTAAGAAGATTGGGTTAGGGTAATTTTTCCTAATTTAAGAGCTAGAGTTCCTAAGTTTAACATCTCCACCCATACATTGGCCCTTCACCTATAGACACTTCGTTTCCACTTCACATGAGTTTCTAGCAAGCCAATTGGATAGCCTAAGCAAGAGATATAACATAGACTTGGACTAGGATATAGAAGTTGGACTGATAGTTCAAAAATCATAAAAATGTGACCAAGCCCTCCATGAGATGTAGAATTTCAGCCAAAGCAAAGGAAATGGGCAAGAATGAGCTCAAATCCTAGAGGAAAATAAGAACCATATGATGAAATAATAGTGTATTAATAATCAAGATTTGGTCACTTAACATTAGGAAAAAACATCTATATGTTACACTAATAATTTCAGCAAGCCATGTGATGATATAATAGGTAATAAAACATGGCATTATGACAAAACATCCCTATCCTACACAAATAATTTTAGCCAAGCAAGGGAGACTCAAGGGCTGAAAATTTTCCACATAGAAAGGCAAACCTATCATACTTGAGTGAGACAAAAGAAAAAGGAAATAAATCCCTAAATCAAAGGGACCTTGCCCCTTGTCTTAAGAACATTTTATCATGATTTTCAAATACAAATCTTCTTTTTCTATGCATATCTTGACTAAAGGAGAGGAAGACAAGAACAAGAGTTGTCTTACCCCAGAAAGCAATCAAGTGCATCCTAATTGTGATAAGGTGGACCTATGATTATGAGAGGTAAACCACTTGATAGTTTATTTAAGTAAAACCCATCCTTATAACATTATAATTTTGTCCAAGTGAGGGAGAGGAAAAATAGAAGCAAGGTAGAGTGAGAAAATGAGAGAAAGAGAGGATAAGAGAAGAAGGAAGAAGAAGGAGAACTCCAGAGGATTAAGTACTCGAGGTAAGTTAGCTTAATCTTCACTTGGATCCATCTTTTCTCTTTATTCTTGGGGTTCAAAACTCACCCTCACTCTCTTATTCAAGCCGCTGGAAAAAAATAAGAGAAGGGAGGAATCTTGCCACTTCCTTCAAGAGGAAACAAGAAAAAGAATTCACTAAGTGAGCTTGGGAAATTTTTAGGTAGGTTTAATAATATCTCTTTTTGAAGAAAAGTTTTGAAATTTATAACATTGATATGGGATTTTGATCTTAGAACTTTGATGAAATTTATAATATTTACTACTTTGATCATTGGCGATGGATGTTGCTATATCACGTTACATGTTTATCTTGCATGTGATGTATGTTTGAATACTTAGGTTGGTGTGGAATGTTCTACATAGGTATGGATAGGTGGCAAAATTTTAGGGTTTTTTGCTTCTATTATGAATATTTAAATTTGGTGAAAAATTGATGGGATATGGTTAGATTGATAAAATAGATATGTCCTTAAACACTTAGAAGAAGACCATGAGACATTTCTATTAAGAAACACCCTTAATAATACATGATTTGATTTTTGTTTTCTTAAGAAGTAGATGATGGAATATGTTAAATTAAGTATAAAGAATCTAATTAAAATGTTGAAATGAGTAATCTTATGATTAGATGTAAATTAACAAGAAAATGGAAGATGATGTAACAAAAGGATGAACTAAAATATTAGGAAAGGTTTGGTTATGGATTTCAGAGTAACTAGAGAATCTTCTATCTTTGAAATTCTGGGAAGAATCGTTTGGGAATTAAATCAAATGGTTAACATAAAAAATGTAGATATATGTCTCAAAAAATTTTAGCCACTGGAATCACCCAATTTGGAGTTGAAATGAGGGATATATGGTCCCATTTGGAATCATTCAATTTGTAATCCATATGAGGGTGATATGGCATATTAGTAAGCAGTGGTCAGAAACTAGTTAACTAGGAAGGAATATGTTAGGTAATCTTTTGTATTTGAATTTTTGGGATGAATTTGTAGGAAATTATAAGAAATGATTGACATGAAAAATATAGATATATGACTCACAAATTTTTAGACACTAGAATCACTCAATTTAGAGTCCAGAGGTGAGAGATATGATCATATTAGTAAGTAGAGGTCAAAACCTACCTGGGAATGAATAACATTGAAATTGAGGGAGTAATAACACTAAGATTCCTTACAATTTCACTAAAATGTTCATCATAATAGTTTTAGAGGTTTGTCTTAGTTTTAAATAGACACCAAGATCACTTCAATCAAAGTTAAAATAAGGGATTTTTTCGCTTCTTAGTGAGAGATGAAAATCATATTTAAGAAAGAAGAACAATCTTATAAATAAAAATAATAAATGACTAGTGTATACCCTAGCCATTGCCATTGTAATATCCCAAAATTAAATAATATTTTATTATAAACAAGTATGATTTTTTTTTAAAAATTGACTATGCATGTTTTGTTGGAAGTAAATATATTTTTGTTTAAAATAATTATTATTTTGCTTAAAATAATTATATTGTCCTCTAATGAATTTTTGTTTTTTTTTTAAAATATTCTTTCCTTTAATATGTATAAAGAAATTAATTTTGAGATTTTATTTATTTATGATTTTTATCACAAAATCATGATTTAAGAGTTTAACTAAAGGTTTATGAGAATGTAAATTTGTAGAAATTTTTTGGATATTTTAGGATGAAAAACGGAATTTATATGAATTTATATAAAAGAAAATCTGATTATTCAATTATTAAATAATAATTATTATTATTAAAAAAACAAAACAAATAAAGAGGGGAAGGGGAGACAACGGAGACGGCTACCCGAAAATTGAAACTATGAATAGTGAGAGTGAATAGTGTAACATCCCTAATTTCGTTTCTTTTATTGATAAAAGTACAAAAATATTTAATTAAGGAAATAAAATTTATTAGACAATATTTTATATATCTAAGGAAATATAATCCTTAGAAATTCTTCACCTTATGTATATGCATAGAAAATAATTCTAACATTAAGAGAACAAATAAAGAGGGAAAACCAAATAGGAAAAAAAATTAGAAATAACATACTAAAGAGATGCAAAATTCTTGGATAAGGAAAATAAATTTTTAGAAACAAGTAAATGTCTCAACATTTCAAGAACATTGGATTACGGTAATTTTTCCTAATTCAAGAACTAGAGTTACTAAGTTTAACATCTTTACCCATACATTGGGTTTTTACCTATGGACACCACATATAGAGTTTTTCCACTTCACATAAGTTTCTAGCAAGCCCATTGGATAACCTAAGCAAGAAATAAAACATAGACTTGGACTAGGATATAGTAATTGGACCGATAGCCCAAAAATTATGAAAATGTGACCAAGCCCTCCAGGAAAGGTAGAGTTTTATCCAAAGCAAAAAAAATGGGTAGGAATAAGCTCAAATCCAAGAGAAAAAATAAAATAAAATAAAATAAATTAGGTGATGATATAATAATGTAATAATAATAAAGATTAGGTTACATGGCATTAAAACAAAAATGTAGCAAGTGGTGAGATTCCACATTCAAAATTTTGGCAAGTGGCATGATAATACAAGACTTTAGGACAAAAACATGTATATCCTACACTCATAATTTTAGCAAGTTGTATGATAATACATGCCATTAGAACAAAACATTTCCTATCCTACATAAATAATATCAACAAAATAATGGAGTTTCAAGGGTTAGAAATTTGCCACCTAAAAAGGCAAACCTATCATACTTGTTTAAGACAAAAGAAAATGGAAATGAATCCCTTAACCAAAGGGACCTTGTCCCTTACCTTAAGAACATATCATCATAATTTTCAAAATACAAATCTCCTTTTCCTATGCATATCTTGACTAAGGAAGAGGAAGGCAAGAACATAATTTGTTTGTTTTCCAAAAATTCAACAAAGTGTATCCTAATTGTGATAAGGTAAACCCATGATCATGAAGGTGTATTATTTCGTGGTCTATTTAAGCAAAACCCACCCCTAAAACATTTTAATATCGTCCAATTGAGAAAGAGAGAGAAATAGAAGCAAGGTAGAGTGAGGAAAGGAGAGAAAGAGAGGAGAAGAAAGGAAGGAAGAAGAAGGAGAAGTTTAGAAGGCTACGTACTCAAGGTAAGTTACCTTAATCTCCACTTGAATCCATTTTTCTTCTTCATCCTTGAGGTTCAAAAACTCACCCTCCTTCTCTTACCTAAGCTCCTATAAAAGCTAAGGGAAGGGAGGAATCTTGCTACTTCTTTCAAGAGGAAACAAGAAAACCAATTCACTAAGTGAGTTAGGGAGATTCTTAGGTAAGTTTAACAATATTTCTTTTTAAAGAAAACTTTTGAAACTTATAATATTTATATGAGATTTTGATCTTAGAACTTTGATGATTGGTCATGGATGTTGCTATATCATGTTACATATTGATCTTGCATGTGATGTATGTTTGAATACTTAGACTGGTATAGAAAGTTTTGAATAGGTATGGCTATGGATGGCAAAATATTTAGCTTCTGTGTTTTAATTTCTGAGAATTATCTGTAGGGAATTAAAATAAATGGTTAACATAAGAATTAAAGATGTATGTGTCATGGATTTTTAACCACTAGAATCATTCAATTTGGAGTCCATATGAGGTAGATATGGTCTGATTAGTTGTCAAAGATCAGAAAATGGTCCATCAGGGAAGAATTTGTTAGGATAGCTTCTGTATTTTAATTTATGGGAATTATCTATATGGAATTAAAATAAACGTTTAACATACTAATTTTAACTATGTGTGGCACGGAGTTTTAGCCACTGGAATCATTCAATTTGGAGTCCATATGAGGAAGATATGAGTTGAATAGTAGTCAAAGGTCAGAAAATGGTTCATCAGGGAAGAATATGTTAGGATAACTTCTGTATTTTAATTTCTGGGAATTATCTGTATAAAATTAAAATAAATGTTTAACATAATAATTATAGATATGTGTGTCACCGATTTTGAGCCTCTGGAATCACTCAAGTTGGAGTCCATATGAGGTAGATATGGTCCGATTAGTAGGTAGAGGTCAGAACCTATCCGAGAAGAAATAACCTGTACATTGAGGGAGTAATATCACCTTGATTTCTTAAAATTTCGCTACCATGTTCAACATAATAGTTTTACATAATTGTTTTGTCTTGAAATTGACACCAAGATCACCTACATCGGAGTTCAATTGAGGGAGTTATGCTCTGATTAATAAGAGAAGGTTAGATATGATGAAAACCTGCATCAAGAAAATAAAGAAATAAAATTAATATTTAAAAAAGAAGACGAATCTTATAAATGACTAGTATATGCCATAGCCATTGCCATTGTATGAACTTCTTACCATCTTAAGTGTGAAATTCTGACATGGAAATATTTTATAAAGTGATATTTGAAATGGTTATGTTCATGACATGATTACTAATGATTTATGGTAATAGTTATATTTTGATGAACATACTTGTTATTGAAAGCATATTTTTGGCTATCATTGTGAAAAGAAAAGAAATAAGCACGGTCACATGGAAATCTGTGTGGTGCACCAGTAAGGGACGCCCTACCAACGGTTATGATTATGATTATGAGAAAAGAAAGAAAAAGCGTGCCATGTCGGACGGAGCAAGAAAAGGCCGTACCGGAGAGTAGAGGATGCTCACCCTGACCGGGGTAGCTTAAAATGAGAATAAGTTGATGGCCATCATATGATATTCTGAAAATAGTTAATCTTGTCATACATATCATTACTATATGATTCTTATGTGCATAGATATAATGCATTCATGTGACCAAAGATATTTTCTGTAGTTTATACAGTTGAATATGACGTGATGAACTATATTGATGGTAAATTATGATTTATTGTTAAACATACTGGAATTTAATTCTCACTATATTTCCATATCATGTTCAGAAGAATAATTATGAAAATTTTCTCAATGACACTTATTATTTCCATACCTTGGATCGAGGTGCCCTACCTTGGAAAAATACCAGTTATATCAGATGTATCTGTAGTAGATGTGACTGAGATTCCGGTGGAGGTGCCACCCGCACTAGTCTCCTCAGAAGTAGTCGACACAGATTATTAGAGCTAATATGTATCTTTGTACAAATGTTTGTAAAATAATGGTGTGTAGCTTGTAAAATAATGGTGTGTATGGAAACTCAGTATTGTATAACTGTTAATAACAATTATGCTTGGTTAAAGTGATTATTATTACGAGTTAAGTGGTTAGAATTAAAGTAGTAATAACTTCATGGAATTTTACAAATATAAAAAAAATTGTTACATTTACATAAATGGAGTTGTTACATAATTGGTATCAAAGCAGGTCGATCCTAGATGACCAGTGGGTGGATGGTTATCTGAATCGATCTTATAGTGTCTTGAGTATGTTGTGGTTGTGCTGTGTAGGGGATCACTGATTCATATAGGTAAGAAATTACTAGTGTTTCCTATCTGTATGCCGAGGTGGTGTTATGACTGCTATTAAATATTTTTGAACTAATTATTGGCCTTGATCACCTCAATAGCAGCATAACTTTGTTTTGCCATAGTAGGAAATGGCACCACCAAGGAGGAATCCAGCAACCAATGCAAAGGAAACCCTACACAACCTGGCCACGGCAATTCGAGACCAAGTCATGACCACCAACCAAATTTTACAATATCTCCAGAATGCTAATAACACAAATGTTGAGAATGGTGCTAACAACCGGATGGCTAGAAAAGATAATGGCATATCCGAGTTCCTGAGGACTAGACCACCTTGTTTCCAAGGTGGCTATGACCCAACGGTAGCTGAAAGTTGGATAAGGGAATTAGAGAAAATCTTTGACGTGATCGGCTGTTTTGAAGAGCAGCAAGTTATTTTTGCTACATATATGTTAAAGGATTAAGAAAAATACTGGTGGCGTGGAGTTAGAGAACTTTTAGTTCATCAGGGAAGACAGATCACCTGGCAAGTGTTCAAAGACATTTTTTTTGAAAAGTACTTTCCAAGTACTGTACAGTCAGAGAAAGAGATCGAATTTCTCTAACTCAGGCAAGGCAGCATGATCGTGGACCAGTATATCGCAAGGTTCGAAGAGCTATCTAAGTTCTCCTCTTATCTGCGATATAACCCAGATGAAGCATGGAAGGCAGTTAAGTTTGAAGCGGGACTAAACCCGGAGATAAAGAATGCTGTTATAGCTATAGAGATCAGGGAGTTTGTACCTCTGATAAATAAATGCAGACTCCTGGAAAAGAGTTTAAGGGCAGTGGATGACGAGAAGCAAAGGCGAAACCTATGGAAGAGGAAGAAAAATTTTTCGAACCCTGGAAAGAACATGAGAAGAAGTGGATATGGAGCTGGTAAGATGCCATTGACTGCGGGTCCTAGACCTTTTCAACAAGACCTTGCCCCAGTCAAGTGCGCTAAGTGAGGACGCAGGCATGGTAACCAGCCATGCTACATAGGACAAGATGTCTGCTTCAATTGCGGACAGAAGGGACATTTTGCGAGAAACTGCCCACAGCATGTGGGGAAGCAGCCAGAACAGAGGCCTCAGGTGAAAGGAATGGTTTTCACCCTGAGCGGCCAAGAGGCAGCTCAATCTTCTGAAATGATTCAAGGTACATGCTATATCTATGGATTTGCTCTTATGGTGTTATTTGACTCTGGTGCTAGTTATTCATTTATATCAGAAGAATGTATTAGGAAGTTTCAGTTTCCTATTTCTGAAACTCCCTATGAGCTATTCATAGTAACCCCTATAGGGGAAAGGGTATTAACTTCCTCTGTATGTAAGGACTGTCAAGTCACCATCCAGGAGAAAACTTTTTCTATAGACCCGGTCTGTTTACCTTTAAGAGGTATTGAGGTCATTCTAGGGTTAGACTAGATGTCTAGAAATTGAGTCTTACTGAATTATTGTAACAAGACCATTGAATTTCTACCTCCTACTCCGAAAGAGGAGGTCCAGTTATTGATGTTAAATGCCAATCAAGTTAATAGGGAGTTGAAGAATGGAGTACTTGGATACATTCTCTTGTATTTATCAAACCTAGAAGTCGAATCGAAGCTTGATGAAATCCCAATAGCCAACAAGTTTTCTAAAGTATTTCCATCAGATATTCTAGGCTTACCTCCCAAGAGAGAGATAGAGTTCTCTATTGATCTCCTACCTGGGACAGGGCCTATCTCTATTGCACCATATCGAATGGCCTCGAAGGAAATACAAGAACTCAAGAAACAGTTGGAGGTACTATTAGACAAGCAATTCATTAGACTGAGTGTATCACCTTGTGGAGCTCCTGTATTGTTTGTTAAGAAGAAAGACGGGAGCTTAAGACTATGCATAGATTACAGACAGCTGAATAAGGTGACTATAAAAAACAAGTACCCTCTCCCTAGGATAGATGACTTATTGGGTCAATTGAAGGGAGCCTCCATCTTTTCTAAAATTGACTTGAGGTCAGGATAGCATCAGATTAGGATCAAGGAGGAGGACGTACCAAAAACTGCATTCAGGACTAGGTATGGGCAATATGAGTTTCTCGTAATGCCTTTCGGGTTGATGAATGCACCTGCAATTTTCATGGATTACATGAATCGCATTTTTTGACCCTACCTAGATCAATTTGTTGTAGTGTTCATTGATGACATCTTGATATATTCTAAGAGTGAGAAAGAACATGAACAACATCTCCGAATTGTGCTGCAAGTGCTGAAAGAGAAAACGTTATATGCAAAATTGGAGAAGTGTGAATTTTGGCTGTCAGAGGTGAAGTTTCTCGGACATGTCATCTCTAATAGAGGGGTAGTCGTAGATCCTAGCAAGACGGAAGTAGTGATTAAGTGGGAGAGACCAAAGACGGTTACAGAAGTCAAAAGTTTCCTGGGTTTGGCAAGATACTACAGGAGGTTTATACAAAACTTCTCTCGTATAGCCTTGCCATTGACTAAATTGACCAGGAAGGGAAGTCCTTTCAAATGGACTGATCAATGTGAAGCTAGTTTTCAGGAGCTGAAGACAAGATTGACCACTCCTCCTGTTTTAATTATTCCAGACCCCACAGGACATTTTGAAGTGTATAGAGACGCTTCAAAGAAAGGGCTAGGATGTGTGCTGATGCAAGATAAGAGAGTAGTTGCTTACGCCTCTAGGCAACTGAGACCTCACGAAGGAAACTATCCAACCCATGATCTTGAATTGGCGGCAGTGGTGTTTGCCTTAAAGATTTGGCGACACTATTTGTACGGGGCAACCTTTGAAGTATATTGTGATAATAAGAATCTTAAATACCTCTTTGAACAGAAGGAGTTAAATATGAGGAAACGAAGATGGGTAGAATTCCTCAATGACTACAAGTTTGAGATAAAGTATCATCCCGGAAAGGCGAATGTTGTAGCAGATGCCTTGAGTCGAAAATCTTTACACATGGGTCAGATGATGGTGTATGAGATGCAGATGCTAGAGGAGTTTCGAAATTTAAAGCTAGCCACTACTCTTACTCCAAAGAATATAGTCATTAATGGTTTAAGTATAAGGTGTGACCTTAGAGCCCATATCAAAGAGGCTCAAGCTCACAACCAATACTTACAGGATCATAAAGGCTAAGGTAATTTTTCTGTCATAGAAGATGGAGCAATCATGTATCAGGGAATGATTTGTGTCCCTCAAGAACGAGAGTTGAGGACTAAAATCCTACAGGAAGCACATCAGAGTAAATATACTGTCCATCCTGGATGCACTAAAATGTACCAGGATTTAAAGATGATGTATTGGTGGCCAGGGATGAAAAAGGATATTGCGGAGTTCGTGGCGAAATGTCTAATTTGTCAAAAGGTGAAGGTGGAGCATCAAAAGCCACCAGGATTTCTACAACCTCTTGAGATCCCTAAATGGAAATAGGACAGTATCTCAATGGACTTTCTTGTGGGATTACCTAAGACTTTAGTCGGACATGACTCTATCTGGGTAATAATTGACAAATTAACCAAATCTGTTCACTTTTTGCCCATAAAAATTAACTATTCACTAGATAAATTAGCCCAATTGTACGTCCAGAAAATAGTTAGACTAAATGGAATTCCCTTAAATATCGTTTCTGATAGAGATCCGAGGTTCACATCGAGGTTTTGGAAGGCATTGCAGGAAGCTTTTGGTACTCAGTTGCTGTTCAGTATTGCCTACCATCCTCAGACTGATGGGCAGACAGAATGAACCATTCAAACCTTAGAAGATATGTTGAGGGCCTGTGTGATAGAGCAAGGTAAAGGATGGGATAAGTACCTACCTTTAGTAGAGTTTGCTTATAATAATAGCTATTACTCTAGTATTAAGATGGCCCCCTATGAAGCTTTATACGGTAGAAAGTGTCGATCTCCACTATGTTGGTTTGAGGTAGGAGAAAAGAATTTGTTGGGTCCTGATCTAGTTCAACAAACCACTAAACAAATCAGGATGAAACGAGACAAAATACTTACAGCTCAGAGTCGGCAAAAGAGTTACTACGATAAGAGACATAGACCTCTAGAGTTTGAGGAAGGAGACCATGTATTTCTGAAACTTTTCCCGACTACTGGAGTTGGTAGGTCTCTCAAAACAAGAAAGTTATGTCCGCGATTTTTAGGACCTTACCAAATTCTGAAGAAAGTAGGGACATCAGCATATCAAGTTGCTCTCCCTCCTAATTTGTCCAACTTGCATAATGTTTTCCACATATCACAGCTGCGGAAGTATCTTCCAGATTCATCACATGTAATACAGGATGAACCAATCCAAATAAAGGAGAACATGACATACCCGCTAGTACCTGCATCCATATTGGACACTGATGTGAAGCAACTGAGAAATAAAATCATTCCCCTTGTTAAGGTGTTATGGGAAGGTTTGACTCCGGAAGAAGCAACTTGGACGCTAGAAGAAGTTATGAGGAAGAAATATCCGCAATTGTTCTTATTAGGTAATTTCTGAAATTTTGAGGACAAAATTTCTTTTAGGGGGAGAGAAATGTAACATCCCTAATTTTGTTTCTTTTATTGATAAAAGTACATAACTATTTAATTAAGGAAATAAAATTTATTAGATAATATTTTAGATATCTAAGGAAATATAATCCGTAGAAATTCTTCACCTTATGTATATGCATAGAAAATGTTTCTAACATTAAGTGAACAAATAAAGAGGGAAAACCTAATAGGAAAAAAAATTAGAAATAACATACTAAAGAGATGCAAAATTCTTGGATAAGGAAAACAAATTTTTAGAAATAAGTAAAGGTCTTAAAATTTCAAGAACATTGGATTAGGGTAATTTTTCCTAATTCAAGAACTAGAGTTATTAAGTTTAACATCTTTACCCATACATTGGGCTTTTACCTATGGACACTTCATATAGAGTTTTTCCACTTCACATAAGTTTCTAGCAAGCCCATTGGATAACCTAAGCAAGAAATAAAACATAGACTTGGACTAAAATATAGTAATTGGATCGATAGCCCAAAAATTATGAAAATGTGACCAAGCCCTCCAAGAAAGGTAGAATTTTATCCAAAGCAAAGAAAATGGGTAGGAATAAGCCCAAATCCAAGCGGAAAAATAAAATAAAATAAATTAGGTGATATAATAATGTAATAATAATAAAGATTAGGTTACATGGCATTAAGACAAAAATTTAGCAAGTGGTGTGACAATACATGGAATTAGGACAAAACATTTCTATCCCACACAAATAATATCAACCAAATAATGGAGATTCAAGGGCAAGAAATTTGCCACCTAAAAAGGCAAACCTATCATACTTGTTTCAGACAAAAGAAAATGGAAATGAATCCCTAAATCAAAGGGACCTTGTCCCTTATCTTAAGAATATATCATCATAATTTTCAAAATACAAATCTCCTTTTCCTATGCATATCTTGACTAAGGAAGAGGAAGACAAGAACATAAGTTTTTTTTTTCCAAAAATTCAACAAAGTGTATCCTAATTGTGATCAGGTAAACCCATGATCATGAAAGGTGTATTATTTGGTGGTCTATTTAAGCAAAACCCAACCCTACAACATTTTAATATCGTCCAAGTGAGGAAGAGAGAGAAATAGAAGCAAGGTAGAGTGAGAAAAGAAGAGAAAGATTGGAGAAGAAAGGAAGGAAGAAGAAGGAGAAGTTTAGAACGCTAAGTACTCAAGGTAAGTTACCTTAATCTCCACTTGAATCCATTTTTCTTCTTCATCCTTGAGGTTCAAAAACTCACCCTCCTTCTCTTACCTAAGCTGCTAGAAAAGCTAAGGGAAGGGAGGAATCTTGCTACTTCTTTCAAGAGGAAACAAGAAAACCAATTCACTGAGTGAGCTAAGGAGATTCTTAGGTAAGTTTAACAATATTTCTTTTTGAAGAAACTTTTGAAACTTATAATATTTATATGAGATTTTGATCTTAGAACTTTGATGATTGGTCATGGATGTTGCTATATCATGTTACATATTGATCTTGCATGTGATGTATGTTTGAATACTTAGACTGGTAAAGAAAGTTCTTCATAGGTATGGCTATGGGTGGCAAAAATTTTAGCTTATGTGTTTTAATTTCTGGGATTTATCTGTAAGAAATTAAAATAAATGGTTAACTTAAGAATTAAATATGTATGTGTCACAGATTTTTAACCACTGGAATCATTCAATTTGGAGTCCATATCAGGTAGATATGGGCCAATTAGTAGTCAAAGGTCAGAAAATGGTTCATCAGGGAAGAATATGTTAGGAAAGCTTCTGTATTTTAATTTCTGGGAATTATATGTATGGAATTAAAATAAATGGTTAACATAAGAATTTTATCTATGTGTGTCACGGATTTTTAGCCACTGGAATCATTCAATTTGGAGTCAATATGAGGAAGAGATGAGCTGATTAGTAGTCAAATGTCAGAAAATGGTTCATCAAGGAAGAATATGTTAGGATTGCTTCTGTAATTTTAATTTCTGGGAATTATCTGTATGGAATTCAAATCGATGGTTAACATAAGAATTATATCTATGTGTATAACGGATTTGTAGCCACTGGAATCATTCAATTTGGAGTCTATATGGGGAAGATATGAGCCAATTAGTTGTCAAAGGTCTGAAAATGGTTCATCAGGGTATAATATGTTAGGATAGCTTCTATATTTTAATTTCTAGGAATTATCTATATGGAACTAAAATAAAAGGCTAACATACTGATTTTAGCTATGTGTGTCACAGATTTTTAGCCACTGGAATCATTCAATTTGGAGAACATATGTGGAAGATATGAGCTGAATAGTAGTCAAAGGTCAGAAAATGGTTCATCAGGGAAGAATATGTTAGGATAGCTTCTGTATTTTAATTTCTGAGAATTATATGTATGGAATTAAAATAAATTGTTAACATAAGAATTATATATATGTGTGTCACAAATTTTGAGCCATGGGAATCACTCAAGTTGGAGATCATATGAGGTAGATATGGTCTGATTAGTAGGTAGAGATCAGAACCTATCTAAGAAGAAATAACCTGTACATTGAGGGAGTAATATCACCTTGATTTCTTAATATTTCGCTACAACGTTCAACATAATAGTTTTAGATAATTGTTTTATCTTGAAATTGACACCAAGATCACCTAAGAGTTCAATTGAGGGAGTAATGCTCTGATTAGTAAGAGAAGGTTAGATATGATGAAAACCTGCATCAAGAAAATAAAGAAATAAAATTAATATTTAAAAAAGAAGATGAATCTTATAAATGACTAGTATATGCCATAGCCATTGCCATTGTATGAACTTCTTACCATCTTAAGTGTGAAATTCTGACATGGAAATATTTTATAAAGTGATATTTGAAATGGTTATGTTCATGGCATGATTACCAATGATTTAAGGTAATAGTTATATTTTGATGAACATACTTGTTAGTGAAAGCATATTTTTGTCTATCATTGTGAAAAGAAAAAAAATAAGCACGGTCACATGGCAATCTGTGTGGTGCACCAGTAGGGGACCCCCTACCAACGGTTATGATTATGATTATGAGAAAAGAAAGAGAAAGTGTGTCATGTCGGACGGAGCGAGAAAAGCCCATACCGGAGAGTAGAGGATACTCACCCTGACCGGGGTAGCTTAAAATGAGAATAAGTTGATGGCCATCATATGATATTCTAAAAATAGTTAATCTTGTCATACATATCATTACTGTATGATTCTTATGTGCATAGATATAATGCATTCATGTGACCAAAGATATTTTCTGTAGTTTATACAGCTGAACCTGACATGATGAACTATATTAATGGTAAATTATGATTTATTGTTGAACCTACTGGGATTTAATTCTCACTATATTTCCATATCATGTTCAGAAGAATAATTATGTAGATTTTCTCAATGACACTTATTATTTCCGTACCTTGGATCGAGGTGCCCTACCTTGGGCGACTACCAGTTATATCAGATGTATCTGTAGTAGATGTGACCAAGATTCCGGTGGAGGTGCCACCCGCACTAGTGTCCCCGGAAGTAATCGACGTAGATGATTAGAGCTAATATGTATCTTTGTACAAATGTTTGTAAAATAATGGTGTGTATCGAAACTCAGTATTATATCACTGTTAATAACAATTATGCTTGGTTAAAGTGATTATTATTACGAGTTAAGTGGTTAGAATTAAAGTAGTAATAACTTCATGGAATTTTACAAATATATAAAAAAATTTGTTACATTTACATAAATGGAGTTGTTATTGATAAAAGTACAAAAATACTTAATTAAGGAAATAAAATTTATTAGACAATATTTTAGATATCTAAAGAAATATAATCCTTAGAAATTCTTCACCTTATGTATATGCATAGAAAATGTTTCTAACATTAAGATAACAAATAAAGAGGGAAAACCTAATAGGAAAAAAAATTAGAAATATCATACTAAAGAGATGCAAGATTCTTGGATAAGGAAGGTAAAATTTTAGAAACAAGTAAAGGTCTTAAAATTTCAAGAACATTGGATTAGGGTTATTTTTCCTAATTCAAGAACTAGAGTTACTACGTTTAAAATCTTTACCCATAAATTGGGCTTTTACCTATGGACACTTCATATAGAATTTTTCCACTTCACATAAGTTTTTAGCAAGCCCATTGGATAACCTAAGCAAGAAATAAAACATAGACTTAGACTAGCATATAGTAATTGGACCAATAGCCCAAAATTATGAAATTGTGACCAAGCCCTCCAAGAAAGGTAGAATTTTATCCAAAGCTAAGAAAATGGGTAGGAATAAGCCCATAATGGGTAGGAATATGCCCAAATCCAAGAGGAAAAATAAAATAAAATAAATTAGGTGATGATATAATAATGTAATAATAATAAAGATTAGGTTACATGGCATTAAGACAAAAATTTAGCAAGTGGTGTGATTCTACATTCATAATTTTGGCAAGTGGCATGATAATACAAGGCTTTAGGACAAAAACATGTATATCCTACACTCATAATTTTAGCAAGTGGTATGATTATACATGACATTAGGACAAAACATTCCTATCCCACACAAATAATATCAACCAAATAATGGAGATTCAAGGGCTAGAAATTTGTCACCTTAAAAGGCAAACCTATCATACATGTTTAAGACAAAAGAAAATGGAAATGAATCCCTAAATCAAAGGGACCTTGTCCCTTATCTTAAGAACATATCATCATAATTTTCAAAATACTAATCTCCTTTTCCTATGCATATCTTGACTAAGGAAGAGGAAGACAAGAACATAAGTTGTTTGTTTTCCAAAAATTGAACAAAGTGTATCCTAATTGTGATAAATAGACCCATGATCATGAAAGGTGTATTATTTGGTGGTCTATTTAAGTAAAACCCAACCCTACAACATTTTAATTTCATCCAAGTGACGAAGAGAGAGAAATAGAAGCAAGGTAGAGTGAGGAAAGGAGAGAAAGAGAGGAGAGGAAAGGAAGGAAGAAGAAGGAGAAGTTTAGAAGGCTAAGTACTCAAGGTAAGTTACCTTAATCTCCACTTGAATCCATTTTTCTTCTTCATCCTTGAGGTTCAAAAATTCACCCTCCTTCTCTTACCTAAGCTGCTAGAAAAGCTAAGGGAAGGGAGGAATCTTGCTACTTCTTTCAAGAGGAGACAAGAAAACCAATTCACTAAGTAAGCTTAGGAGATTCTTAGGTAAGTTTAACAATATTTCTTTTTGATCTTATAACTTTGATGATTGGTCATGGATGTTGCTATATCATGTTACATATTGATCTTGCATGTGATGTATGTTTGAATACTTAGGTTAGTGTAAGATAGTTCTGCATGGGTATGGCTATGGGTGACAAAATTTTAAGCTTCTCTGTTTTAATTTTCGGGAACATTCTATAGGGAATCTAAACAAATGGTTAACATAACAAATGTATATTTATGTATCACGGATTTTTAGCCACTGGAAACATTCAATTTAGAGTTTATATGAGGTAGATATGGTCTAATTAGTAAACAAAGGTCATAAAATGGTTAATTAGGTAAGAATATGTTAGGATAGCTTTGGTGTTTTAATTTTTGGGAACAATCTATAAGGAATTAAAATAAATGGTTAACATATGAATTATAGATATATGTGTCACGGATTTTTAGCCACTAAAATCATTCAATTTAGAGTTCATATGAGGTAGATATTTTCCGATTAGTAAACAAAGGTCAGAAAATGGTTAATCAGGGAAGAATATGTTAGGATAGCTTCGGTGTTTTAATTTTTGTTAAAATTCTATAAGGAATTAAAATAAATGGTTAACATATGAATTATATATTTATGTGTCATGGATGTTTAGCCACTGGAATCACTTAATGTGGAATTCGTATGTGGGAGATATAGTCAGATTAGTAAGTAAAGTTTAGAACCTACCCGAGAAGAAATAATATTGAATTTAAGGGAGTACTAACACCAAGATTTATTACTATTTTGCTGATATGATTAGCATAATAGTTTTAGATAATTGTCTTAACTTTCCATACACACCAAGATCACCTCAATCAGAGTTAAAATGAGGGAGTTATACTCTGATTAGTGAGCCAAGGTCACAGAACACGACCTGGCCATGTCCTGGGTGCTTCAAGCATGGGTTAACTGTGTTCGGGGAAGTTTTTAAGTACATTTGAAGTATTTTTAAAGCATGGCCGTGTCATAGAACATGGTCAGACCGTGTTGGAAGCTGGTGAAGCCTATTTTTAACATTTTTCTACCCTAGATGAACCTCTTTAACTATAGGGTAATAGTAGAAATCAAAATGGAGAAAAATGCTCTATAAATTTGTAAGAAAATGTGTTAGAAATGATATAAATAAGAAGAAATTGACTAAAGTCCAAGCATAAAGAAAATGAAGAGATGAAATTAATATTTAAAAAAGAAGATGAATCTTATAAATGAAAATAATAAATGACTAGTATATGCCATAGCTATTGTCATTGTATGAACTTCTTACCATCTTAAGTGTGAAATTCTGACATGGAAATATTTTATAAAGTGATATTTGAAATAGTTATGTTCATGGCATGATTACCAATGATTTATGGTAATAGTCATATTTTGATGAACATACTTGTTATTGAAAGAATATTTTTGGCTATCATTGTGAAAAGAAAAGAAATAAGCACGGTCACATGGCAATCCGTGTGGTGCACCAGTAGGGGACGCCCTACCAACGGTTATGATCATGTTAATGAGAAAAGAAAGAGAAAGTGGGCCATGTCGAACAGAGCAAGAAAAGCCCATACTGGAGAGTAGAAAATACTCACCCTGACCGGGGTAGCATGATATGAGAATAAATTGATAGTCATCATATGATATTCTGAAAAACAGTTAATCCTATCATACATATCATTACTGTATGATTCTTATGTTCATAGATATAATGCATTCTAGTGACCAAAGATATTTTATGCAGTTTATACAGCTGAACATGACATGATGAACTATATTGATGGTAAATTATGATTTATTGTTGAACCTACTGGGATTGAATTCTCACTATATTTCCATATCATGTTCAGAAAAATAATTATGCAAATTTTCTCTATGACACTTATTATTTTTGTACATTGGATCGAGTTGCCCCACCTTAGGCAACTACCAGTTATATCATATATATCTGTCGTAGATGTGACTGAGATTCCGGTGGAGGTGCCACCCGCACCAGTGTCCCCGGAAGTAGTTGACATAGATGATTAGAGCTAATATGTATCTTTGTACAAATGTTTGTAAAATAATGGTGTGTATGGAAACTCAGTATTGTATCACTGTTAATAACAATTATGCTTGGTTAAAGTGATTATTATTACGAGTTAAGTGGTTAGAATTAAAGTAATAATAACTTCATGGAATTTTACAAATATAAAAAAAAAATTTGTTACATTTACATAAATGGAATTGTTACATAATTGTGAATAGTGTGAATAGTAACCTTGAACTTTCTCTCTAGATCTGGAGTTCCTATTGGCTTCCGATCTCAAAACTGAGGGTACCACTGGATTCAGGACAGAGGATGCTACGGTTTTGACCGCTTGATTTTTCAAATCAACCATTGAATCATGGCAGATCTGAAGTAGAAAATCTCATAAAAAGGCAAATTCTAAAACTTTTACTTAGACACCTCCAATTGAAATTCTGACACCGTAAATGGATTCAAAAGCTAGATAAACCTTAGGATATGTATATTTTTGGCCATCTGACAGCTTTTTATTTGTCGTGAATAGTGTTTTCTAGCGAGTTGATAGTGTTTTTTTATGGTGAATAGTGTCCAAGTTCCCGAAGTTGTTTTCTTGATTTTTGGAACCCTTCGAATACGTTTTTGAGGTCTATTTGATCAACTTGAAAGTGAAAAAGTACATTTTAGGGCTGTCCAATCTGGAGCCCTTACCCTGTGAGTAGATGATTCTTCCTATGGCTTATTTTTACTCTTCTTGAACTTTACGTTGGTAAATGAACATGTTTACAAGTTATTTATACTTTTATATGTTCCTGAAAAGGTTTAGAATATCTAAAACAATTGAAATATGATATCTAGTTCAAGAAGAGTGACTTTTGAAATGAATTTTAAAACACATTGAACATGTGATTTTTAAATGTATTTTTCATTATATGACAAAGGATATATGTTATACATATGATATTGATTCATACAGTGATATGTTTGCCTCGGATATAGGCATGTATACATGATTCCCCTGAATGGGAAGTTTTGACAAATGAATATACAGAGACTGCAAGTCTGTATTATATTGAGAATTTTATACTGTATTATATGGCATATGTGCATGTGATATTTTTTGTGGAGGAATCCTATTGGAAATGCTGTCTGCTAATAGCAGGTGATGTTAGCCCTAGTGCGCACCTTGATTGCCTCAGCTAGAAAGGGGTGGTGCTAGCCTCGTGTGAGGGCCAACACACAGGAGATGATATGTGATAGAGAGCAGAATGCCTCCTATATGGGCGAGATGCCAATTATATGAGTTATGATTTGCCTTCCCTTGCTGTGTGCTTGGGAAATACCCATATAGAGTCCCTTCGCGTGTCTTCTTGAATAGTAGTAGGGCGAACCTCAGCGGGATGCTGAGTTTAGGCAAATCCTATACCACCAAAGTATGGAAGGGGTTAAACTCTGATATGGGATCCTCCAAATGTTTTCATGTGAAAGGTTTTGATGAATTACAGTATTTGAATAATGATCATACCATATTGCATATGATTTTGAATATCTGAATTTGATATGAATTGAGAATTTTTGAAATGCGGGTCCCATATGAATGTACTTCTCAACTGTCATTTTCAATGTGATAAATTTTAAAATATGAGTACATCCATATGTTGACCTAAGAGGTCATAGGAGGTATTATTTGCTCACTGAGTTATAAAACTCACTACACGTTGTAGATATGTTTTTCAGATAAAGACCCAGAGTTTGGTCCTGCAGATATGTGATTAACTAAGTTTCATATTCTCTGGTGAGCCTATTTTGTTTTCAAGGCTTGTAGATTTTAATTTATATTGTATTTGTACTTTAGAGTATGTTCTATATGCCACAGGCAGGATCCCTGTTTCTGTTGTTACTCTAATGTTTATAGACTTGTTATGTATATGGTATAAGTACAGGAGAACCTATATATATATATATATATATATATATATATATATATATATATATATATATATATATATATATATATATATATGTTTCCATTATAAAGGATTGGAATACTCTTGTTTATGGACAATATATGTTCATGGTATACGTGTTTCACGTGCCCTAAAAATTAAGGGCGTGACAAGTTGGTATCAGAGCATTAGGTTTCCTTGTGGCTATCAGAGCAAAGAATTCTGTAGTAGGCCTTTGAGTATGGGTATGTAACCACGGACATATTTATACTCACGGTGTTGCTATAGAATTCTATAGGGTGTTATCCTCTTCTTCCTTCTGACTCTTATCATTATGTAACCGATATATAAGTATCAATGCATATGTCTTCGATGGTGTCTCTTGAGAGTGGACTATCAGTCCAGCTCTTGAACTCGTTTTGATGAACAGTGAAAAAGAGAACCCTCTTGGGTGCAAAGAAAAAGAATTAGCTGAAAATAAAAAGATTTCATCCAAACACAAAGGTAATGGCGTGTTTGAATGTCAAGAAGGTATGAATTGGCTGTTTGATTTATTTATGTGAAACAATATGACGAATGGCTATTACAATATTGATAGTGGGTTATGATGTGATCAAGGTTGTTAACTCTAAGATAACAGTTTGTAATAAAGTGAGTATTTTGGAAATAGATGTAAATATCTTTTTGGATGGATGAGTTGGAATCTATGTATATAAATGGATTTGACAAGCTGTGGGGTGAATTGAATTTGAGAGTAAGAAATATGTGAAGATAATGTTTTCAATGATAGATTTTATTGATATAAAGAATTCGCAAATAGTTTGGTTTTCAATAATATTATGTATAAGCATTATGAGAAAGGAAGGTTTGCCTATAGAAATTTAAAATTTGAGGCATGCAAAATGGGTTATTCATGTGAAGGACTCTTAGATAGACATAAACTTTTCATGAGTGATGGTTAAGATATTGCATAAGCATGTTAAAGAATAAAGTCAAAATGGGTTGACCTTGTTTGAGTGTTTTGAAGTGTGTTCTAACTGTTACAATATGAAGATGTCATCAACAGCATAAAAGGTTAGGAAAAAAGTTGCAAGTAGTGAACAATCAGTGGAAGCATGTATCCAATAATTTAATTTCATCTTTAACAGCCCATAAGGTATTACAAAAAGGGTGCCAAGGATATTTGACAGTGATGAGAGATGTTGGTATCAAGTATACCAATGGAGATCAAATTCCAGTTATTAGGGAATTTCCTTATGTATTCTCAAAAGAATTGTCTGGATTACCCCCGAAACAAGAAATAGAATTTGATATTGATTTATTTTCTACAACCTAATCAGTATCTGTATCCTTATATAGAATTATATCAACTGAACTTCAAAAAAAATTGTTACAATACTTGTTAAACAAGGGATTTATACGCCCTAGTACTTCTTCTTGAGGTGCTCCAATCCTATTTGTGAAAAAAAAAAGATGGATCACTACAGTTATGCATAGATTACAGATAATGGCATAAAGTGACAGTGGATAATAAATACCCATTATCTCGTATAGATGATTTGTTTGATCAACTATAGAGTGCTCAATGGATAAAAAAAATCAATTTGAGATCTAGGTATCATTAAGTGAAGATAAGGGAAAAGAACATTCCGAAAGCTGCTTTTAGAATTCGATATGGGCACTATGAGTTCTTAGTAATGCCATTTAATTTAACAAATGCCCCAGTTACATTCATGGATTTGATTAATAGAGTATTTAAACCTTTCTTGAATCAATTTATTATTGTATTCATAGATGATATCTTGGTATATTCAAGAAATTTTGAAGAGCATGAGAACAGTTAAGGATAGCTTTGTAAACCCTAAGAGAATACCAGTTGTATGCTAAATTTTCAGAATGTGAATTTTGCCTTAGTAGTGTTATTTTTCTAGGGCACATGGTTACCAAGGATGGTACTTAAGTTGATTCCAAAATGGTAGAAACGGTGCAGCAATGGCCACGCCCTAACACAATAACAAAGATTTATAATTTTCTTGCTTTAATAGGTTATTATCGTAGATTCGTTAAATATTTTTCAAAACTTGTTTCTTCTTTAACGAGGTTGACAAGAAAAGGAATAAAGTTTGACTGGTAAGATGAATATGAAAGAAATTTCTAGAAACTAAAGGAATGTTTGACTACGGCGCTAGTACCGTCTATTTCTTTAGGTACCGAAGAATACACGGTGTATTGTGATGCATTGAGAATTGGATTAAGGTGTGTGTTGATACAATATGGTCAAGTCATTTCATATGCATCTAGACAGCTTAAGCCACATGAACAAAATTATCTGACTTATGATTTGGAAATAACAGCAGTGGTTTTGCTCTCAAACTTTGGAGGCATTATCTGTATGGTAATACATCTGAAATTCATACAATTTCAATTATTTTTGGTTGAGCAGGTGAAAAAGACAAAGGAATTAGGCAATAAAAAAGAAGAGTTGAAGAATGACAGAAGAACTTAAGGAAGAGATTTTAGAGGAAGCCCATATATCCATATATAAAATTCATTCTGAGGTAACTAAAATGTATAAAGATTTAAAAGAAATTTATTGGTGGGACGATATGAAGAAAGATATAGTTGATTTTGTCTCTTGATGTTTAACTTGCCAGTAGGTAAAAGTAGAACATCAAAGGCCTGTAGGATTACAACAGCAGATAGAGATACCTGAATAGAAATGGGAAAGAATAACTATAGATTTTGTTATAAGGCTACCGCAGACACAATAAAAAAAAGGGTTTGACTTAATATAAGTGATCATTAATAGGTTGACTAAATCAACACAGTGAAAACTACATATAGCGTAACTCAATATGCAAATTAGGTATTGATATCGATTATATCTAATCGAAGACTGTAGTTCACAACTTGCTTTTGGAGAGCCTTCTAAGAAGTTTTGGGCACGAAGCTAAATCTCAGTAATGTTTTCAATCCTCAAACAGATGGACAGTTTGAGCAAACTATCCAAATATTGGAAGACATGCTTTGGGCATGTGTGCTTGATTTTCATGGTAGTTGGAAAAGATTCTTGCCTCTAACTAAATTTTCTTATAACAATAGCTATCAAGCCACTATACAAATGACACTATTTAAGGTTTTAAATGAAACACTACAGGTTTTCTAATAGGTGAGTGAGTACATGACTATTTTCGTATGTCAGAATTGTGACTTGGGTGATGTTTGATATTTGAATAGTATGTCATTAAAATATATGAATGTGTGAGAAGTGAATTGAAATGGGTAAGTAGCAGACATGATATGAATGATGAAAGTAAGATATGTTAGGATTGCTTAAAGATTGGTGATATGATCTTAATTAAGCATGATATTAATACCTTTAAACTTACTTTTTGTTTGATTTAAGTAAAATATAATTAGGAATTATCTTAGTTTTGTGTTTTGTGTTGTAGGAACAAAGGAAGAAGAAAAGAGAAGAAAAAGATAAGAAATTCATGGAAAAATGCTACATTGCAAGGATTCCAGACCTTTTAGTACTATTGTGAGCATATCTCCCTCTTATGAACTCCAATCATAGTGATTCAAGTGGCTTTGAAACGATAACACAATCATCTACAACTTTTATGTTGAACACTTGGTCAAATTCGAGATATTTAATAGCGTTACAGAGCTTGCAAATCATAATCACAGTGCAGCAAGATGAATTCTGACCTTTGGTCACTAATGTTAGCATATCTCCTTTAATTTAGATTAGATTAAGGTGATTCCAGTGGCTATGGAAAGAAGAGACATAGATCTACAACTTTTGTGTTTGGCACTTTGGTAAATTCTAAAATTTTCTGGGAGGCAAGGCGCTCGCAAGAGAGCGCCACGGCGCTGCGTCATTGCAGACTAAGATTGCCGCAGCGCCATCCGCTACACCAGGTCGTAAATTCACGACTTTTAGGGTTTTTCAACTCCAATTGTAGCTCGATGGGCCGGGATTTGACCTAGAAACACTCCTACTAATAAAGAGGCTGTGGAATCTGTAACATCCCGTAATTTTTAGATATTTTCCTTATAAATTCTTCAACTTACATATATGCATAGAAATATTCTAATATTAATGGAATAGGTAAAGAAAGAAAACCTAAGAGAAAATATTAGAAATAAACATGCTAAAGAAAGGTGAAATTCTTAGGTAAGGAAGATAAACTTTTGTGAAGTAAAGGTCTTAAAAATTTCAAGAAGATTAGATTAGGGTAATTTTTTCCTAATTTAAGAGTAAAAGTTACTAAGTTTAGTATCTCCACCCATAAATTGGGCTTTCACCTATGGACACTTCATATAGAGTTTTTCTTCTTCACATAAATTTTTAGCAAGCCAATAGGATAGCCCAATGAAGAAATAAAACATAGACTTGGACTAGGATATAGAAATTGGACCGATAGCCCAAAAATCATGAAAATGTGACCAAGCCCATTATGAAAGGTATAATTTTAACCAAAGTAAAGAAATTGGGCAAGAATGAGCCCAAATCCAAGAGGAAAAATGAAAATAAAATAAAAATAAAGTGATGGAATAATGGTGTAATCAAGATTAGGTGATTTGACATTAAGACAAAAATTTATCAAATGGTATGATAATACAAGAATTTAGGACAAAACATCAATATCCTACACTCATAATTTTAGCAAGTGGGTAATAATACATAGCATTATGACAAAACATCTTTATCCCACACAAATAATTTCAACCAAAAAATGGAGATTCAAGGGCTAGAAATTTGCCACTTAAAAAGACAAATCTATCATACTTGATTAAGACAAAAGAAAAAGGAAATGAATCCCTAAATCAAAGGGATCTTGTCCCATATCTTAAGAACAAATTATCATAATTTTCAAAATACAAATCTCATTTTCCTATGCATATCTTGACTAAGGAAGAGAAAGACAAGAACAAAAGTTGTTTGTTTTCCAAAAATTCAACCAAGTGTAATCTAATTGTGATAAGGTAGACCCATGATCATGAAAGATAAATTATTTGAAGGTCCATTTAAGCAAAACCCACCCTTACAACATTAGAATTTTCGTCCAAGTGAGGGAGAGGAAACCAATAGAAGCAAGGTAGAGTGAGGAAAGGAGAGGAAGAAAGGAAGAAAGAGGAAGGAGAAGTCTAGAAGACTAAGTGCTCCAGGTAAGTTTAACAATATTTCTTTTGAAGAAAAGTTTTGAAACTTATAATATTTATATGAGATTTTGATCTTAGAACTTTGATGATTGGTCATGGATGTTGCTATATCATGTTACCTATTGATCTTGCATGTGATGTATGTTTGAATACTTAGGCTGGTATAGAAAGTTCTGCATAGGTATGGCTATGGGTGGCAAAATTTTAAGCTTCTGTGTTTTAATTTCTGGGAATTATATGTAGGGAATTAAAATAAATGGTTAACATAAGAATTAAAGATACATGTGTCACGGATTTTTAGCCACTGGAATCACTCAATTTGGCGTCCATATGAGGAAGATATTCACCAATTACTAGTCGAAGGTCAGAAAATGGTTCATTAGGGAAGAATATGTTAGGATAGCTTCTGTGTTTTAATTTCTAGGAATTATTTGTATGGAATTAAAATAAATATTTAACATAAGAATTGTAGATATATGTTTCACGGATTTGTAGAAACTAGAATCACTCAATTTGGAGTCCATATAAGGAAGATATGAGCTGATTAGTAGTCAAAGGTCAGAAAATAGTTCATCAGGGAAGAATATGTTAGGATAGCTTTTAATTTATAAGAATTATCTGTAGGGAATTAAAATAAATGGTTAACATAAGAATTAAATATATATGTGTTACAGATATTTAGCCACTGGAATCATTCAATTTAGAGTTCATATGAGGTAGAAATGTTCTGATTAGTAAACAAATGTCAGAAAATGGTTAATCAGGGAAGAATATGTTAGAATAGCTTCGGTGTTTTAATTTTTGGGAACATTCTATAAGGAATTAAAATAAATGGTTAACATATGAATTATATATATATGTGTCACTGATTTGTAGCCACTGGAATCACTTAATGTGGAATTCTTATGAGGGACATATGGACATATTTGTAGGTAGAGGTTAGAACCTACCCGAGAAGAAATAACCTGTACTTTGATGGAGTAATATCACCTTCATTTCTTAATATTTCGCCACAATGTTCAACATAATAGTTTTAGATAATTGTTTTATCTTTAAATTAACATCAAGATCACCTAAATCAGAGTTAAATGGAGAGAGTTATCCTCTGATTAGTAAGAGAAGGTCAGATAGAATGAAAACCTGCATCAAGAAAATAAGGAAATAAAATTAATATTTAAAAAAGAAAAAGAAGAATTTTATAAATGAAAATAATAAATCACTAGTATATGCTATAGCCATTGCCAATGCATGAACTTCTTACCATTCTAAGTGTGTAATTTTGACATGGAAATATTTTGATAAAACATTATGGTATGTGAGTATAATGAACATACTTGTTATTGCAAATCATATTTTTGGCTATTAATGTAAAAAGAAAAGAAGTAAGCATGGTCACATGGCGATCCGTGTGGTGCACCAGTAGGGGACGCCCTACCAACGGTTATGAATATGTCAATGAGAAAAGAAAGAGAAAGTGTGCCATGTCGGACGAAGCGAGATAAGTCCGTAACGGATAGTAGAAAAATGCTCTCCCTGATCGGGGTAGCTTGATATGAGAATAAATTGATAGCCATCATATGATATTCTAGAAATAGTTAATCCTGTCATACATATCATTACTGTATGATTCTTATGTGCATAGATATAATGCATTCATGTGACCAAAGATATTTTCTATAGTTTATACAGCTGAACATGACGTGATGAGCTATATTGATGATGATTTATTGTTGAACGTACTAGGATTTAATTCTCACAATATTTCCATATCATGTTCAGAAAATTAGTTATGTAGTTTTCTGCTATGGCTCTATCTTTTAGTGCACATTGGATCGAGTTACTTTATGTTGGGCAGATCTCAGAACCAAATAAGATGTTTGTGGTCGAGTTGGCTCAGATCCCGGTGAATGTGCAACCACCCGCACCTGTATCTCCGGAATTGGTCAACCAAAATAAACAAGATGTAAATATCTATGTGTTTGATATGTTGCATGTACATTTTGATTAATGATGTGTATGTGAACTCAATATTGTATAATAATAAAGAAAAAAAAGGTTGTTACAGAATCTACCCTGAATGCCAAATTTGAAGAGAATATTTCAGTAGGAGAGGAAGCACCGAAAGTACAGCAAACAAGTAAGGATCTTTCTATTTTATTACCAATTTCTAATAAGATGCCTGTACCTTCTATTTTGTAGAATCCCAACCTAGGCTTAAAGAGCTTCCCTAGCCACTTAAAGGGCATATACATCGGAGAACCACCCACAGTGATAACCTCAAATAAATATGCCCTACTCAAAGATAGAGAAAAGTTACCCCATGCTTTGGTAGAATATCAAAAGGATGAAATTAAATGGGATGCCAAAAGCTACTCAAGACATCGGTTATTTCCAGGTAAGTTAAGTTCTCATTTAATTAAATCTTTGACTAATGCTGACTTCCCTCTTCATAATGCAGCTGAACCTCAAAATTCTGCACATTCAAAGAAAAGCCAATTCAAAGTGGACATTAAGGACCCTCCTTAAATGACATAAGGAGCTTTGAGTCGACCCAACGACATTAAACAAAGGCGCTTATTGGAAGGCAACCCAACATAGTCAAAAAAAAAACTGGAAAGCAGAAAATTCAAGATCCAGCAATGCAACACGCTGATTCTAACTCAGGGAAGTTCACTTAACTCATGTTTTTCTATATCTTTCCCTAATTCTTATCTTTCTTTTACATTGAGGACAATGTAAAGTTTGAGTGTGGGGGTGAAAGTTTATTTGTCTGAATCATGGTGACCCTATTATGAGCATCAATTTTTTTATTTTCACTATTAATGCACTTCTATTACATTTAACAAGTTGAGTGATTGTGTGAGTATTCAATTTATGTTTTGGGATGTTAGGCACAACCAACAGCCAATGATATGACTGTCCAAAAAAAATTTTTAGCTCTTGAAAAATATAGAAAATTCATGGTTATATGCAATTTTATCCTTTTTGCAATTTATTATTTTTGACTTTAGAATCCTGAAATATTTTTACACAATAACTTTGGGCGTTCAATTTATCTTTTACTCAGAGAAGGTTTATATAATTCAAAAATATTTCATGACCTCAACAGGATTCTAGAAGTTATTTCAATGCTGCTTGAAGCGAAATCCTAGGTTAATACTATTATTTAGGAGATGATTTAGGCATTATTTGATAGATTGAGCCTTGCAAGCCTAACCTAAACAATGAAATATCCTTAGTTACTCTATTTTGAGCTTAATGAACTTTTCCTTTTAAAAACAAAAAATAAGCCGAAAGCCAAATTTTGTATGAATATCCTTATTTTTTATCCTATTCACTCACTCTATGATTATTTTTCTGAATACTTGTTTTGTAGAGCTTTATTTACAGAAGGGTGGAAGGGTGGAGCAAGCAAAAGAAAAGAATTATGCAAAGAAAAAAAAGAGAATTACGCAAAGAAGAGAAAAGAAAAATCCAAAGAGGATAAAAGCAAATTTTGTGGGTGAAAGAAAAAAAAATTGAGAACCAAGGAAAAGGATGGATTAAACTCAATTGAAACAAGAAAATGAGTGTGGGGAGAGAAATCACCCCAAATTTAGGAAAGCTTAAGAGATTAGATTTAATCATGTGGTGTTGGGTGATTGAGCCTAATTTTGTATCCTTTATCTTACCTTATACTCTGGCCACATTACAAGCTAAACAAAGTCCTATTGATCCTAGAGGTAGTTTTGGCCTACATTAGTGGAGAGTGGCATGAAGAATAAGCATATGGAAATCCTAAACTAATTAGAGATCTACAATCAAAATTTTGGGATATATAAACTCACCCGGGTAAAAGAAAATTTATTGACCTAAAAACACACACATACTAGGGATTCAGAAGGATAAAATAATAGATTGCATTTGTGTTAATCTTGTGCATGATTATGACTTTCCAAAAATTTTCTAGAGTATATTTTTATGTTATGAGGCAAACATTTGGTAAGCCTAACACTCACTACATTATTGACTGTTGTGTTTTTGTCTTTAGGGATTATTTTGCTTGAGGACAAGCAAAAGGTTGAGTGTGGGGGTATTTGATGTAATCTTAATTAAGCATGATATTAATACCTTTAAACTTACTTTTTGTTTGATTTAAGTAAAATATAATTAGGAATTAGCTTAGTTTTGTGTTTTGTGTTTTGTGTTGTAGGAACAAAGGAAGAAGAAAAGAGAAGAAAAAGATAAGAAATTCATGGAAAAATGCTACATTGTAGGGATTCTAGACCTTTCAGAACTATTTTGAGCATATCTCCCTCTTATGAACTCCAATCAAAGTGATTCAAGTGGCTGTGAAACGATAACGCAATCATCTACAACGTTTATGTTGAACACTTGGTCAACTCCGGGAGATTTCATAGCGTTACAGAGCTTGTAAATCAGAATCACAGTGCAGCAAGATGAATTCTGACCTTTGGTCACTAATTTTAGCATATCGCCTTCAATTTAGATTGGATTAAAGTGATTCTAGCGGATATGGAAATCAGAGACATAGAGCTACAACGTTTGTATTTGGTACTTTGGCAAATTCTGAAATGTTCCAGGAGCCGCAGCGCTGCGTCATTGCAGACTCGGAGCGCTGTGGCGCCATCCGCCGCACCAGGTCACAAATTCATGATTTTTAGGGTTTTTCAACTCCAATTGAAGCCCGATGGGCTGGGATTTGACCTAGAAACACTCCTACTTCAATTAGGAGAAGTTAATATATAAAAAGGGAGGAAAGCAAGCAGAAAATTCATTCAATCATTCATCCAAGTTCTTAGTTACGTTCTACAATTCTTCTTTAGATTTTCTTATGACCTTGCATGGCTAGTTCTTTTTAGTTGGTTAAGGTAGATTGAAACCTCAAGGGATCTTCATGCATTGTGAGATGTGGATTTGATTTTATTATTTCAATTTGAATTGATTATTGATTATTTATCTGTTCTTCTTCTCAATGATTATTCATATGATTGCTAGGAGGCCTACTACTGTATTGTCTGTCTTAATCTACTGCTGAATTATGTTTTGAACAAAGTCTTCAATTCTGTGATTCATGAGGCAAATAGGTTTGAGGATTTTGGATTATAAATCATTGAACCTATGATGAATAATTAACTAAATTAGATATAACCGTTGTGTTTATATTTGTTTAGCTCTATCAGTTTCTCTAGTTCTTCATGCGGTTAACAAGTTATGCTTTACCGATGTGCTGAAGGATTGCTTGTTAATTAGAGTTTAATTGATGCGATTGTCATTAATTTACTAGACTTAAGGAGGAACAGGGTTAGAAACCCAATGATAGATATTCAATTACAGATTGATTATGTTGTCAATGATCAATGCAATCCCTTGATGGTGGATATCAACCGAAACCAACGTCTTTATCATTAATCACTCTCTCTTAATTACTTTCGTTATTGTTTACTTGATTTTATTTGCAACTATCAATTCCCCCTTTTTCTAATCACATAAGGTAATACCAGTCTCTGTGGGATCGACTCTTACTCCCACTACTACAGGTTAGTTTTGAGGTAAGGTGTCAATTTGGGTGTACCTACGACAGTACGCACCAATTGGCCAGTGATGGAAAAGTGTTATAAGAGGAGGATGTGAGCATATTGGGTTTACTTGAGGATAGGTAAGATATTTGTGATTTCAATTGGTTAGAAGTGATTAATGAAGGAAATCTTGGAGGAAGATGGATATTAAACTAGTTATAATTTAAAATAGTGAGTTTGGACACCGAACTATTGAAGTTCTTAAGTAATAAAATATGGGAAGTAGAATTTAAATTAATCTTTGACCTATTAACATGGAAATTTATGTATGAGTAATTGTTGGGAAAAATTTTCTTGAAATGATTGGGTGAATTAAATAGGATTGATATAAGTTAGAATGAAGTGCTTTTAAATATGATAGAAGAAAGGCTTGAAATTTTTGATAATGAGTTTATTGGTGTTAATAAGAGGGTATAGAGTTACTGTGATGAGGTAAGTTGGAATTGTTAGACATGTGTCAATGGTACATAAACGTCATAAAAGGTTTGGTAGATTTATTGTTACGTATGTTTAACATAGTGATTAATGGATTTTAGGATAAAGATAGATGATAGATTAAGATGATGATATTCAAGGGAGGATGTTGACATGTGAGAATCAAAAATGACTTGATAGAAGTTTGAAATAAGAAAAGATAGTTACCCAATGTGGATATGAATATGTTCTTGATGTGTGTGTTTCCTAATATCGACTTATAGATTTATGCATGCGAGCTTGAGGATATAAAAGAATGAGATACACAATGGTTTAAGAGTTCTTTGAATGTATATATAATAAATTGAGTATTTTGCATAAAGTGGAATTGATTAGAAAAGAAATACAAGTAACTCAATACAGGTTAAAAGTTTGTAAGGACCATGAATGTTGAGCACTAGAAAATATCAGTTGGTGACCTCATATTCTTGAAGAACTTATAGATAAAGGAAATCCATATGGTTAAGTTATATGGAAAAATCACTCAAGTGAAGAGACATAGTAAAAACTAAAGATGATATACAGAAAAGATATCTCCAATTATTTGAGTAATAAGGTTACTAACTCCGAGTTATGCCTTGATTTCATTCCCTACATGTGGTAGGATGGCTGAAATTCGGGGACCAAACTTCTTAAGGGGGAAGAATGTAATATCCCAAAATTAAACAATATTTTATTATAAACAAGTATGATATTTTTTTTTAAAAAAATGAATATGCATGTTTTGATGGAAGTAAATATATTTTTGTTTAAAATAATTATATTGACCTCTAATGAATTTTTGTTGTATTTTTAGAAATATTCTTTCTTTTAATATGTATAAAGATATTAATTTTGAGTTTTTTTTATTTACGATTTTTACCACGAAAAATCATGATTTAAGAGTTTAACTAAAGGTTTATGAGAATGTAATTTTTTAGAAATTTTTGGGATATTTTAAGATGAAAAATGGAATTTATATGAATTTATATAAAAGAAAATCCTATTATTCAATTATTAAATAATTATTATTATTATTAAAAAAAACAAATAAAGAGGGGAAGGGGAGACAACGGACACAACTACCTGAAAAACTAAAACTATAAATAGTCATAGTGAATAGTAACCTTTAACTTTCTCTCTAGATCTGGAGTGCTTATTGGCAACCGATCTCAAAACTGAGGTTACTACTAGATTCAGGATGGAGGATACTACGGTTTTGACTGCTTGTGTAACATCCCTAATTTCATTTCTTTTATTGATAAAAGTACATAAATATTTAATTAAGGAAATAAAATTTATTAGACAATATTTTAGATATCTAAAGAAATATAATCCTTAGAAATTCTTCACCTTATGTATATGCATAGAAAATGTTTCTAACATTAAGAGAACAAATAAAGAGGGAAAACCTAATAGGAAAAACAATTAGAAATAACATACTAAAGAGATGCAAAATTCTTGGATAAGAAAGATAAATTTTTAGAAACAAGTAAAGGTCATAAAATTTCAAGAACATTGGATTAGGGTAATTTTTCTTAATTCAAGAACTAGAGTTACTAAGTTTAAAATCTTTACCCATACATTGGGCTTTTACCTATGGACACTTCATATATAGTTTTTCCACTTCACATAAGTTTCTAGCAAGCCCATTGGATAACCTAAGCAAGAAATAAAACATAGACTTGGACTAGGATATAGTAATTGGACCGATAGCCCAAAAATTATGAAAATTTGACCAAGCCCTCCAAGAAAGGTAGAATTTTATCCAAAGCAAAGAAAATGGGTAGGAATAAGCCCAAATCCAAGAGGAAAAATAAAATAAAATAAATTAGGTGATGATATAATAATGTAATAATAATAAAGATTAGGTTACATGGCATTAAGACAAAAATTTAGCAAGTGGTGTGATTCTACATTCATAATTTTGGCAAGTGGCATGATAATACAAGGCTTTAGGACAAAAACATCCATATCCTACACTCATAATTTTAGCAAGTGGTATGATAATACATGGCATTAGGACAAAACATTTCCTATCCCACACAAATAATATCAACCAAATAATGGAGATTCAAGGGCTAGAAATTTGCCACCTAAAAAGGAAAACCTATCATACTTGTTTAAGACAAAAGAAAATGGAAATGAATCCCTAAATCAAAGGGACCTTGTCCCTTATCTTAAGAACATATCATCATAATTTTCAAAATACAAATCTCCTTTTCCTATGCATATCTTGACTAAGGAAGAGGAAGACAAGAACATAAGTTGTTTGTTTTCCAAAAATTCAACAAAGTGTGTCCTAATTGTGATAAGGTAGACCCATGATCATGAAAGGTGTATTATTTGGTGGTCTATTTAAGCAAAACCGACCCCTACAACATTTTAATTTCGTCCAAGTGAGGAAGAGAGAGAAATAGAAGCAAGGTAGAGTGAGGAAAAGAGAGAAAGAGAGGAGAAGAAAGGAAGGAAGAAGAATGAGAAGTTTAGAAGGCTAAGTACTCAAGGTAAGTTACCTTAATCTCCACTTGAATCCATTTTTTCTTCTTCATCCTTGAGGTTTAAAATTCAACCTCCTTCTCTTACCTAAGCTTCTAGAAAAGCTAAGGGAAGGGAGGAATCTTGCTACTTCTTTCAAGAGGAAACAAGAAAAACAATTCACTAAGTAAGTTAGGGAGATTCTTAGGTAAGTTTAACAATATGTCTTTTTGAAGAAAACTTTTGAAACTTATAATATTTATATGAGATTTTGATATTAGAACTTTAATGATTGGTCATGGATGTTGCTATATCATGTTACATATTGATCTTGCATGTGATGTAAGTTTGAATACTTAGGTTGGTGTAGATAGTTCTGCATGGGTATGGCTATGGGTGGCAGAATTTTAAGCTTCTGTATTTTAATTTCTGGGAACATTCTATAGGGAATATAAACAAATGGTTAACATAACAAATTTATATTTATGTCTCATGGATTTTTAGCCACTGGAATCATTCAATTTAGAGTTCATATGTGGTAAATATGATCTGATTAGTAAACAAAGGTCAGAAAATGGTTAATTAGGGAAGAATATCTTAGGATAGCTTCGGTGTTTTAATTTCTTGGAACAGGCTATAAGGAATTAAAATAAATGGTTAACATATGAATTATAGATATATGTGTCACAGATTTGTATCCACTGGAATCATTCAATTTAGAGTTCATATGAGGTAGATATGTTCCGATTAGTAAACAAATGTCAGAAAATGGTTAATCAGGGAAGAATATGTTAGGATAGCTTCGTTGTTTTAATTTCTGGGAAACTTCTATAAGGAATTAAAATAAATGGTTAACATATGAATTATAGATATATGTGTCACGGATTTTTATCCACTGGAATCATTCAATTTAGAGTTCATATGAGGTAGATATGTTTCGATTAGTAAACAAATGTCAGAAAATGGTTAATCAGGGAAGAATATGTTAGGATAGCTTCGGTGTTTTAATTTCTGGGAAAATTCTATAAGGAATTAAAATAAATGGTTAAAATATGAATTATATATTTATGTGTCATGGATGTTTAGCCATTGGAATAACTTAAATTGGAATTCTTATATGGGAGATATAGTCAGATTAGTAAGTGAAGGTTAGAACCTACCCGAGAAGAAATAATATTGAATTTAAGGGAGTAATAACACCAAGATTTATTACTATTTGGCTGATATGCTTAACATAATAGTTTTATATAATTGTCTTATATTTCCATAGACACCAAGATCACCTCAATCGGAGTTAAAATGAGGGAGTTATGCTCTGATTAGTGAACAAAGGTCACAGAACACAGCCAAGCCGTGTTCTGGGTGCTTCAAGCACGGGTTAGCCGTGTTCGGGGCTATTTTTGAGTACATTTGAAGTAGTTTTAAAGCATGGCCGTGTCCTGGAACATGGCCAGACCGTGTTGGAAGATGGTGAAGCCTATTTTCAACATTTTTCTACCCTAGATGAACCTCTTTAACTATAGGGTAATAGTAGAAATCAAATTGGAGAAAAATGCTCTATAAAGTTGTAAGAACATGTGTTAGAAGTGATATAAATAAGAAGAAATTGACTAAAGGACAAGCATAAAGAAAATGAAGAGATGAAATTAATATTTAAAAAAGAAGACGAATCTTATAAATGAAAATAATAAATGACTAGTATATGCCATAGCCATTGCTATTGTATGAACTTCTTACCATCTTAAGTATAAAATTTTGACATGGAAATATTTTATAAAGTGATATTTGAAATGGTTATGTTCATGGCATGATTACCAATGATTTATGGTAATAGTTATATTTTGATGAACATACTTGTTATTGAAAGCATATTTTTGGCTATCATTGTGAAAAGTAAAGAAATGAGCACGGTCACATGGCAATCCGTGTGGTGCACCAGTAGGGGACGCCCTACCAACAGTTATGATCATGTTAATGAGAAAAGAAAGAGAAAGTGGGCCATGTCAGACGGAGCGAGAAAAACCCGTACCGGAGAGTAGAAAATACTCACCCTGACCGGGGTAGCTTGATATGAGAATAAATTGATAGTCATCATATGATATTCTAAAAATAGTTAATCCTGTCATCCCTATCATTATTGTATGATTCTTATGTGCATAGATATAATGCATTCATGTGACCAAAGATATTTTCTATAGTTTATACAGCTGAACATGACGTGATGAGCTATATTGATGATGATTTATTGTTGAACTTACTAAGATTTAATTCTCACTATATTTCCATATCATGTTCAAAAAATTAGTTTTGCAGATTTTCTATAGCTCTGACTTTTAGTGCATGTTGGATCAAGTTATTCTATGATGGGCGGATCCTAAATAAAATGTTTGTGGGCGAGTTGGGATAGATCCCGGTGAAGGTGCAACTACCCTCACCCGAATCTCCGGAATTGGTCAACCAGAATAAATATGATGTAGATGTTTATGTGTTTGATATGTTGTACGTATGTTTTGATTAATGACATGTATGTAAACTATGTATTGTATAAATTAAATAAATGTTATATTGAGTTAAGTTGTAACGAGGTAATAACTTCATGGTATTTTTTAAAAAAAATTGATACTTAAATGGAGTTGTTACATAATTGGTATTAGAGAAGGTCGATCCTAGATGGCCAGTGGGTGGATGGTTATCTGAATCGATCTTATAGTGTCTTGAGTATGTTGTGGTTATGCTGTGTAGGGGATCAGTGATTCATATAGGTAAGAAATTACTAGTGTTTCCTATCTATATGCCGAGGTGGTGTTATGACTGCTATTAAATATTTTTGAACTAACTATTGGTCTTGATCACCTCAATAGCAGCATAACTTTGTTTTTGCCATAGTAGGAAATGGCACCACTAAGGAGGAATCCATTAACCAATGCAGAGGAAATCCTGCACAACCTTTCCACGGCAATTTGAGACCAATTCATGACCACCAACCAAATTTTACAATATCTTCAGATTGCTAATAACCCAAATGGTGAGAATGGTGCTAACAACCGAATGGCTGGAAAAGATAATGGCATATCTGAGTTTGTGAGGACTAGACCACCTTGTTTCCAAGGTGGCTATGACCCAACGGTAACCGAAAGGTGGATAAGGGAATTAGAGAGAATCTTTGAAGTGATGGGCTGTACTAAAGAGTAGCAAGTTATTTTTGCTGCATATATGTTAAAGGATGAAGCATAATACTAGTGGCGTGGAGCTAGAGAACTTTTAGCTCATCAAGGAAGACAGATCACCTGGCAAGTGTTCAAGGACATTTTTTTTGAAAAGTACTTTCCAAGTACTGTACGGGCAGAGAAAGAGATCGAATTTCTCCAACTCGGGCAAGGCAGCATGATTGTGGACCAGTATATCGCAAGGTTTGAGGAGCTGTCTAAGTTCTCCTCTTATCTGCCATATAACCCAGATGAAGCAAGGAAGGCGGTTAAGTTCAAAGCGGGACTAAACCTGGAGATAAAGAATGCTGTTATAGCTATGGAGATCAGAGAGTTTGTACCTCTGACAAATAAATGCAGACTCCTAGAAAAGAGTTTAAGGGCAGTAGAGGACGAGAAGCAAAGGCGAAACCTATGGAAGAGGAAGAAAAAATTTCCCAACCCTAGAAAGAACGTGAGAAAAAGTGGATATGGAGCTGGTAAGAGGCCATTGATTGCGGGTCCTAGACCTTTTCAACAAGACCTCACCCCATTCAAGTGTGCTAAGTGCGAACGCATGCATGGTAACCGGCCATGCTACATGGGATAAGATGTCTACTTCAATTGCGGACAGAAGGGACATTTTGCGAGAAACTGTCCACAGAATGTGGGGAAGCAGCCAAAACAGAGGCCTCAGGTGAAAGGAAGGGTTTTCACCCTGAGCAGCCAAGAGGCAGCTCAATCTTCTGAAATGATTCAAGGTACATGCTATATCTATGGATTTTCTCTTATGGTGTTATTTGACTCTGGTGCTAGTCATTCATTTATATCAGAAGAATGTATTACGAAGTTTCAGTTTCCTATTTCTGAAACTCCCTATGAGCTATCCGTAGTAACCCCTATAGGGGAACGGGTATTAACTTCCTCTGTATGTAAGGACTGTTAAGTCACCATCCAGGAGAAAACTTTTTCTGTAGACCTTGTCTATTTACCTTTAAGAGGTATTGAGGTCATTCTAGGGTTAGACTGGATGTCTAGAAATCGAGTCTTGCTGAATTGTTGTAACAAGACCGTTGAATTTCTACCTCTTACTCTGAAAAAGGAGATCCAATTATTGATGCTAAATGCCAATCAAGTTAATAAGGAGTTAAAGAATGGAGTACTTGGATTCATTCTCTTGTATTTATCAAACCTAGAAGTCGAATCGAAGCTTGATGAAATCCCAATAGCCAACGAGTTTCCTGAAGTATTTCCATTAGATATTCCAGGCTTACCTCCCAAGAGAGAGATAGAGTTCTCTATTGATCTCTTACCTGGGACAGGCCCTATCTCTATTGTACCATATCGAATGGCCTCGAAGGAACTACAGGAACTAAAGAAGCAATTGGAGGAACTATTAAACAAGCAATTCATTAGACCGAGTGTATCACCTTGGGGAACTCCTGTATTGTTTGTTAAGAAGAAAGACGGGAGCTTCAGACTATGCATAGATTACAGACAGCTGAATAAGGTGACTATCAAAAACAAGTACCCTCTCCCTAGGATAGATGACTTATTGGATCAACTGAAGGGAGCCTCCATCTTTTCTAAAATTGACTTGAGGTCAGGATATTATCAAATTAGGATTAAGGAGGAGGAAGTACCAAAAACTGCCTTCAGGATTAGGTATGGGCACTATGAGTTTCTCATAATGCCCTTCGGGTTGACAAATGCACCTGTAATTTTCATGGATTACATGAATCGCATTTTTTGACCCTACCTAGATCAATTTGTTGTAGTGTTCATTGATGACATTTTGATATATTCTAAGAGTGAGAAAGAACATGAACAACATCTCTGAATCGTGCTACAAGTGCTGAAAGAGAAAAAGTTATATGCCAAATTGGAGAAGTGTGAATTTTGGCTGTCAGAGGTGAAGTTTCTCGGACATGTCATCTCTAATAGAGGGGTAGCCGTAGATCCTAGCTAGACGGAAGTAGTGATTTAGCGGGAGAGACCAAAGACAGTCATGGAAGTTAGAAGTTTCCTGGGTTTGGCAAGATACTACAGGAGGTTTATACAAAACTTCTCTCGTATAGCCTTGCCATTGACTAAATTGACTAGGAAGGGAAGTCCTTTCAAATGGACTAATCAATGTGAAGTTAGTTTTCAGGAGCTTAAGACAAGACTGACCACTCCTCTAGTTTTAATTATTCCAGACCCCACAGGACATTTTGAAGTGTATAGTGATGCTTCAAAGAAAGGACTAGGGTGTGTGCTAATGCAAGACAAGAGAGTAGTTGCTTACGCCTCTAGACAACTAAGACCCCACGAAGGAAACTATCCAACCCATGATCTTGAATTGGCGGCGGTGGTGTTTGCTTTAAAGATTTGGCGACATTACTTATACGGAGCAACCATTGAAGTATATTGCGATCACAAGAGTCTTAAATATCTCTTTGATCAAAAGGAGTTAAATATGAGGCAACGAAGATGGGTGGAATTTCTAAATAACTACAAGTTTGAGATAAAGTATCATCCAGGAAAGGCGAATGTTGTAGCTGATGCCTTAAGTCAAAAATCTCTACACATGGGCCAGATGATATTGTATGAGATGCAAATGCTAGAGGAGTTTCGGAATTTGAAGCTAGACACTACTTTTTCCTCAAAGAAGCTAACCATTAATGGTTTAAGTATAGGGTGTGACCTTAGAGCCCAGATCAAAGAGGCTTAAGTTCACAACCAATACTTACAGGATCATAAAGATCAAGGAAATTTTCTCTGTCATGGAAGATGAAGCAATCATATATCAAGGAAGGATTTGTGTCCCTCAAGAACGAGAGTTGAGGACTAAAATCCTACAGGAAGCACATCAGAGTAAATATACTGTCCATCCTGGATGCACTAAAATGTACCAGGATTTAAAGATGATGTATTGGTGGCCAGGGATGAAAAAGGATATTGCGGAGTTCGTGGCGAAATGTCTAATTTGTCAAAAGGTGAAGGTGGAGCATCAAAAGCCACCGGGATTTCTACAACCTCTTGAGATCCCTAAATGGAAATGGGACAGTATCTCGATGGACTTTGTTGTGGGTTTACCTAAGACTTCAGTGTGACATGACTCTATATGGGTAATAGTTGACAGATTAACCAAATCTGCTCACTTTCTGCCCATAAAAATTAACTTTTCACTGGATAAATTGGCGCAACTAGATGTCCAAGAAATAGTTAGACTGCATGGGATTCCCTTAACTATTGTTTCTGATAGAGATCCGAGGTTCACGTTGAGGTTTTGGAAAGCGTTGTAGGAAGCTTTTGGTACTCAGTTACGGTTCAGTACTGCCTACCATCCTCAGACTGACGAGCAAACAAAATGGACCATTCAAACTCTAGAAGACATGTTAAAGGCCTGTGTGATAGAGCAAGGTAAAGGATGGGATAAGTACCTACCTTTAGTAGAGTTTGCTTATAATAATAGTTATCACTCTAGTATTAAGATGGCCCCCTACGAAGCTTTATATGGTAGGAAGTGGCGATCTCCACTATGTTGGTTTGAGGTAAGAGAAAAGAACTTGTTGGGTCCTGATCTAGTTCAACAAACCACTGAACAAATCAGGATGATACGAGACAAAATACTTACAGCTCAAAGTCAGCAAAAGAGTTACTACGATAAGAGACATAGGTCTCTAGAGTTTGAGGAAGGAGACCATGTATTTTTGAAACTTTCCCCGACTACCAGAGTTGGTAGGTCTCTCAAGACCAAAAAGCTAAATCCGCAATTTTTAGGACCCTACCAAATTCTGAAGAAAGTAGGGACGTTAACATATCAATTTGCTCTCCCACCTAATTTGCCCAACTTGCATAATGTTTTCCATGTATCACAGCTCCGAAAGTATCTTCCAGACTCTTCACATGTGACACAAGATGAACCAATCCAAATAAAGGAGAACATGACATACCAGCTAGTACCAGCATCTATATTGGACACTGACGCGAAGCAATTGCAGAACAAAACTATTCCCCTCGTTAAGGTGTTATGGGAAGTTTTGACACCAGAAGAAGCAACTTGGGAGCTAGAAGAAGTCATGAGGAAGAAATATCCGAAATTCTTCTAACTAGGTAATTTCTGAAATTTTGAGGACAAAATTTCTTTCAAGAGGACAGAAATTTAACACCCCTAATTTCATTTCTTTTATTGATAAAAGTACATAAATATTTAATTAAGGAAATAAAATTTATTAGACAATATTTTAGATATCTAAGGAAATATAATCCTTAGAAATTCTTCACCTTATGTATATGCATAGATAATGTTTCTAACATTAAGAGAACAAATAAAGAGGGAAAACCTAATAGGAAAAACAATTAGAAATAACATACTAAAGAGATGCAAAATTCTTGGATAAGGAAGATAAATTTTTAGAAACAAGTAAAGGTCATAAAATTTCAAGAACATTGGATTAGGGTAATTTTTCCTAATTCAAGAACTAGAGTTACTAAGTTTAAAATCTTTACCCATACATTGGGCTTTTACCTATGGACACTTCATATAGAGTTTTTCCACTTCACATAAGTTTCTAGCAAGCCCATTGGATAACCTAAGCAAGAAATAAAACATAGACTTGGACTAGAATAGAGTAATTGGACCAATAGCCCAAAAATTATGAAAATGTGACCAAGCCCTCCAAGAAAGGTAGAATTTTATCCAAAGCAAAGAAAATGAGTAGGAATAAACCCAAATCCAAGAGGAAAAATAAAATAAATTAAATTAGGTGATGATATACTAATGTAATAATAATAAAAATAAGGTTACATGGCATTAAGACAAAAATTTAGCAAGTGGTGTGATTCTACATTCATAATTTTGGCAAGTGGCATGATAATACAAGGCTTTAGGACAAAAACATCTATATTCTACACTCATAATTTTAGCAAGTGGTATGATAATACATGGCATTAGGACAAAACATTTCCTATCCCACACAAATAATATCAACCAAATAATGGAGATTCAAGGGCTAGAAATTTGCCACCTAAAAAGGCAAACCTATCATACTTGTTTAAGACAAAAGAAAATGGAAATGAATCCCTAAATCAAAGGGACCTTGTCCCTTATCTTAAGAACATATCATCATAATTTTCAAAATACAAATCTCCTTTTCCTATGCATATCTTGACTAAGGAAGAGGAAGACAAGAACATAAGTTGTTTGTTTTCCAAAAATTCAACAAAGTGTGTCCTAATTGTGATAAGGTAGACCCATGATCATGAAAGGTGTATTATTTGGTGGTCTATTTAAGCAAAACCGACCCCTACAACATTTTAATTTCGTCCAAGTGAGGAAGAGAGAGAAATAGAAGCAAGGTAGAGTGAGGAAAAGAGAGAAAGAGAGGAGAAGAAAGGAAGGAAGAAGAAGGAGAAGTTTAGAAGGCTAAGTACTCAAGGTAAGTTACCTTAATCTCCACTTGAATCCATTTTTTCTTCTTCATCCTTGAGGTTTAAAATTCAACCTCCTTCTCTTACCTAAGCTTCTAGAAAAGCTAAGGGAAGGGAGGAATCTTGCTACTTCTTTCAAGAGGAAACAAGAAAAACAATTCACTAAGTAAGCTAGGGAGATTCTTAGGTAAGTTTAACAATATGTCTTTTTGAAGAAAACTTTTGAAACTTATAATATTTATATGAGATTTTGATCTTAGAACTTTAATGATTGGTCATGGATGTTGCTATATCATGTTACATATTGATCTTGCATGTGATGTAAGTTTGAATACTTAGGTTGGTGTAGATAGTTCTGCATGGGTATGGCTATGGGTGGCAGAATTTTAAACTTCTGTGTTTTAATTTCTGGGAACATTCTATAGGGAATCGAAACAAATGGTTAACATAACAAATTTAGATTTATGTCTCATGGATTTTTAGCCACTAGAATCATTCAATTTAGAGTTCATATGAGGTAGATATGGTCCGATTAGTAAACAAAGATCAGAAAATGGTTAATTAGTGAAGAATATGTTAGTATAGCTTTGGTGTTTTAATTTCGGGGAACAATCTATAAGGAATTAAAATAAATGGTTAACATATGAATTATAGATATATGTGTCACGGATTTTAAGCCACTAGAATCATTCAATTTAGAGTTCATATGAGGTAGATATGTTCTAATTAGTAAACAAAGGTCAGAAAATGGTTAATCAGGGAAGAATTTGTTAGGATAGCTTCGGTGTTTTAATTTCTGGGATAATTATATAAGGAATTAAAATAAATGGTTAACATATGAATTATATATTTATGTGTCATGGATATTTAGCCACTGGAATCACTTAATTTGGAATACTTATGTGGGAGATATAGTCAGATTAGTAAGTAATGGTTAGAACCTACCCGAGAAGAAATAATATTGAATTTAAGGGAGTAATAACACCAAGATGTATTACTATTGTGCTGATATGATTAACATAATAGTTTTATATAATTGTCTTAGCTTTCTATAGACACCAAGAGCACCTCAATCAGAGTTAAAATTAGAGAGTTATGTTGTGATTAGTGAGCAAAGGTCACTGAACACGGTCAGGCCGTGTTCTGGATGCTTCAAGCACGGGTTAGCCGTGGTCGGGGCTATTTTTGTGTACATTTGAAGTATTTTAAAGCATGGCCGTGTCCTGGAACATGGTCAGACCGTTTTGGAAGCTGGTGAAGCCTATTTTCAACATTTTTCTACCCTAGATGAACCTATTTAAGTATAGGGTAATAGTAGAAATCAAATTGGAGAAAAAATGCTCTATAAATTTGTAAGAACATGTGTTAGAAATGATATAAATAAGAAAAAATTGACTAAAGGCCAAGCATAAAGAAAATGAAGAGATGAAATTAATATTTAAAAAAGATGACGAATCTTATAAATGAAAATAATAAATGACTAGTATATGCCATAGCCATTGCCATTGTATGAACTTCTTACCATCTTAAGTATAAAATTTTGACATGGAAATATTTTATAAAGTGATATTTGAAATGGTTATGTTCATGGCATGATTACCAATGATTTATGGTAATAGTTATATTTTGATGAACATACTTGTTAATGAAAGCATATTTTTGGCTATCATTGTGAAAAGTAAAAAAATGAGCACGATCACATGGCAATCCGTGTGGTGCACCAGTAGGGGACGCCCTACCAATGGTTATGATCATGTTAATGAGAAAAAAAAGAGAAAGTGGGCCATGTCGGACGGAGCGAGAAAAGCCCGTACCGGAGAGTAGAAAATACTCACCCTGACCGGGGTAGCTTGATATGAGAATAAATTGATAGTCATCATATGATATTCTGAAAATAGTTAATCCTATCATACCTATCATTATTGTATGATTCTTATGTGCATAGATATAATGCATTCATGTGACCAAAGATATTTTCTGTAATTTATACAGCTCAACATGACGTGATGAGCTATATTGATGATGATTTATTGTTAAACTTACTAAGATTTAATTCTCACTATATTTCCATATAATGTTCAGAAAATTAGTTATGAAGATTTTCTATAGCTATGGCTTTTAGTGCACGTTGGATCGAGTTATTCTATGATGGGCGGATCCTAAATAAAATATTTGTGTGCGAGTTGGCACAGATCCCGGTGAAGGTGCAACCACCCGCACCCGAATCTCCAAAATTGGTCAACCAGAATAAATATGATGTAGATGTTTATGTGTTTGATATGTTGTACGCATGTTTTGATTAATGACATGTATGTAAACTATGTATTGTATAAATTAAATAAATGTTATATTGAGTTAAGTTGTAACGAGGTAATAGCTTCATGGTATTTTAAAAAAAAATTGATACTTAAATGGAGTTGTTACAGCTTGATTTTTCAAATCAGCCGTTGAATCACCGCAGATCTGAAGTAGAAAATCTCATAATAAGGTAAATTCTAAAACTTTTACTTAGAGACCTCCAATTGAAATTCTGGCACGGTAGATGGATTTAAAAGCTAGATAAACCTTAGGATATGTATAAGTTCGACCATCTGATAGCTTTTTGTTCGTCGTGAATAGTGACAAAGTTCTCGAAATTCTTTTCTTGATTTTTAGAACCCTCCGTATATGTTTTCGAGGTCTATTTGATAAACTTGAAAGTGAAAAAGTACATTTTAGGGCTGTCCAATCTGGAGCCCTTACCCTGTGAGTAGATGATTTTTTCTATGGCTTCTTTTTACTCTTCTTGAACTTTACATTGGTAAATGAACATGTTTACAAGTTATTTATACTTTTATATGTTCCTGAAATGGTTTAGAATATCTGAAACGATTGAAATATGATATCTAGTTCAAGAAGAGTGACTTTTCAAATGAATTTTGAAACACATTGAACATGTGATTTTTAAATGTATTTCTCATTATATGAAAAAGGATATATGTTATGCATATGATATTGACTCATACAGTGATATGTTTGCCTCGGATATAGGCATGTATACATGATTCCCCTGAATGGGAAGTTTTGACAGATGAATATACAGAGACTGAAAGTCTGTATTATATTGAGAATTTTATACTGGATTATATGGCATATGTGCATGTGATATTTTCTGTGGAGGAATCCTATTCGAAACACTGTCTGCTAACAGTAAGTGATGTTAGCCTTGGTGCGCACTTTGATTGCCTCAGCTAGCAGGGGTGGTGCTAGCCTCGTGTGAGGGCCAACACACGGGAGATGATATATGATGGAGAGCGGAATGCCTCCTATATGGGCGAGATTCCTGTTATATGAGTTATGATTTGCTTTCCCTTGTTGTGTGCTTAGGAAATACCCATATAGAGTCCCTTCGCGTGTCCTCTTGAATGGTAGTAGGGAAAACCTCAGCGGGATGCTGAATTTAGGCAAATCCTATACTACCAAAGTACGGAAGGGGTTAAACTCTGATATGGTGGTTCTGATATGGGATCCTCCAAATGTTTTCATGTGAAAGGTTTTGATGAATTACAATATTTAAATAATGATCATACTATATTGCATATGATTTTGAATATCTAAATTTGATATGAACTGAGAATTTTTGAAATGCGGGTCTCATATGAATATACTTCTGAACTGTCATTTTCAATGTGATAAATTTTAAAATATGAGTACATCCACATGTTGACCTAAGAGGTCATAAGAGGTATTATCTGCTCACTGAGTTGTAAAACTCACTACACGTTGTGGATATGTTTTTCAGATAAAGACCCAGAGTTTGGTCCTACAGATACGTTATCAACTAAGTGTCATATTCTCTGGTGAGCCTATTTTTTTTCCAAGACTCGTAGATTTTAATTTATATTGTATTTGTACTTTAGAGTATGCTCTATATGCCACAGGCAGGATCCCTGTTTCTGCTGTTACTCTGATGTTTATAGGTTTGTTCTGTATATGGTATAAGTATGGGAGAACTTATATATATCTGTTTACATGATAAAGGATTGGAATACTCTTGTTTATGGACAATATATGTTCATGGTATACGTGTTTCATGTGCCTTAAAAATTAGGGGCGTGACAACCATTGCATGAACTCCCTTTCATCTTAAGTGTGTAATTTTGACATGGAAATATTTTATAAAGTGATATTTGAAAATGATTATGATTTATTATTAAACTTACTGAGATTTAATTCTCACTATATTTCCATGTCATGTTCAGAAAACTAGTTATGTAGATTTTTCTATGGCTCTGGCTTTTAGTGAACGTTGGATCGAGTTATTCTGTGTTGGGCAAATCCCATAAATTAATAAGGTATTTATGGTTGAGTTTTCTAAGATCCCGATGAAGGTGCAACTACCCTCACCCGTATCAACGAAACTGGTCAACATAGATGAATAAGATGTAGACATATATGTATATGACTTTTGTATGGATATTTTTAATTAATGATGTGTATGTGAACTCATAATTGTATCAGTATTAATGGTAGACCTTAAACCTTAATTATGCTTGGTTAAATTAATTGAATGTTACTTTGAGTTAAGTAGTTAGAAGTAAAGATGTATTGACTTCATGGAACTTTACAAATATATACAACCGATAAAAATAGAGTTGTTACATGAACGACAACAACAGATAAAAGGAAGAGTCTTCACTTTGAATGGTGCTGAGGTAAAACAAACCCCTGACTGAATACAAGGTACGCACTAGGTCAATAATCTTCCTCTAATTTTGCTATTTGATTTGGGCGTTATTCATTTTGTCATATCAACAAAATGTGTGAAAATGTTACAATATCCCACCTCTAATTTATCATATGACCTAATTATGATAACACTTATTGAAGGAAAAATCACTACCTCTTCATTATGCTTAAATTGCCCAATTATGATATACGAAAGATCATTCTTAGTGAATTTGATTTTTTTTACCCCTAGATCGTATATATGTTATTTTGGGTATGGATTGGTTAAGCCAAAATCAATTCCTCTTGAATTGTTATAGTAAAACTCTTGAGTTTCTCTCTGATTCTCCAGATGAATAGAAGTATAGTTTCAACACTACTAATAAAATTTGTAAGGAATTGAAGGATGGAAATATGAATTATGTTCTCCTATACGCTATTAACCCAGAGATAAAATGAGAATTACTTAAAAGTTCGATAGTGCAAATTTCTCAAAATCTTTCCATCTGAGATCTCAGAACCACCACCAAAGGTAGAGATAGAATTTTCAATTGATTTGGTACCATAGGCGAGGCCTATTTTTATTACACCTTACAAAATTTCTTCTGTAGAGTTGAAAGAACATAAGATGCAGATTGAAGAGTTATTAGAAAATAAATTTATTTGACCCAGCGTATCGCCCTAGGGAGCACCTATTTTGTTTCTAAAAAAGAAATATAAAAGTTTGATATTATGCATTGATTATAAACAACTCAAAAAAATGACTATTAAAAAAATATCTTCTTCCTAGAATAGATAATTTGTTAGATCAATTAAAAGTGGCCACCGTTTTCTCTAAAATAGACTTAAGATCAGGATATCATCATATCAGAGTTAAAGAAGGAGATATTCCAAAAAAAACTTTCAAAATTAGATATTGACATTATGAATTTCTGGTAATGCCTTTTCGGGTAACGAATGCACTTCTATTTTTTATGGATTATATGAACCACATTTTTAGACCTTATTTGGACTAGTTCATAGTGGTGTTTATAGATGATATTCTGATATACTCTAAGAATGAAGAGGAGTATAGTCACCACCTTCGGCTAGTATTCTAAACTTTAAAGGAAAAAAGGCTATTTGCTAAGCTAGAGAAATATGAATGTTGGCTAAATGAGGTAAATTTTTTGGGCCACATCATTTCTAAGAATAGTGTATCAGTAGACCCTAGTAAGATAGAAGCAATACTTAATTGGGAAAGGCCGAAGATTATGACTAAGATTAGAAGTTTTCTAGGATTAGTTGGATACTACAAGAGATTTATACAAGGATTTTCTCAAATAGTATTACTCATGACTAGGCTAACTAGAAGGGAAAGTCTTTTTAAATGAACGCAAGAGTGCAAAAATAACTTCCAATAGCTTAAGATTAGATTAACTACTCCTCATATTCTAGTCATCCCTGATCCCTATGGATGTTTTGAATTTTACATTGATGCCTCCAAGAAAGGGTTAGGTTTTGTTCTAGTGCAAGAAAATAGGGTGGTTTCTTATACTTCCAAGTAGTTTAGACCACATGAGGAGAACTACCCCACACACATTTTGGAATTAGCTGAGATTAATTTTGCGTTAAAAATTTGGAGGCATTACTTGTATGGGACCGTGTTTGAAATATATAGTGATCACAAAAGATTAAAATATATCTTCGATAAAAAAGAATTAAATATGAGGCAAAGAAGGTTGATGGACTTTATCATTAACTATAAATTTGAATTGAAGTACCATCTTAGAAAAGGAAATGTAGTAATTGATGCATTAAGTCAGAAGTCATTGCACTTGAGTCAGATTCAGATGGAAGAGATGAAGTTAATAAAGGAATTTAAAAATTTAAGATTATCAGTCATGTCTATCCTTAGGAACTTAATCATTAGGGAATTAAGGATCAAATGTGTGCAAATCAAAGAGGCACAACTACAAGATCAAATTTTACAAAGTCAAAAGGATCAACCCAACTTTACGGTGTCAGAGGATGGAATTATTATGTATCAAGGAAGAATATGTATACTGCAAGAAGTTAACTTGAAGACAAAGATTTTGGAAGAAGATCACTGAAGCAATTACACTATTCATCTAGGAACCACTAAAATGTATCGAGATTTGAAGAAGCTATATTGGTGGCTAGAAATGAAAAGGGATATTGCTGAATTCATCATTAAATGCCTAACTTGACAACAAGTTCAAATAGAACATCAAAAGCCCTCAGGAATGCTACAAACTCCAGATTCCCCTCTATATTTTGGAGAGCCCTACAAGAGGCCTTTGGCACTAAACTATGTTTCAATACTACGTATCATTCCCAAACTGACAGTTAAACTAAAAGGACTATATAAACTTTAGAGGATATGCTAAGAGGTTGTGTTTTGGAGAAAGGTAAAGGATATGACAAATATCTATTGTTAATAGAATTTACTTACAATAATAGCTATCATTCTAGCATCAGGATGGCACCTTACAAAGCTTTGTTTGGCAAAAAATTTATATCCCCTCTATGCTAGTATGAACTAAGGGAAAGAAATTTTTTGGTTCTAGAGTTAATACAACATACCTCTGAACATATATAAATGATTCTAGATAAAATACAGATGGCCTAGAGTAGATAAAAGAGCTATTTTGATATAAGAAGGAAATCGTAGCAATTTGAAGAAGGAGAGCATATGTTCCTGAAGTCTCTTCTACTACTAGCATTAGTCAGGCAATGAAAGTTAAGAAATTAAGCTCACAGTATGTAGACCCTCATCAAATTCTTAAAAGAATAGGGCCATCGGCCTACCAAATTTCACTCCCCCTTTATCTATCAAATCTTCATTATGTGTTTCACATTTCTCAACTTCATAAATACCTTCCGGATCCATCACACTTGGTGCAAGAAGAACCAATATCTGTAGATGAAAACTTAACTTACGGGCCAGAACCAATTGCAATATTAGAAAAGGATCTAAAGCAGCTGTGAAACAAGGCTATTCCATAAGTTAAGGTAGTAAGGAAGGGATTAACTGTGGAAGAAGCTACATAGGAAAAATATGTTATGAAATAGAAGTATCCTCAACTCTTCAAAGTCGGGTAATTTTAGAATTTTAGGGGGAGATTTGTAACATCCCTCGATTTTATTTTCAATAAATAGCATAACAATTTTAATATTAAAGGGAATGAGAGATAATGAAATAAGAAATTGGGGAAATACCCTAGAAAATGATAAAAATCCCTAAAACAATAAAATGGCTTAAATAACACAAAGGAAAGTTGTTACTAGGTTAAATCCTATCTGGAGGGCTGAAATGAGTTGATTTTATTATTCTCTAGGTAGATATTCATAAGAGATAAAGAGAAGAATTTTTATTCTTGAAGAAAAACTCAAAGGGTAAAATTGGAATTTCTGAACTTATTCGGGTTAAAATCAGGCATAAAGAAGTGAACTAGGGATACACTTATGGTTGTGACCATAAAATCAATTAGTATCCTTCTAAGAGAAAATTAAATCATTTGGAACAATTAAGGAAGCCAAACAAAGCCTAAACTAATGGATATTTAGAATGCAATGGAGTGGAAAACTAGTAAATAAAAGGTAGTTATAGGATTTAGTTAGAATGAGGGATGGCTTCTTGACCAAGCCATCATTGTTTTAATATTTTCTAAGGAGAGTTGGAGGATAAGTTGACCAAGGGAGATAGAAGAAGAGGAAGGTCAACCAAGAAGGAAAGAAAGGAGAGAAAAATCGAGAAGAGAAGGAAGAGAGATAAGCTAAAGAAAAGAGCCTAGGTGATCTTCCATGCATCTAAGCCCCTTAATCTTCTCTTTTCTTCATGTTAAGCATCTCAAAACTGATTTTTAATGATGAAAAATACAGGAATTTGTGAGAGAAGAAGAAGAAAGGGGTGACTAAGAAGAGGAGAATCAAAGGAGCTTTGATACTCGATAGGATCAGTTAGATATTTTGGTGGGTTTAACATTAAATTTTCCTTGAAATCTTGTGATTCTTAGAGGCTTAAAGATGTCTTAGATCCTACATATGTTGATGATGAGTAATGTGGCTTGTGAGTGTATTTTGCAATTGATCATGCAAGAATAGAGATGGATGTCTATATAATACATGCTATTTTGGAATGTTTGACTTGAAATAGATTGAGATAAGTGTTTGGAATGAATGATTGGATGGCCATATTGATAAATAAAAGTGAGACTTTGATTATTCAACCATGGAATAAGATGACATAAACATGAAAGAAGCATGACCATATGAATAGGAAATTATCATGTAACTAGGAAATGAAAGAAGTAATTGACAAAGTATTAAGTCTAAATAGTCATATACACATATGCATATGCTAAATTAGAGAACTTGTATACAAATATGTGACACCTTCTAAGTAATTAGACACACAAAAGGGTGGATGAAATTAAACATAAAAAATAGCAAATTTTTGCACCTAAAGCACAAGCGTATCCCAAGACACAACTGAGCCATGCTTTGTTCAAGTTCAAGGACTTAGCTGTGTAGCTTTAAGAACGGTCGTGTCACAAGACATAGTGTTGAGGCTATTTTGACCCTATTTAAGTAATCTATTTTCCCAATAAATGTCATCTCTTGAGGGGTAGTTAGTAAAACTAAATTAAAGAATAATACCCTATATCTTTATTCCATAATACTAGTTTCATCATTTCTTGTCATGGAAAGTGTCATGCCCCTACTTTTAAGCACATGTGAAACACATACTTTATGGATAGATCTTTACTATAATAGGTATAATACAAGTGTTCATTATAGAAACAGATACAGATATGTTCTCTCATGTAAACAAAATATACAAACCAAGTTTATAAATATCAGAGTAACAACGGAAGTAAGGATCTTGTCTATGGCGTTTAGAGCATACTCTAGAATACAAGTACAATATAAATCAAAATCTACGAGCCCTAGAAACAAAATAGGCTCACCAGAGAATATGTCACCTAGTTGATCACCTATCTGAAGGCAAATGACCAAACTCTGTATTCTTATATGAAAAATGTGGAAATATCATGTAGTGAGTTTGACAACTCAGTGAGGAGATAATACCTCCTATGATCTCTTAGGTCAACATATGGATATACTTATATTTTAAAATTTTTCACGTATAAAAATTACAATTCGGAAGTACATCCATATTAGATCCATATTTCAAATATTTTCAAATCAAAGGATATTTATATATCCAAAATCATATACTATATTGTATGATAATAAAACATGTTATTATGCATCAAAATATTTCACATGAAAACATTGGGAGGATCCCATATCAGAGTTCAAGCCCTTCTGTACTTTGGTGGTATAGGATTTGCCTAAACTCAGCATCCCAGCTAAGGTTTGCCCTACCACAATTCAATAAGATATGTTAAGGGACTTTAATATAGGCAATTTCCCAAGCACACATCAAGGGAGGGCAAATCACATATCATATAGTCGGCATTTCTCCCAGATATAAGGCATCCCACTCTCCTTCACATATTATATCCTGTGTGTTAGTCGTCACACAAGGCTAGCACCACCCCTACTAGCTGAGGTATCAAGGTGCACCAGGGCTAACATCACCTACTGTTAGTAAACAGTATTTCCAATAGGATTCCTTCACATAAATCATATTTTCACATATGTCATATAATTCAAAACAAAGGTTTTAGTATAATTTCAAATTTTCAGTCTCAATAAAATTCCTGTTAGAAATTTCCTAATAGGTTTATCACATATACATGCCCTTTTCCAAGGCAATCTTATAGCTTTACATAACAATGCCACATGCATAATATATTTCCTTTACTATATGATGAGAAATACATTTAGAATCACATATTCAATGAATTCAAAAATCTATTTTCAAATCCATACTCTTCTTGAACTATATGCCAGATAGTAAACAAATCAAGTAATTTAATCAATTTCAGAGACATATAAAAGTATAAATAACTTGTAAACAGAACCAATTATACATTTAAAGTTCAAGAAGAGCATAGGATAAGTCATAGAAAGAATTATCTACTCACAAGGTAAGGCTCTAGGTTGGACAGCCCCAAAATACACTTTTCAATCCAAATTTAATCAAATAGACATAAAAAACAAGTCAGAAGGGTCTAAAAATTTAGGAAATGACTATGGAATCCCAAAATTTGACATCTGAAACCTTGGTCAACACTGGTCAACTTATGGGCTATTCACAACAGAAATACTATTTACCGTAGGAATCATTATTTATACCGGCGGATTTACTGTTCATGACGCACAAAAAATTGTCAAATGATTGAAAATTCATATCCTAAGGTTTTCTGACCTCCTGAATCCATCTATGGTGTCAGATTTTCAATTTGAGGACTCTAAGTAGAAGTTTCAGAACTTACCTATTTATAAGATTTTCTACTTTCGATCTGTGGCTATTCTATGGCTGATTTGAAAAATTGTTCGACCAAAATCGTAGTACTCTCTGTCCTGAATCCAGTGGTACTCTCAATTTTGAGATCGGATGCTCTAAAGTACTCTATATTTAGAGAGAGAAACACTATTCATACTATTCAGTCGCCTCGAAAATCTTTTCATCACTTTTTTTAATAATGCTGAAGGACCAATTAGCAATTTACTAATTGTTAGAGGAAGTCCTTGCAAATTTCATTATTTATATTTTGACCCCTAAACTTTTAGAAAATTACAATTTGACTCCCAAAATATTAATAATTTTTCTTTTTCTCCTTAAAACCTTTCAATTTCATCCCTATTTCTTTATTTCTTTTAATAATCCATACATAAATTAAAATTACTAAATCTTAGGGGTGTTACAGAAACATGATATATGTACTGTTGCATTAATGCATGATGACTAAAAGATGTGGTAATATATTTGTATGCATCAATGCATGATGATAAAATGATGTGATGAGTTTGCTTGATACATATCCCTATTGTGATGATGATAAAAGGGAATGATGTCATGCATGTGGCTGACTATGAGAAAGAGAATGATATATATATATATATATATATATATATATATATATATATATATATATATATATATATATATATATATATTCGAGATAACCCTTACAATAACAAGGTGACCAGGGAAATTATTGGGATGACCTTTGTAGAAGCAAGGTGACCAGGGTAGGTCATATGGCTTTGAGACAATATCGAATAAAGGACACCCTATTATCCTTTAGTGAGCCAAGGGGGAGTATAGCCAGTCCAACTGTGTAACAATTGTATGTGAGTAGCAAGTGGGAGAATGGCTCACAATATCTTGTTACTAAGACAGAGAATGATGAATAAATAGTCACTACGTATGATGTTCTGTTATACTGCAAATGCGATAATCAATTATATGTGCATAACATTTTTTATCATGTTATATGAGTATTTTGTTTACCTGTTACAAATTGTTTATATTTTTTGTAGCTTATACCAGCTGGACATAACAACGTGATAATTATTTATTATGTAAGGTATTTAATGTTAAACCTATTAGGACATTTGTTCTCAATATTTAATTTGGTGTTATGTTTAGATAAAAATAATTAAGATGCTGCCACTTTTATTATCTCTAATTCTGGAAGTGCAATGGTTAGACATACCCTACTTGGGCCAATTCACTATTTTACAAGATATAATAGTGGTGAACATATTCAAGATCCATATTCCAGCACCACCCTTTCCACTCTTTTCATCTAAGGGGTGATGTACCATACAGATTTTGATGTATTTACTATAATTATATGACTTGATGTATTTTGAAAGAGTATTTGGGTACCCAGGGTGCCCTTATAAATACACTAACCCTTGATGAACACACCAATTTAGTATTAATGGAATATGCCCTATCTTTGATGCATGTATGTTATTTACTGCTTGCTACTTCTTTTATATTAGTATTTCACTATTAATTTGAAATAAATAAATAAACCAAGCAAAAATAAGGGCTCTGAAACACAAATATGTAAAACTCACTCCTTTACTATTCCTATGTTTTAGATAAGGATATAGAATTTGGAATGTCTTTAGCGGTAAAGTAAGTAGTTAGGGTACTCTTTAGTGAGCCTAACCTTGTTCAAATGGGCTTTATTTTATTATCTATTTGTATTGTAAATTCGTATTCTAGAAGTGCTCCATATACTACAATAAGATCCCTACTTTCGTCTGTATAATAGATGTATTTTAGTTATGATAAATGGATTTGTACAATATATAAAGTAGAGCTCTTAAATGTATATATATGTATATGTATATTTATTTTGTTGCATGTAATGTTATTATGTTAGATCATATATTCAAATTAAGTTTATATTAAGTCAATGGCTTATAGGATGGGCTTATTCTAAATTCTCATGCTAGTTACATACTCCTAATTTCGAGACGTGAAAAAGTTGGTATCAGATCTTTGGATTTTCATGTGGTTTAATAGGGCAAACAGTTCTATAGTAGAATCATGACTATGTTATAAGCTGAACATATTTATAATCAATGTGCTACTAGAGGTTTAGTAGGATGTCAGAAATCCTTATGTTCAAAGTTTGTTTCTTTTTATTCATTGTGAGCTAAATGTTTGAATAAGGAAAAAGGGATTATCAGTAGCCAAAGACTACTAATGCAACTTAAGGGTAAACAAAATTAGTTGAACAAGAGAATAGTCCTACTAGAATCAAAGTGACATACTATAGTTTTTGAAGCTAAAGCCACCTACTTTCACCGGGTCAGATAATCACGAAGACCCACGACAATTTATTGATGATGTGGAAAGGATTTATAAAGTTCTTGGGGCATGTTTGGTTGGATAGAATGATTTAAGTGGGAATGGAAGATGGAATGGAAAGATGAATGGAAAAAGGAATAAATGAGGGAATGAAAAAATTTTACTTTGTTTGGTACGTGAAGGAAAAATGGAAGGAATGAAAAAAAAAGATAAGAAATGGACCAAATTAACCCTACACATTAAATAATGAAATTATAAGTTATTTAAAAAAAAATCAGGACCAGGAAGTTTAAGCCGCTAGCATGGAGTACTATGTGTCTGTCATACCAAACAAAAAATAGGAGTTTCAATTTCATACAGGATGTTCTTTATGTTTTCTTGCTATAACTATAAACTGCAATTTTTTATACCATTTAATGTCTCTTTTGATGAGGCATTGACAGCTTTTGAAAATCTTGCAGTTACATGGACAGATGATGTGGATGCTTCTGCTTCCGAGAATAAGTTGGCTTCAAACAACCTTCCTGCAGATGGAGCAGAATGGGTTGACCTGTTGGTGAGCCGCGAGCAGAAGAGGAAAGAATGGCCACGAGCTGCAATGGATCTGACCGGAGATGGAAGCCGGTAGAGCTTATGGAAACTGGTAGAGATGGATAGAAGCTGGTGGAGCTTGGGACCAGGAAGCAGAACACACGAAGAAGAGAAGGACCAGAATAAAAGCCGGGAAAAAATGAAAAAAGAAGGTGCGGAGGATATTAAAATGAAAAAAGAAGGCGCATAGGGGTATGAGTGTCTTCAGCACAATGGAATCAATCATTCCATCACTTATACGATGGAATGCACATTCCATTATTTAATGGAATACGGGATTCCATAGAAAGGGTATTCTGCCAAACCAAACGCATGAAAAATGTAATCCCACTCCCTTTCCCTTTCCATTCAATCAAACCAAACGTGACCTTGGATGTTTTGATAGAAGACTAGTAGAAATGGTATCCTTTTAGTTGTTAGATATAGCTTAAACATGGCTTGACACCGTATTGTAGGAAAAAGTAGTTACTTCCCAACTAATGGTGTGGGAATAATTTAATTAAGCATTTATGTTGCATATTTTACCTAAAAGTACTAAAGATATGCATGCTAGTGCGTACTGTTGCAGGTACACCCAAATTAATACCTTACCTCTCAACCAAACTATAGTCATGGGAGTAAGGGTCGATCCTACAAAAACTGGAATTAGCTTTTGTGAAATCAAATAAGGGGGTTTGACAATTGAAGTAAAACAAAGTAAACAAGAATGAAAGTAATTAAAAAGAGAGTATTTAATAACAAAGGCGATGGTTTTGGTTGATATCCATTATCAAAGGATTGAATTAATCATTGCAACATATTCAATCTTAATTTGAATATCTATCATTGGGATTCTAACCCTAATCCTCCTTAAGTCCAGTAATTGATGACAATTGCCCCAATTAAACCCTAATTAACAAGTAATTCTTTAGCACATCGGTAAAGTATAACTTATTAACCACATAAAGAACTAGAGAAACTAATAGAGCTAAAAAAATATAGACACGTTAACTATATCTAATTTAGTTAATTATTCATCATAGGTTTAATGATTTATAATCCAAAATCCTTAAGCCTATTTACCTCATGAATCACAGTAATGAAAACTTTATTCAAAACATAACTCAGCAGTAGATTAAGACAAATAATATACTAGTAGGCTTTCCTAACAATTATATGAATAATCATTGAAAAGAGAAGATCAGATGAATAATCAATACTTAATTAAGATTGAACTAATAAAATAAAATCTAAATCTAAATCTAAATCTCACAATGCATGAAGATCCCTTCAGGTTTCAATCTTCCTCTACCAACTAAAAGTAAATTAGCCATGCAAGGCCATAAGAAAATCTTGAGAAGAATTGAAGAAGGTAATTAAAAGCTTAATTGATGATTTAAATGCTTGCTTTCATCCCATTTTTATAGATTGGCATTTCCTCATTGAAATAGAATTGTTTCTAAGTCAAAATCCAGCTCATTGGACATCAATTGAAGCTAAAAATACCTAAAAATTGAAATTTCAGTACTCTAATGCAACGGTAGGCGCTGTAGCATGCTACTTAGGAGTTGTGGTACTTTGGGAATGCACTAACGGGGGGCCATGGTGTAACAACTCCATTTTTTTCATATATATACATACATACATATATATATACATACATACATACTTATATATATATATATATATATATATATATATATATATATATATATATATATTTCTAAAATCCCATGAAGTCATTACCTCTTTACTTCTAACTATTTAACTCATAATAACTTTTAATTAAATTAACCAAACATAATTAAGGTTTATGAAATAGCATAAACACTTATACAATTTTGGGTTCACATACACATTATTAATCAAAACATCTGTAAAAAAATCAAACACATATAAGTCTACATTTTATTCATCCATATTGACTAGTTCTGGAGATACGAGTGCGAGTGGTTGCACCTTCACCAGGATCTTAGCCAACTCAACCCAACGTACGCTAAAAGCCAGTCATAGAGAATATATGCATAACTTATTTTTCTGAACATGATATGGAAATATAGTGAGAATTAAATCCTAGTAGGTTCAACAACAAATCATAATCATCATCAATAATGCTTGTCATGTCATGTTCATCTGTATAAACTATAACAATTATTTTAGGTCACATGAATGCACTTATCTATGCACATAAAAATCGTACAGTAATGACATGTATGGCATGAGTGACTATTTTTAGGATATCATATGATGGCTATAAACTTACTTTCATATCAAGCTATCCTAGTCAGGGTGAGTACTTTCTACTCTCTTGTACGGGCTTTTCTCGCTCCGTCCAACATGGCACACTTCCTTTTCTCATTAACATAATCGTAGTCGTTGGTAGGACATCCCCTATTGCAATACCACACAAACCGCCATGTGACCATGCTCTTTTCTTTTCTTTTCTTTTCTTTTCAAATTAATAGCCAAAAATATGATTTCAATAACAAGTATGTTCATTATACTCACTTGCCATAATTTTTCATCAAAATACAATCATAACCAAAAATATTGGTAATCATGCCATGAACATAATCGTTTCAAATATCACTTTATAAAATATTTCTATGTCAAAATTACACACTTAAGATGGTAAAAAGTTCATGCAATGGCAATAGCTATGTCATACACTAGTCATTTATTATTTTCATTTATAAGATTCTTCTTCTTTTTTAAATATTATTTTCCTCTCTCACTAAATAGAGCATAAAACCCTCATTTCAAATCCGATTTAGGTGAACTTTGTGTGAATTGAAAGATACGACAATCCTATGAAACCCTTATGTTGAACATTTTAGTGAAATTTTAAGTAATCATGGTGTTACTACTCCCTCAAATTCAATGTTATTTCTTCTCAGGTAGGTTCAGACCTCTACTAAATAATCTGACCATATCTGCTTCATACGAACTCCAATTGAGGTGATTCCAAAGCCTATAAACCTATAAGACACTTATATACAACTTTTATGTTTATCATTTCTTCATATTCCTTACTAATTATTTACAAAAATGCTTACATTTACTACCCTGGATTCTAAACTGATTCTGACCTTTACTAATTAATCAACTATATCTCGCTCATACAAACTCCAAATTAAGTTATTTTAGAGCCTATAGATCTGTGATACATTTATATATATTTATTATGTTAAAAATTTCCTTTAATGCCCTACAAATTGTGCACAGAAATTTAAACACAAAAGTATACTTAACAAATTCTTCCCTAGTTAGCTAGTTTATGACCTTTGCTTACTAATCTTACCATATCTCCCTCATATTGATTCCAATTTGAATAATTTCAATGGCTAAAAATTTGTGAGACATATATCTATATTTTTTATGTTCAGCATTTATTTTAATTCCATACAGATGTATCCTAGAAATTCAAACACAGAAGCATACCTAACAAATTCTTCCCTGGTTAACCATTTTATGACCACTTCTTATAAATCGGACAATATCTCCCTCATATGGACTCCAAATTAAATGATTCTAGGGGTTAAAAAACTGTGCAAAATAGATCTATATTTTTCATGTTAACCATTTCTTTTAATTCCTAACTGATTCTTCCTAGAATTTCAAAAACAGAAGCTTCCCTGGTTACTCTAAAATATAGTTTCCTAACCAAACCTTTCCTAAGGTTTTATTTCATCATTATATTACATCCTCTTCCATTTTCTTCATAATTTACATCTAATCATATTCCATCAAATTTTCACCACATTTAAATATACAAAATAACAGCATAAAAATCCTAAAATTTTGCCACCCATAGCCATACCTATACAGAATTTTCCACACCAACTGAAATGTTCAAAACATCCATCATATGCAACCTAACATGTAACATGATATAGCAACATCCATGACCAATCATCAAAGTAGTAAATATTGTAAATTTTATCAAAGTTCTAAGATCAAAATCCCATATAAATGTTACAAATTTCAAAGCTTTTTTTTTTCAAAAAGAGATATTGTTAAACCTATCTAAAGATCTCCCTAACTCACTTAGTGAATTCTTTTTCTTGTTTCCTCTTGAAAGAAGTAGTAAGATTCCTCCATTCCCTTAGCTTTTCTAGAGCTTAAATAAGATAAGGAGGGTGAGTTTTTGAACCCCAAGGATGAAGACAAAAGATATATTCAAGTGGAGATTAAGCTAACTTACCTTGAGTACTTAGTCTTCTAGACTTCTCCTTCCTCTTCCTTCCTCTCTTCACCTCTCTTTCTCTCATTTCCTCACTCTACCTTGCTTATGTTTTTCCTCTCCCTTACTTGTACGAAATTATAATGTTATAAGGGTGGATTTTGCTTAAATAAGCTATCAAATGGTTCATCTTTCATAATCATGGGTCTATCTTATCACAATTAGGATGCAGTTGGTTATTTTTTTTAGGAAAGACAACTCATGTTCTTGTCTTCCTCTCCCTTAGTCAAGATATGCATAGCAAAAGAAGATTTGTATTTTGAAAATTATGATAAAATATTCTTAAGACAAGGGACAAGGTTCCTTTGATTTAGGAATTCATTTCTTTTTTCTTTTGTCTCACTCAAGTATGATAGGTTTGCCTTTCTAGGTGGCAAATTTTTAGCTCTTGAGTCTCCTTTGCATGGCTAAAATTATTTATGTAGGATAAGGATGTTTTGTCATAATGCTATGTATTATTACCCACTTGTTGAAATTATGAATGTAGTATATATGTTTTGTCCTAATGCCATGTATTATTACCTACTTGTTGAAATTATGAATGTAGGATATAGATGTTTTGTCCTAATTCTATGTGACCTAATCTTGATTATTATTACACTAATTCTTTTTTTTCCTCTTGGATTTGGGCTCATTCTTACCCATTTTCTTTGCTTTGGCTAAAATTCTACCTTTCATGGAGGGCTTGGTCACATTTTCATAATTTTTGGGCTATCGGTCCAATTTCTATATCTTAGTCCAAGTCTATATTTTATTTCTTGCTTGGGCTATCCAATTGGCTTGCTAGAAACTTATGTGAAGTGGAAAAACTCTATATGAAGTGTCCATAGGTGAAAGCCCAATGTATGGGTGGAGATGTTAAACTTAGGAACTCTAGTTTTTGAATTAGGAAAAATTATCCTAATCCAATCTTCTTGAAATTTTAAGACATTTACTTATTTCACAAAAAATTATCTTCCTTACCCAAGAATTTCTCTTTCTTTAGTATGTTATTTCTAATTTTTTTTCTATTATTTTTTCTCTCTTTACCTATTCCCTTAATGTTAGAAACATTTTATATGCATACATATAAGGTGAAAATTTTCTAAGGATTATATTTCCTTATATATATAAAAATTGTCTAATAAATCTTATTTCCTTTAAATATTTATGTACCTTTATTAATAAAAGAAACAAAATTATGGATGTCACATTAAATATAAAACAAAATTAAGGATGTTACACATGGCACTCAGTACCTTTTTTGCATAGTGGCATGCTGGGAATTTTTGTGGTGCTCTCTTGCAAGTGCCACATCACCTAGATACTTCTAGAATTTGCTAAAGTTCCAAACATAAAATTTGTAGGTCTATACCTCTTCTTTCCATATTCTCTAGAATCACATTAATTGGAGTTCAAATGAGAGAAATATGCCTCAATTAGTGATGAATTGTCGGAAATTAGTAATTTTTTCATATTTTCTCTCTATTTTTCTCTTCTTTTCCTCTTTATTCTTCCTAAAACACAAAAAAAAACTCAATTAATTCATATTTATATTCTATTTAAATCAAACAAAAATTAAGTTTAGAGGTATTAAAATCATGCTTAATTATAAACAC